>CM037036.1:1265957-1662626 GCA_020882235.1 Schizaphis graminum | reverse complement strand
TAAACATTTCCTTAAAACTTTTTCATAAACCGATATTCTCGTATCAGTTGTGTTATACATATTATAATTTCATGAAACGTACCTACTCAACTAAATATAATATAGTCATGTTGACATCGATATTCAAGATATATAAAATACAAATTTCTTTCATTTATTTTTCATGTACACTTTTTTTAATAGTAAAATATTTATTTGATTTCAGCTCCATTCGCTTCAAATCGCAATAGTCTTAAGCGTGGACATCGTCAATACCCGTGGTTTTGTTAAGACAGGCACATCGCTCTCAAATAAAATTAATTGGTATTACATGAAAAATACAGATAATCTGACCAACTACAGTAGTTTTCTAGTAACATCAAAAAGAGACTTAATACAATTACTCAAATCGCTATCAACTAAACATCAAATTAAGTATAATCTAAAATTGGAAGCTACGTACAATAGACCGCATGTTGGTAATTCTGCAGAGAATAGAGCATTTAAGACCTCAGCCAAAGAGATTTTCATTGATACAGATATCGAAGCCAATATTGATTTAGATTTTGCTAATCTTATGTCCGAGGAAGACGTCTATATTTCGAAAGGAAGTGGATTTACTCTACAATCAATAGATGGCTTGTTGTTGGGCGTGTATAAATATACACCTATGGGTGGCTCGTCTTATATTCCATTACCAAAAGACATAAAAAATAAAAAAGCTGTAATCAACCCACAAAACTCAGACCAAAATTGTTTCAAGTGGTCAATTCTAGCAAAATATGTGTTAGGCAATAACAAAAATCAAGTAACCGAAAATTATACATTACATGAAGAAAAATACAATTTTTCTGATTTAACGTTCCCAACACCCATCCCAGAAATAAAAATATTTGAAAAAAATAACCAAAACGTATCTGTTAACGTATATGGTTTAAATAAACAAAAAAAGGGTGAAAAACATATTATTTATCCACTTAAGATCGTCGACGAAGAAGAAAAAGATCATTTTGATCTTTTACTAATTACCAACGGAGATAAAAGCCACTACACATTTATATCAAATTTCTCACGACTTGTCCGTGTACAAAAAACATCACATGACGGTCATGTAATATTTTGCAAACGGTGCTTCACATCATTTGACAGTCGCCCCCGGAATAATACACTAAGTGGACAAGCTGCACTAGAACAACACAAGCTGATATGCGGAACACACAAACCTATCCTACCTCAGATGCCTGCGCCCGGTACAATATTAAAGTTCGATGGTTCGAAAAAAACTCAACGACACCCGATAGTTATATATGCAGACTTTGAGGCACTTCTTGTAAAATGTAAAGAAAGCAAAGGCGAAAAAACTACAGCTTTTCAAAAATATGAACCGATGAGCTACGGGTTTGTCGTAAAGGCTACAGAAAACGTTCCCGCAGAACTGCTGAAAAAGTTCAATTTACCGCAAGAACCCATTATTTTTCGTGGAAATGAATCTCGTCAAGACGTAGCCAAAAGATTCGTGAATGAAGTAACAGAGATCGCAAGAAGAGTTCAAGATTTGCTTAAAACAAATAAACCCATCATAATGACTAAAGAAGAGCAAACAACACATATGATGACAAATACTTGCAACTTGTGTAAATGTCATTTTTCCATCAAAAACAATAAAGTGGCAGATCACTGTCACTTATCGGGTAAATTCAGGCAAACATTGTGTAATACCTGCAACATCAAGCTTCAAACACCGAATTTCATACCATGTTTTCTACACAATTTATCAAATTATGACGCACATTTTATCGTAACCGAGTTGGGTTACGATTCCAAAACTATTTCGGTTATCCCGAATAGTGAAGAAAAATTCATTTCATTTTCAAAACACGTGACCAATAACTTTTCAATAAGATTTATAGACTCATGCCGTTTTATGGCATCGATACTATCAACACTTGCAGACAATTTAATAACACCCGAGTTCGAGAAGTTCAGAGAGACAGCAAAACACTTTTTTACCGAAGATATGAAGCTCGTTACCCGTAAAGGTGTATACCCTTACGAATATACTGATAGTTGGGACAAGCTCGAAGAAACGAATTTACCAGAAAAAAGCGATTTTTATAGTACACTAACAGAATCAAATATAGACGATAATGAATACAAGCACGCCAAGACTGTATGGAATCATTTTAAATGCAAAAATCTCGGAGAATATAGCGACCTTTATCTCAAAATCGATGTTTTATTATTGTCCGATGTATTTGAAAACTTCAGAGACATGTGCATTTCAACATACAATTTAGACCCCGTTTTCTATTATACCGCCCCAGGATTCAGTTTCGACTGCATGTTGAAATACACTAACGTCAAACTAGAACTACTCTCTGACTTTGACATGCACTTATTTTTCGAAAATTCAATCCGCGGCGGCCTCACACAAGCTAGCATGAAATACGCTAAAGCCAATAATGACAAGACTCCAGATTATGATCCGACTAAGCCCAAATCGTGGTTAATTTATCAAGACTGCAACAACTTGTACGGGTGGGCAATGTCACAGTACATGCCTTACGGTGACTTTAAATGGGTTGAACCTAAATTAGACGGACTAGATGTTTTAACACCTACTTCAGACGTAGGTAGAGTGTATGAGGTAGACGTATCATATCCACAACATTTACATAACAAACACAACGATCTACCATTTTTACCCGAGAATAAAATTCCTCTTGGCTCAAGAGTAAAAAAACTTATGGCGACACTTCATTCGAAAAAAAATTATGTCATCCATTACCGCAACCTACAGCAAGCTATAGCAAACGGATTAATCGTAGAAAAAGTACACAGAGTTTTAGAGTTCAGACAATCAGATTGGTTTGCGAAATATATACACTTAAACACCGAAATGAGGAAAAAAGCTGTAAATGAGTTTGAAAAGGATTTCTTCAAACTTTTAAACAATACAGTTTTTGGGAAAACGATGGAATCGATGAGGAAATGTATTAAGATGGAACTAGTTTCATGTCCAAAAAGATTGCAAAAACTTCTGAATAAACAAACATTTAAACATTGCACAACATACAGTGAAAATCTAGCTGCTGTTTCGCTGGAAAATAAAATTATCGAGTTCTGCAAACCGATATATATAGGTAATTATTAATAAACTTACACATACAATTATTACTTCATAAACTTAATTATTTATTTTTTTTTTTTTTTTATAGGTTTCGCAGTACTAGACATAAGTAAAACGCTGATGTACGACTATCACTATAACGTAATGCAGAAACATTATGGCGACAAAATCGAGCTCATGTATACAGATACAGGTAAATTATTATTATTATTATTACTATTACTATTATCGTTTTATTAATATATTTTTTTTTCTTTAGATTCTTTAGTATATTATATCCAGACTGACGACTTTTACAATGACCTAGCGAATAATTCTAACTTGATCGACCGAATGGACACGGCAAATCTACCCCGAGACCACCCGTGTTACATTGCTGAGAGAAAGAAGATACCTGGACTATTTTCTGATGAAACCGATGGACGTATTATGAGAGAATTTATAGCACTCCGAGCAAAATCCTATGCTTTCATTTTAGAAGACAAGGAGAAAATTAAGGCAAAAGACGTCCGAGGGCACGTAGTTAAAAATCATATGACTTTCAAAGGTCATATGAATTGTCTTTTCGCCGATGATGATAATGACAAGTCTAACCTGTGTAGGGAAAATATCTCTATCAGATCATTTAACCATCAGATTCAAACGATCAAATCCAACAAATTATGCTTCAATCGACAAGATGATAAACGGATAGCACGATCCGATAGAATACATACCTACGCCCACGGACATTTTAAAAATAACTGTTAATATTAGAATCGAAAGGAGATTTGTTTTTTTTGTTTTAAAAAGTTGTAAATATTTTTTGTAAATATTTTTATATAGAAATAAACTTGTTATTATATTATGTATATAATATGTATTGTGTTTTAATCTCTCGAACCTAACCTCATTATTTAGTTATACTTAGTAAGTGGTACCTAACACATACACTCACACACACACATATATATATGAATATTAGTATAGATAAATAAAACATTGTCCAAATATGCATTTTATATGTGTATTAAAAACACACACACAATATATATATATATATATATTGTTTACACTACATTTTCTAGAATTATTATTAATACATAAAGAATTATAATTTTATTAAAATCATCATTCATACATAGGTACTTTAGTAGAAAAAATACGTAAAAAATTAATGATTTCAATAGAGATATAGACAATTTTCATCACTTCTTATTAAAAATAGAGATTCTTAAGTTCATCTGATGTTAAGTATTTCATATGATGAACAACCAGGCATAAATACAAATATATATATATATATGTCGCATCCACATTGCGTTATTGTACATTTCGCGAAATGGACAACGTTTGTATCCATTTCGCGAAATGGAACAGTGGTTTCTCCACTTCACGTAATTACACAATATGGATGATATTTCGTGAAATGGATACCTAAACCATCGTCGACGGAACTTGTTCCGTCATTTGGATGTCCATATAGCAAAACTTAAAAAACTTTAATTTCTATATACGTATTATAATATATTATTATCATATACTATTTTGATCTTACTATCCTATTGCATAATACATTATAATTATTTTTAAGTAAATGTTTTACAAACTGGTACTTAATACAAACTATTATTTATTTAGACAAGCTTGTGAGTTATGGCAACGAGAATTACATTTTAAATTACCTTTAAAACAAGCACATTTTTTAGTTTGACATTTGCCTTTACAACAACAACTTAAAAAACCTTGACCTCCAGTTAAAGAAGAGACAATTTCTCTTAATGAAATTTCTTTTGTCTTATTCACTTTCTCGATGTCAATGAAATTTGATGTGGCTGGTTGTATATTTCCAGAACCATACCAACCTTTTAGTATACCATGTTCAGTTCCTAAACGGTTAAGATCATTTTTTTGGCCGATCACTACGCCAATAATGTTAGCTGGGTCTGCAGGACCTCTATCCACCTTTGGAACCGGGATTACAACACAGTCTCCAACTTTAAATGTTGGTATTTTGATCTTACTATCCTATAATAACATAATGAAATAATTAATTATTTTAAGGAAATATAAAAATCAAAATTATTTTACTTGTAACATTTTTTCGGCTTGCTTTTCTATTCCTATAGCTCCAAGATGACGTGCTTCCTTAATTTTTGTATTATTTTCACATAAATTACATAAAATTGCTTCGGCGGAGTCCATTTCCATACAACATTCTGTTCCGCATACATTACATTGAACAGTTATTTTTTCGATCTCACTTTGATTTTCTTCTTTGTAGATTTTTTCTAAGTCTTCTTCCGTTACCAATTTTTGTAAAATGTCTATTGGTAAATTGGATGTAGCTAATCCAACTTTCGGATCATTCCCAAATAAAGCCTTATACGGTGACCTACCAATCACACGATGATGAGAACTATTTTTTTGAAATTGAACAAATTGTAGTCCAATTGACCATTTCTTTGTTTTGTTATCCTTCATCCAAGCTCTTAACATATTTTCTATGTCTTGGTTGCTTCTTTCAATACTTCCCTGGCTCTGCGGGTGTCTGGGTCGACCATGAACAATGACGCAATCTGGCCAAAGTTCTTTTAGTTCAATGATAATACTATTAACAAATTCCCTACCATTATCGCTCTGCAGTATTTTTGGTGCGCCAAACGTAAGAAAAATAGATAATAGATTATTAGCTACTTCAGATGCGCGTTTAGACTCGACAGGACGTAAAGATAAGAATTTAGTACTATGATCTTGGTAATTCAGTATCCATTTGAATTTTCCATCAGGAACTGACTGAAAATCTACCAGATCTACTTGTCCTCTTTCATTAAAATCTTTACTGATAATTGGTTTAATGACTAACTTACGATTCATGTTTTTTTTACAATTACATATTGCACATGTTGATAAAAAAATTTCAATCGCGGGCCTTGGAATATTGTACTTATTGGCTACAGCCATTCGCAACTTGACATTTCCCCCATGACCAGTTCGAATATGATAATCATTAATCCTTTCATACAATTCTTCATAAGCAACTATATACCTAAAATATAAAATAAGGTGTTCAAGTGGGTGGTATTAAATTTGAATCTAATGATACCTAATATAATAGTGACTTATATATTATTTAAAAAAAATTGTGCCTATGTATTTTAGATTCTGAACGGAGTGATGAATGTATTAATTTTACAATAATGTGTTTTTTTTTTTTTGTGTCTGTGTACAGCATAACTAGTCGAAATAATGCTTCAATTTCATACTTCGGGGTGGTTGCCGATGGCAAAGTGGATATCCTTGGTCCATTATAGAGGTCAAAAGTTACCAGTTATTTAGATTGCCAATTTCTTCACGTGATTTGATTTTCAAAATATTTTGACTTTTTTTGAGCTATTTATAGGCATTTTAAATAATCAATTTTTTTTTTTTTTTATATATATAAATGTTGATAAAAAAAATTTAGCTGGGACAAATTATTTGAAAATTTAACTGAAGAGTTCACATAACTTGTTCTAACTCTCATTCAAAAATTATAAAAATACATAGGCACAATTTTTTTTTATTAGCATTTGAAGTTCAAATATTGACAAAAATTCCGTCAAAATCATGAATATTTTTCACTATTTGGTAGTTGAAAATTTATAAATATTTTACTATCAAAAGCTAAGAATTGAAAATGTAATACTATGCTGTCCATAAGTTAACCTTAGAATAATAATAAAAAACTTTGAGGTTTATTCAATTTAAAAAATTTTACGAGTGTTTAAACTTTAAATTTTAATTTGAAATCAAAAATACACGTGTAAAATAACGTTTTACTACTAAATAATCCTAGACTGACAAATCATCTCCGTTCAGAATCATTTTTCGTATACAATGATACCTATCATAGCATTCAAATTTAACCTACCCTAGTCCGAGGTCCACCCCACCACCTAATGTACAGCAGAGCGATACTCACTTACGCGCTTTTTAATATTTTTACTAACCTAAAAGGTGATGACAGACACAAAAAAAAAATTTAAAAACACACATCAACCTAACCTAATCTTCGCTCAGAATCTAAAATAATGCACTTCAATAGATATTTAATTAATATGACGTATGTATGTTATATATTTACTTAATTTCCTCGTTGTTTCTGTCCTTTTGTTTGCTAATCAAGTACTGTTTTTCAGCGATATTCAAAACATCAAATTTTTCCAAAAGATAGTATTCATGCCTTGTTTTCTTATTTCTAATTGTAAAATAAATAATTTATTATTTTTAAATTTAAATGTTTTGCAAAAAAAAATATGCATAATATTTATTATGAAGTATAATAATTTATTTCTGTCGGATTGGATTAAATTAATTAAATAACTTACTTATTTAATTTGGCTTTTACTAAATTTTGTATCATTACATTTATTTCGTCGATGCTGTGTGGTTTTTTTCCAGGTTTATCATTATAATATAAATCGAGTTTTTTATAAAACTCATTTTTTTCGTCAAACGACATTATTTTATTTATTTACTAACGAAGTATATAAAAGGAAAAAATAATATGCACTATTTTACTTTCTTATACACAAATTGCAAAAACACTAAACACACCTGTATTCAACGATCTTAGCAAAATGAAAACTGGTATGCATTAGTGGGTCGAATTGTCGATGATTATCCACCGATAATAATACTTATAAATATAGATGATATCTAAATGCAATATTGTGACTGTCGTTTCTGATAGAACAGATAAGAACTTTTGTCACTCCAACAAACAGCTATGGACATCCAAATGACGGTAAAAATAATAGTTTGTATTAAAGTACCAATTTGTAAAACATTTACTTAAAAATAATTATAATGTATTATGCAATAGGATAGTAAGATCAAAACAGTATATGATAATAATATATTATAATACGTATATAGAAATTAAAGTTTTTTAAGTTTTGCTATATGGACATCCAAATGACGGAACAAGTTCCGTCGACGATGGTTTAGGTATCCATTTCACGAAATATCATCCATATTGTGTAATTACGTGAAGTGGAGAAACCACTGTTCCATTTCGCGAAATGGATACAAACGTTGTCCATTTCGCGAAATGTACAATAACGCGAAATGGATGCGACATATGTATATATATATATATTAACACACACACACACACACACACACACACACACACACACACACACACACACACACACACACACATATAAAATTAATTATTACCATCATCACATAATAGGTAACAACATTGATTATAGAATAGACAGATAGCCCACGGCATAGGAGTATTCGGTGACTAAAATAATATTTTACCGGGTTGCCTATAGATGGCGTTGTATCAATTAACAGTCATTAATTACAGCAACCACGATCAAACGATAAACATCGCGTTTGTTATCAATTATTATTATTATTATTATCACCATTATTACCACAGAATAAATATTATTAATTATTATAAATAATATTATTATTATTATTAATATAAATATTATTCTGTGTTATTACCATTTTGTAGTTTTTGTACAATACGAATACGACTATATTGTTTATTAATTTTACCAAGATTTATGTTTATGTATGTATTAAGATTTAAAATTTACTCTAATAAAAAAATATTACAATACTTAAATTGGAAATTTCGTAAGAATATATTTAATTTATTCAATGAAAAATAATATATTACATTAAAAGAATACATACATTTTATTATAACAATACTAAATGGCTTGCTGTAATAAAAGAATACATCGATTTTATTATTTTTCATATGATCACAGTTGTTAGTTCTAAAAAGAACTGTTTAAGTCCTAAAAAGAACTGTTTAAATAAAGTATTCGCTTTCTGAATCAATATAATAAAAGACTATTCAATTTTATTATTTGTTACATGACCAGAGAATAGTCCTAAAAAGAACAATTTTAGTCCTAAAAAGAACTGTTTAAGTCCTAAAAAGAACTGTTTAAGTCAAGTATTTGCTTTCTGAATCAATATAATAAAAGACTATTCAATTTTATTATTTGTTACATGACCAGAGGATAGTCCTAAAAAGAACAATTTTAGTCCTAAAAAGAACTGTTTAAGTAAAGTATTCGCTTTCTGAATCAATATAATAAAAGACTATTCAATTTTATTATTTGTTACATGACCAGAGGTTAGTCCTAAAAAGAACTGTTTAAGTCAAGTATTGGCTTTCTGAATCAATATAATAAAAGACTATTCAATTTTATTATTTGTTACATGACCAGAGGTTAGTCCTAAAAAGAACTGTTTAAGTCAAGTATTTGCTTTCTGAATCAATATAATAAAAGACTATTCAATTTTATTATTTGTTACATGACCAGAGGATAGTCCTAAAAAGAACAATTTTAGTCCTAAAAAGAACTGTTTAAGTCAAGTATTTGCTTTCTGAATCAATATAATAAAAGACTATTCAATTTTATTATTTGTTACATGACCAGAGGTTAGTCCTAAAAAGAACAATTTTAGTGAAATGTATATTATATTATAAATTATAATGCTCAATTTTTACAATAAGGGTTACAATATAATATATATCTTGAGTCTCCTAGTGACTCCTGTAGCATGTAGACACTGGCAGCAATTCTCATAGGTAGGTACATTGTCAGAACCAAGAATAATTAATGAAAATATTATTATTATTTAAATGTGGTTTAATATTTTTAATTTTGAAAGTTTAGCTAATTTTGATGTGGTTGAAAACATTTTTGTTTTATTAAATATTTTACAAATTAAAAGTTGATCAATTATATACATTTTATGCTCTATACAATTTTTAATTGATTCTTCTAACCATTTTATAACTGTTTTATTATTTTTTACCCGCTCGGTTAATTGAAATCTAATTTTCTTTTTATTTAAATAGTTTTCATAGTTGTTTTCAAAAATATTTAAAACTTTATTTATGACATTATTGAAATTATTTGATGGTGCCTTAAGTCCACTTTCATTATAAATAGAAGTATAATTTTTATTAAGTAAAAGTAATTGTTAAGCATAATTGTTAAATATATCTATATATTTTATTAAAACTATAAGAGGTTCTGCTAAGACTAATTAAAAAGATGCTCTGCTGAACAACACGGCTGTTGCTCACACTCTTGACCAGACTCGACTCGACTGACTGACCCACCCAGGGCTCGTCGTCATGGTCTCTTCGAGGCCTCACGGAAATGCTGATCTAGCCCTTTTCGGTCACGTAGACCATCGTGGGAAACTAAATGTTCTCACACTCATTTTGCCCTAGTCAACACATTCCAATATTTTACACACTAGTCCTTTGGGTATAATATAAAAAACTTATATAACTACACTCACACACAATACGCAGATACGCACATTAACATACACACCCATACACACACATATGCACATATGTATACGCACACGCGCATCTACGTACGTATACAGGGTGATTTTTTTATCAAACAACACTCATTATTTCAAAAAGTATTAACTTTTTTCAATTTTTTTATTTTTCAAAATTGTTAGTTTTATGCTTTTCTAAAACTATGTACAATTTTTATTTTTTTCACTTTAATATTTAATAGTGAAATCACTATCAACTTTTGATTTTCAAATGGCAACCTATACTTAAAATGTTATAAAATAGTAGGGATATTTTTTTTATGAATTCTTACGTTTAAATTACTATTTTTCATTTAACCGTTCGCGAGTTATAGCTGCTCAAAGTTGGGCGGTTTGAGGTTTTTAGGTGTAAGTCCCAAAGGTTATTACGGCTGTGAGACATTGATTAGAACACAATTATTATTATTATTATTATTATAAAGACCAGTAGTTCAAATTATAAATCGTTATCGTTCGACCAAAGGTACTAATATCGTTGTAGTTTAATTTGTACCTCCTACTACCTACACGAACTATACGAAAATACTTCCTAAACCACTACCACGATTAAAGATATCTTTAATCGTGACCACTACACATGACAAATTATAATATAATACTTTAATCACAGATAAACTCTCATCGAACCAAACCGTTGGGTATTCCCAATAAAAATAGATAATACAATTGTTTACTTTTCAGTTTTCAGTGCTATACTGCAATGGCCTATATTAATAATATGCCAAATAATGTTCTTTAACTTTTAAACAAAAAAATATAAAATTCATGTGACATTTAGTTTAATAAGTTTAATTTAAATCGTCTTTTCTGTGATTGAAAATTCAATTATTTTATTACTTTCATTGCTAACATAAAGAGTAAACACGTCATACGCCAACATTCATAATATAATTAAATATTGAAACATTTATTCTCTAATATAATGTTGTTAAATAAGTAAAAATTATATTAAATATGATGGGTAATCATAAGTAGTTTTTTTATGACGTATTTTGTTTAACTATTTATTTAAACCTAAGTTTCATTTAAATTGGTATTACACATGTGAATACTACTTGACCACCTACCAGGAACTTAGAATAATTTATTGGTAAGTTTTAATCATTTTGTAAAAAGCTTTAAAAATTATAGTAAATAATAATAATGTATTTAAAAAATTTTAATTTCAGTTTTATCAGTTCTATACAATTTTTGTTCAAATGTATATCGATAGACAAAGACAATAATACAATATTATAGATCTAATATGTATTATTTATAAGTTGATAATACATAGCTTGTTTTAAAATCAAGTTGCATTGCAACTGTACAGCTATTGGCTTCAATTAATCCAGAATGTTTGTTGCATACAAAAATTCTAAGATAATTACAAGCATGTACTAATAAGAATATTCTTGGACATATGACTTGAAGAATATACATATTATACTACAATTGTACTTAGAATAATTGAGAACAATGTGAAAACTAAAATAATACTATACAACTGTTAAAAATACTATATTGGATTTTAATATTCCAACATATAACAACATCGATCATAGGTATGTATAAATATTTTTTATTTGTAACATTCAATTTTATGAGGAAGTTATTAGGTTTTATTATCTTTTTTGTAGATAATCTAGTTAATTTCAAAGAAGCGTAAAATAATCAAGTCTGCCCAACTACATCCTGAGGAAAACTGTAACCTATCAATAAATAATATGTAAAGAAAATTGTAAATGATAAAAAAATATTGTAAATGCTAGTATACTAAATTTTAATACTTCATATTATGTAGTTAAATTAAATATGGGGCACCAACATTAATCATTAAAACTTATGTTTAATAAAAATAAAAATAATTATAATATGTATAAATAGAGTAAATTAAATTATTAATGTTTTAAAAAAAAAAAAACCTATCACATATGTATATTATGATTATCACTAAGTACCTACTTGTTTATATTTGTGTATACTCAATTGACAATTTAAATATTAAACTAAATATATTTTTAAAATTATATTTAGGTACCTATTACATAGTAGTTAGTAATATGCAAAATAAACATTGTTTTTTTTGTAAATGGTTGATGTTGTTGCCTATTTATTGCTAATTATTAAGGTATTAATTATTATTATTAAATTGACCTATCTAAGTTGATATATTATTAGTGCCACTTTTAAATGTTACCATTGAGTATATATAGTGTAGAGAAACCATCTATAGCTGAAATATGTGATACGCGCAAAGGGATAGCAGCCGATAGATGCCGCATTCCTAAATTTGTCGCGGATAGCAAATGCAGTATGATCATATCAGTGATACATATTTATTGTACACACTTAAAATACTGTAAAATAAGATTGTACATAGAGCGCCAAAAATTGTAATTTGAAAGTACACGAATATATTATATTAAAAGAGAATATGAATTATTAATTCCTCTATGTGGGTATTTAAAAAATAATTTAACGAACTTTATTACTTCGGTAATTTATTAACGATTAACTTGTACGTTTTTCTTAGTGTTGTGAATAATTGTGATAGGTATTCCTACATTTTTAATTTGTTTTTGTAATTACAAATCCTAAATGTGTATGTAATATAGTAAATATTTTATATATATTTTATTTATATAATATAATAAATATGCCTGGTGGAAGCTGTAATTTTTCTAACTGTAATAATAACAGAACAAATAGTAAAAAAAAAATGTATAGATTTCCTACCGATAGAGATACATGTAGAAAATGGATTCTTAATTCAGGTAAAGTTAATATTATAATTGAAGGAATTAAGATGAGTATAGCTTATATGTATACTATGTATACTCAATGATAATACGTAATAATATGTGTCGTAGCACTCGTACTGGAACAAAACTACTTTAACGGCGACCTTATTTTTTCAAATTTTTTTTAAATAGGTAATTTGTTTTTGGAACAATTACAGTTTAGCTCTCAAGTGATTTCTTTTATTTTTTTTTTATTGAAACATATGTATTTTAACGAGTTAAGAACGATGGTGCGAAAAAATTGCGCAAATCATTATTTTGAAAGTTATAAAATAAATTTTTAAGTTAAATTTCAAGGTAAAAACAGAGCCAACAGTTAAATAACAAAATTATTAAGTATAGTGGCTCCCTTCGTCTACCGGCTCCGGTCGTTTATATATCCTTATAATATAATATGGTTTTCAGTGTATATATAAAAAAAAAACAAAAAAATATCCCTCGACTTACTATGCAACACAACCTCAAGTAGATCATAGGGTAAGTTATGTCGTATAGTATGGGTAGTTATGCCTTGTTAGCGGCACTCGTCGCTACGCTCCTCGGCGCCGTCGCTACGCTCCGCAAATCGAAAATATCCCTCGACTTGCTATGCAACACCACCTCAAGTAGATCACAGGGTAAGTTATGTCGTATAATATGTGCAGTGATAGCACGTTTTGCGGCCCTCTTCGCTGCGTTCCTCGGTGCCGTCGCTCTACTCCGCAAATCGAAAAATATCCCGTCACGCGCATGAGTAAAACACCAAAAATCGTGAACTTCGTAAATCTATAACTTCAAAAAACTAATGATTTCCGCAAATTTATTTTTACACCTTCATTTTAAACTCGTTGAAATACACAGGTTTCCGAAAAAAAAAATCGAAAAATCGAAAAATTCGCGTGGCCGCTAAACTAGACTTATGCCTATAAATAATATCAAAATATATAAATTATAATATTATATTGTATACCTATTATTATAAATTCCTAGTAGAATATATTTTTATTAAATCACCGGTTTGACGGCTGATATGTGTAAGTACGAGTGCTAAGACAGGTATTATTACATATTATATTATTATTTAACCTGTACCTATTTTATAATATTATTATATCGCCACTATGCGTACGCAAAACATCGAAAATCGTGTTTTGCGCATGCGCAGAATACCGAAAATAGTGAACTTAACGTGGCTATAACTTTAAAGCTAATGATTTCCGAAAAAAACTTTTTGCACCATCATTTTTATTACGTTAAAATACATATGTTTCCGAAAAAAAAAACCAAAATTTCGAGGGGGTGCTAAAGTAGATTTGTTCCACTTTTAGATTTGTTAATGTATTTAATTAATTAATTTATTTTATTTATTTCTTGCTCATGAGTAATAATTAGGTACATAGAATTCATAAATTCACTTAATAAATATTATTATATTGTATGGTTTATTGTTGGTTTGTGTTAATAAAATTATAGAATTTATAACGTTTTAAAGTCTTGCAGTTATATTTTATAAGGTTATTCAAACAAAACCTACTATTTTGAGCTTATCGTTATCAATATTTTCTATTAATTTGTTTAAGCACTGTCACAATAAACATAGCAAAATAGTAAATACCTATATTATGATTTATTATTCGATTGAACTACATGAAACCGCTGGCAAGAACCAAAATTCTGTAAGTTAAACTAGTCAATCATGTTAAACATAAATATAGTAAATAACTATATTATGATAGCTATATTAGTTGTAAACTTGAAGCTATAATAAAAAAAAAATAAATAAATAAAAAACTATATTATGATTTATTATTCGATTGTACTACATGAAACCGCTGGCATGAACCAAAATTCTGTAAGTTTCTGTAAGACAATCACAATAAATATACATATCATAGGTAATATTACTTGTAGCTTAATTTAAATATTGCGAGTGTTGTAAACAATTAGTACCTATACTGATATAACTTTTTAAAGACTAGCACTTATATTTTATAATGTTATTCACACAGAAGCAACTATTTTTAACTAATTAATTCATATGAATACTTGAACATAATATTTAAGTAATTGGTTATTATCACATTTAATAGTGTAATAAATAAAGCAAATTTGTAATTTTAGTTTTGCAAATTTAGTTTACCATACATAATAGTATGATACATATCTCAATGGGTCGCAGGGTTGCTTATTTTATACTAAAATGTACCTACCTACTAAATGACAACAATAATTTGTCTTGACAAAATTATACACATTTCAACTATCTTCACATTCATTAAAATTAAATTATGAATTTTAAGATTGATAGTCTTTTAAAATGTATTAATTTGCTTTTAAATTTAGTTTACCATACATACCTTAGTCTTAGTGACTAGATTATTTTAATATACTAAAATAAACTAAATGACAAAAATAATTACGTGTGTGAAGTTGGGGTACCAAAGCTAGGGTACCAAAAACTAGTGATAAGAAACCTAGTAAGTTGTGTTGCATTTCATTTAATTTCAGGGGTGTCGTACTATTGTACCGAAACTATGGTTCCTTAATGAAGTAGATGTCGCCCTATGTCACACAATAATTTTTGTAAATAGTTTTAAAGTATATAAATAAATTCTATTGGCGTCATTACCACGATAATTATACCGAACATACTGACATAATATTGTCATCACAACATAATGACAAATGCATAATAATGGAAAGTTAGGTTATAAATTCAAAATTCCTCAAAAAAGTCTAAAGACTATACCATTTAACACGTTATTCAGTCTACCTTTACATTAGCTAATAAGAATAACATGTAATTTTACTTGAAGTATTTAAAACATCACTTTTTACCGAAAAAGGTAAGTATGATACCTACATCTGTCTACCGTAAGTTTTTTATTAATTACGTAAGTACACACCTTATTATGTTTCTATTTCCAGTTTTTATGAATTAAAAAACCTAATTGCTGCTTGTATTTATAGAACATTGAATTTTTTATTTAGATTTTACCGATTTAATACTAGGTGTGTGTAGTACAACAATTTGGATATTTTAGGGACTGATTAATACCTAAGGTATGTCATTTGTTGTAGTGTTGTAAAGTGTTTAAATGTCTTTTAATTTGTTATAAACTATATCCTTACATATCACTTAGTATTATATACCAAGAGGTGTATTGCATACTACATAAACATCATTATCGATTGTATAGGCGAAACTAGATAATTTCATAAGGACAGGCCAAATGATAAATATCAAAAAAAAAAAAATTCTAATTACAATATAAGTTTTTGATTAAAATTGTTATTTTTTATTAAATGAGTGTTATCCAGTCAGTATTAGATCAGGCCATGGCCTGACTGCCTGACCCGTCGTTTTGCCTATGGTCAATTGTACAGTAATATTTCATTGAATAATTACTATGTAATAATAATTGAGTTTCAGCATGAATAGTGGATTTCAACGCATATGCTGTTACAAAACTAATTTGATGACAAGAATAAATCATTTATCCATTCCAGCCCTGCTATTTACATTTACTGTTAAAGCATTATGATTTATGACAAGAAATCATCATTGAATCTGTTATAAAACACAATACTTTTGTATCCTTTTGACATTTAAGATTTAATACATAAGATTATAAAATTATGAATCAAATTTGTATTGTTCAAGAAAACACATTTGCATGTGTTGTTACCTAAGTTTGATAAAATGTTATTGTTAAAGTTTATTACATAAAATGGTAATTACTAATTCAACTACAATAACTTTTGAATCCAAATTTACTATGTAGTATGCTGTTGAGACCAGAAGAGTGTTGTATACTGGAATTTAACATGGAGCTAAGGGTTTCATAATCATTTAATTTTATATGATAAATAAATACATTTATATACCTACTTATTTATATGTTGAAAAAGTGTTACTTGTCAGTACAGATATGGTTATTTGTTTAGAATAAATAAATTATGAAATTCTCTTATAACTAATTAATTAAATTATTAGGTTTGTTTTAAAATATGAACTAATTATCATAGTATCATAATCGATTTGCACTTAAAATATTTGACATTTGTATCTGTTTGTAACGGTTTGTAATAAATAATAATTATAACCTTATTTAATATTTGTATGCTTAAATTATTTTAATTGTAATAACTATGTCTGCTATTGTCACAGTATTCACAAGTTCAATGGCGAATTGAAATAGAAGCGTATAATTTTGAATATAATATATTTTTGTAATTTTAAAAATTAAAACCTATCTATTTTAAACTTTTCAGGTGTTGTGATCCTGCTTTTCCCGACCGATTTCTGTACTGCAGCATTGCCTTATTTAGTTGTAGTTAGTATTAGTGGTAGTTGTAATTAAAAAAAAAAAGTAGTTTTAGCTGTAGTTTTAGTTGTAGCTGAAGTTTTTTTTAAAAAAAAAAACTCAAAAAAAGTAGTTAGTGGTAGTTGTAGTTGACAAAAAAAAAAAAAAAATTAGTTGTAGTTTTAGTTGTAGTTTTAGTTCTAGTTCTAGTTGTAGTTTTAGTTATAATCTTTGTTGTCGAAGAGGGTCTTACTCAGACAGCTAAAAGTGCCGACGAATTGTTGATTCCGACACGAAATAGTCGAAGAGTTAGCTCAGACATCAAAAAGTGCCGACGAATTATTAATTCCGACACGAAATAGTCGAAGAGTTAGCTCAGACATCAAAAAGTGCCGACGAATTATTAATTCCGACACGAAATTGTCGAAGAGTAAGCTCAGACATCTAAAAGTGCCGACGAATTGTTAATTCCGACACAAAATAGTCGAAGAGATCTTACTCAGACAGATAAAAGTGTGGACGATTTTTTAATTCATACATAAAACAATTTATAAGCTTTAAAATGAGTTTAAAAGAAAAATTGGATGAGGTAGCTCATTATATTGTGATCCAATATCCAAAATTAAATTTTGGGAATGTCTCAGTTTCTGACAGTTGTGTAACTAATATTTGCAATATCATCTTTAATAAAGAAAATGATCGTAGTTTAAAAAAAAACAATTGCAAATGCTATCAATAGAAACACTTCATCTCTTCGTAAACGTATTGCAAGTATGAACAATACTGATTTATGTAATGTGTCAAAAATGAGCAATTCTGATTTATGTAATGTGTCAGAAATTAATAGTACAATAATAAAATGTATTGAAAAGTATAACTATACGTCTTGTGATTTCTTAAATTACAATAACAAAATTCTAAATGATATATGCAGAATCATTAAAGCCCCTGCAGATAGTTTTCACCGTAATAGAGTATATCAAAAATGTAAAAAACACTTCAATGTGTCTTTGTGTAATCCATCAGATGACACAAACCATATAGATTCAAATACTGCTTATATTAATGAGAATTCTGGTATTAAAAATAATAGTTTTGAAAATTTCACTTCATATTCTGATTACACAGAGCCTGAGCTTGTGCAAAATGACTATGTTTCACTTGAATACACCAGTGTATCTCCCCAAAGTGATTATAATTGGACGATGAGGGATCCACTAATACTTAGTAGTACTCCAATTCTAACAGAAAACATAATCGTTGAATCTGATTTTGTTACACCAAGTAAATTAGAATGCAGAAAAAGTGTTGGACTTGTGGCAAGTCCCCTTAGAAATGCATTTTTTAAGAAAACTCCTGTTAAGTCTGGTGTTGTGCTGCCTTTGGAAACAAAAAATTGTTTTCCAAAACAATATAACAGCAATGAATGTCCATTTTTGAAGGAATTTTCACATTTTCATATGATGAGTGGTCTCATATGTTATATACACATGTTAACGGTAAAAAACTTTTGGATAAGACTAAATATCCTATTATGTTCAGAAAGCGCATAAAAACTGTGAACAATACATGTGTTATTAATGCGAAAAGGGTTAAATATTTTAATAACCATTGCAATGTGCTCATGTATTGTAGTCATGAGGGGTGCAAAACTTTTAGAATAAAAGTTCAGGCTCAAAACCGAACGTTTGTGGCAAACGTATATAGTTCTGGTTTAAATTACCATCACAATCCAGATGACAATGGTCTCACGAACCACGTAAAAGGGTTTCAGCGAGACTTGAACAAGGAAGCGCTACAAAAAACTAAAGCGTTTTCTTTCAGGTCAGAAACTATTGACATGGCATCACCCACTCAGTTGAATTGTGGCAATTTGCAAGGCATTAAATCAGATGACGCCATCAGGAAAATCAGATCAGAGGCTTTGACTGCCGATGATTACGATAAAGATGATTTTCATGATATTTTATTGATGTGTAACGATAAAGAAAACAACTTTGTACAGCATGTCGGTATACCGTCAGTGCACTGCTATAGTAAAGAACAGTTGGACATACTAAAAAAACTGATTAAAAGTCAAAATGCAGTAACTGGTTACTTGGATGCAACTGGTACATTGATAAGGAAAATTGACAAGAACAGCAAAAGAGTTCTTTACTATGTTCTAGTCGTAAATGTCCCTTTACCTAGAAACTCGAGTGTCACGTGTCCCGTTGTTGAAATGATTAGTTCAGCGCACGACATAGTTGCAATTTCACAGTGGTTGAACGCTTTTAAAGCATTTGTTTTGAAACACAAACTGACTTGGCCCGTATTCACAAACATAGTGACGGATTTCAGTTATGCACAAATGAATGCCTTGTGTATAGGATGGAATGGTTTTACCTCCATATTCGATTACCTTAACTGGTGTTACAGAGTATTGGTTGAAAACAATGACGGGTCTAATGTCACGATCATAAACATCTGTGCGAATCATTATACAAAAATCATAGTAAACCATGTCTATACATATTTTCAATCAGAGTCAAACGACAGTAACACTGTAGAAAAAACTAAAATAAATAATGTTATTGATTGGATATGTTTACTGTTTAACGCAAAGAGTTTGGACGATATAGAAAATTGGTTCAAAATATTTTCATTAATATTGTTGTCTCCATGTAGTACTGCAAATACCAAAAATGCCATTAGTACAATGAGAGACAAGTGTAATGTTAATCACCAACTGTCGAATGAATCGAACGACGAAGGCAAAGATTATTCAGAAGAGATAAATAAATTTCTATGCGAATCCGACACGAGTAATTCCATGATGTACTGTAGATTTCAGTCTATCAAAGAACATGTTAAAACTGAAGTCTTAAATTGTGCTGTAAATTGTGATAATATAATTATTAATGAATATTATAATGAATCATATTTACACGAATTCATAGTCAAATGTGTACCTTTCTTAGCATTGTGGACACCTATTATGAATAATAAAGCCAACAATGGCATTGAAATCCGCCAGAGTAATGCTACCGTTGAGTCTTGGTTTAAAACGGTAAAAGTTGACATACTTGATGGTGACCGAAGGTGGAAATGCGGTCGGTTTTTAAAACTTATGAGACAGCGTGTGATCAATGTACACAAACAAATAAAGTATAACATTAGAAAAAAAACTTGTACGCGTGCACTTGATTTTGACAATAAGTCACGGCAGATAACTACCAAAGTAAATGGGAAAAGAAAAATCTCAGCAATTTCTAGTCATAACCATTTGGACGCAATAGAAAGTTGGGGGAAAAAAGAGAAACAACACAAACATCTTCAACCCACCAAGTACCGTCCTTTCAAAGCCCTGTCGTTAAGAATCCCAAAGTCTTCGACCACTGCTACAGCAGATGAAAATAACCGTACGCCCAAAGTGGTCGATGGTATTGAAAGTGTTGTGGTCATAGAATGTGACAATGTGACCAGGTTCACTGTTGATGAGCCTATTAACGACGTGGTTGTCCGTGATTTAAGTAAGCCATTGTCGGATGATTGTTTAATGAAATCCGTTTCGACACCTGGCAGTCATAAATCTCCTTTTCGACTATCAGTGAAATCTATAGATTTATACGACAACATGCTCCCTAAAGATTTGACGTATTATAAACCAATTAAGATGCCAAAGAACAGAGATTATCTAGTTGGAAAATATAATTACATATCTAGTGATCAAAATCATAACATTCTGACTGACCTTTACTTCCTAGATTTTGATTCATTGTCTGGAGAAAATTGGTTATGTAACTTTGTTATTGATATTTGTTTGTTGTCTTATGCTATTAAGTTGGATTTAACAAACACACACATTTTATCATGTCAAAATGTGACACAGCTGATGGGAAAAAGAGAAATAGGCGAAGAGCATAAAAAAATTTCTTTCACTGAGAACAGTATGGTTATCCTACCATGGTTAGTTAATAATAATTCTCACTGGATTGTAGTTTTTATAAATTTCAAAACCAAACAGTGTTACATCATGGATCCAAGTATGCCATATGACACAGAAAATCGACCATCAAAACTTCGTTCCAAAAAAGTATTTGAAACATTGAAATCAAATTGTACGTACGGTGACGACAAACGACAATGTCCAACGTTAACACTAATTGCATGCCCTTTAGAAAACATACCAATACAAAAAGATACATTTAATTGTGGAGTTTATGTAATATATTACGCATTTACAATTATGGACAGCTCTAAGTTTAGTTTAGAGTTTGATCCTAACATTCACAGAGCATATTTAAAGACCTATCTCTTGGAAAATTCTGAAGACATGACAAACATATGCCTATACTGTAATTGTCACTCAGATAAACACCGTTGTCATCAGGAAGACGAATGCGTAGAATGGGTGTCGTGTTCTCTGTGTTGTCGCTGGATAGCCATCAGTTGCATTCCTAAAGAAGACAGAATTGTTAATTACGAAATTAATGATTTCTTCTGTTTGTTGTGTCAAAAATTATAAAATTAAAATATATTAAACATAGACTTCAGTAAGTTGAACAAGTTCAACTTCGGTTAACTACCAATTTGTATAATAGTTGACTATTTTAATAATAATAGTTAAAATGTCTGGGAATAACTATTTTGTCAAACTAAAGGGCATTAAAAAAGTATTTAACTAAATTTATTTTTCAAAAGTATCACTATTTGTAGAGCTAAATGATTACTACAATATAAATAATTAATTAATGTTTGGTATTAGGAAGTAGTATGTGTGAATGTAAGACAAGAACACTTAAACAATTATGAAATATTTAAACAATAACTATAAAAACATGTTACTATATTTAAAACAATAAACCAACTATCTAATAATATTATTATCAAAGATTTTAGATAACTTTATAAGATATTTTTCGCATGCTAATAAAAAAAAAAATAAAAATATTCTATACGACACA
Organism: Schizaphis graminum; assembly: GCA_020882235.1. NCBI lineage: Eukaryota > Metazoa > Arthropoda > Insecta > Hemiptera > Aphididae > Schizaphis > Schizaphis graminum. The sequence goes on along the minus strand of CM037036.1, from coordinate 1,640,131 downwards.
TAGATACGTAGTATGTAAAAAAAAAATAGCAATGTTTTGTCAAAATGCAATTAAAAAATTGATAATTGTTTCTAATAGTAAATGAAAAAAATATATTTACAGAATAACCACAAGGCAATACCTTAAATCATGTTTAAATTACTTTTCATTAAAAAATGCCCGGTTTAATTTAATTTTTATTAGCTAGTCTTGTTACAGTAACTTGTAAAATAATTTAATCCCAAGACTCATGTACTTAGGTATGTTAATCACTAGACATAATTTCAAAACACAATTTGTAACCACACCAGTCATGCATTTCATACATCTGCATAACTGACAGTCCGCAGTCTGATATTTCAAAGTGGGACGGCATTTAGTGTTTTGATTTGTTTAATTTATATTTAATGTATAAAAATATACTCACTTGAAGTTTCAACAATGATCAATCCAATATAAAAGGTACAATATGATCATCTAGTTGTTGACCTCTCCGGAACAAAATGTTGATGAAATTAAATTTCTGAAATAAAGATATGATTATAATAATTTTTAGAAATTAGTTACCATAGATAATCCAAATCAGTATTTAAAAAGATAAACTTTTTTACCATGTGTATCTGTTCATTAACACCTAGTTTTAGTCTTTTTCCGGGCAGTTATTAATTATTCTATAATGAAGTAATCAATGATTTAATTGAGTTGTATTTAAATTAAATTGAAACATTACATATGGCATATCAAGATACTAACTTACATGTGTTCCTATACAACAGTTTAAGAATATTACATTCAATAATTATTATAATTGGATCTCTATAAAAAAACCTATTAACTTACCGGGTGAACTAGGTAACGGAAGAGCCATTATTTTGTAATTACAATACATTTCAGTTGTGCATAACATATATTTAGTATAAAGTTAGCAATAAGAACAAATTTTGCAAACTGTTTTAGTTGAATTGATCAATATTCCAACTTTGTCACTAGTCAACAGCTCTGAAGACATACTCGCATCGCAATCATCTTTTCTATGAATATAAATAAACAAAAAAAGTGATTAAAAAACTATTGCTGTTCAATGTTACCTATATTCATTTTTACATACCTAGACATAGTGTAGATATAGCATGTGGAAGTAACATGTTTTCCAAATCATTAAGAAACATATTTTTCTCTCTCAAAATGTTTTCCACACAACATATCAGCTGGTAGTTTGTAATCAAATTGCAAACCTAAAAGTGTAACAAAAAAAAATAGCTAATTTATACTACAAAACACAATTGACTTAGTATGCGCGTGATGTATTGTACACTGTTTTGTTTTGATTTTTATAGATATTATGTCTTATTGTTTACTAACAAACTTAACGTAAAAACATAACGTATTTGTAGCTGTGTAAAATTATGTTGTATATTTAACAAGTACCATTGACTTGTTTGATAGTTAATATAATATATTTACCAAGCAGCATCTTTGTGGGGAAAAAAAACCAGTTTCTTTTTGCGTTTTCATTTATCCGCACAATTTCACTACGCATTTAAAAGAATAAACACTCTTACGAATCAACAATGTAATAATACGTACTATGTATATTATATTATAATGCACAGTATAAAACGCTGTGAGCGCTAAAAAACGTTTTACAACATTTTATTGTGCCTGTTACTTAGGTCGCTAGCGGCAAGATCCATATTCTATAAAGAATAAGCTAGCGGGGCTCGGGCACTTGGACCCCGTGATAACAACCAGATTTTTTATCACAAAATTTTCATAGAAGAAACGCAAAAATCGGAGCCAACTGAAAATGCAGGAGTACCAACAATGAAATATAAAAATTCCCTTATTTATGTATTTTTTAAATTCAAATATTATTGTATAATTCGTAAATTGAAAAGTATTTCGTTTACGAAGTGTTTTCTGGGAAAACCGTGAGAGATAGGACGAAAGTCGTAAGACATAAAATTTATCCCCATAACTAGCTGCATAGGTTGTATGCATTTGATTTTTCGAAAAACCGTTATTTAGGATTTTTTAACGTCGTACTTAGGTCGAACGATTTTGAAAACCCAAAATTTGAAATAACGAGTTATTGGAAAAAAGAAAAACTGATTCTGGTGTAGAACATTTTAAACCTCTGTGATAAATTGTCGTTGGGACTCCCGGGTGACCGAGAAAACGCGAATGACAATTGAAAATATCTAAATATTAAAAAGCTCTAAGTGTATCAATGTAACATAAAATATATAGTTTATAATATTACTCAGTCAACACTTTTATTCATAAGAGAAACTTTAAAGTTAACTACTCTAAATGTCAACAAAAAAATAATTAAACACATTATATATATATATATATAATATATAAATATATCTAATATATACATTTCTACTTCAGTAATATTAAGTAATAACTTTAAAATACAAACTTTTTAGTTCAGTTCAAATATAGTTGAATTACAATTTGAGATCAACAAAAAAATTAAAGTGCAGGAGTAGCTGCTTATAATTTTATGTAACTTTAACTGCATTTCTAAATACAATATGTAAAATTTGAAAAAATTGTTAAATATATTATTATATGGGCGTTATTAAAACCTGTCCAAAAAAATTAGGAAAAATAATGAATAATTACACATATAGCGTATTAGATAGATAATTAATGATTTCATGATAGTCTTACTTTATATAAATTACCATTAGAATTTACCAGTTAATAATTTTTCAATGAAAGTCAGTAAAGTTAGCATATTAACATATAACCTATGTTATTTTTTTTGCAACAATTTAATCAATAACATATTATTTAAATTTTAATAAATATACCTAGTTTGATTACTTTTTCATTCATATGTTACTGTTTATAAAATAACATAAATTTATAAATTATTAAAAATATTAATAAAAAATATATCAATAATAATTTTTAAATCACAATGTGTTAAAATTAAATTATTGAATATTTTAAAAGTAATCATCTAATATTGTTAAATAATAGATTAAAAATATTAAAGTTACTATTTAATGTATCGATGAATACTATTTTGAACATAATTATCATTATTAACTTATAGTTTTAAATTTCAAAACACCAAGGAATTAGTATGATGACCAGGAAATAAAAACACATATTTAATAAAAAAAATTAATTTTATTTTATTAATTAAATTTATTTATGCTCCATTGGTAGGAGCTACCGTATCTGTGGCAGTAGCTGCAGCAGCAGCAGCTGCCTCAGCAGCAGCAGAAGCAGCTTCAGCTTTAAGCTTTTCAGCCTTAGCTATTGCTGCTTCTGCCGCTGCTGAGGCAGCTTCTGCTTTTGCAGCTGCTGCAGTTGCCATGTCTTGTTTTGTGGCGGCTGCTGCTGGCTTAAACCAGCAGTCAGCAGCCTTGTGGCCCCTTTTTGAGCAATGTGGACATTCTAGAAAAACAAAAGAATTTAATTAATTAAAAAATATCCATGATAAAATGTTAATTGGTTTTTTAATACAATTTTAGATGGCCTACATTTCTGCAAAGGGGCATTTAATTCAGCAAATGTTGAGTCATAAAAGGCATTTTAAAATAAGATGTTATAATATACGAAGAGTAATTTAACTGGATAATAAAATAACATCTGACCAACTGTTTAAATTATAATAAGCATGAAATATAAAATCATTACTTTTAGGTGAAAGTAAAACAAAGTGAACGTATAGAGTTTAAGTACAAATGAAAATTTTGAATATATTATTTTGCTATAAACAGGGTCGATGCTAGAAGTATTGGAACCCTGGACGGAACCATGTTCCCTTAACCCCTTTTCAACCTAGTTTGAGTAGGGAACATTAGATACTAATTATTTCAAATTGTGTAGACTGTTGATGCGTATTGAAAGATAAATTAAATAAAAATTATTTTCAGTTTGGCGTCTTGGGCAGCTACTCAAGGTGAGCATAGCTTTGGCGCCGGCCCCGGATATAAACGACTAAAAAATGGACAATTCACAGATAGATAACACCCCAAACATGCTTTCTTTGGTTGCACTGAAGACAGTGATAGGTATTATTAGGTAATTATATAAACGTTATGAAAAAAGTTTATGGTTATGAGTTCTAATCAATAAAGTACTTATAAGTGAAATAAGTAAGTAACAAGTTTAAAAAAAATTATACACATATTTTAGTCATTGTTAATGTGGTGTATTACTTACAATATGTGTAAGGTTTGATACACCTGGATATAACATTTATGTAGATAGAACTCAACTATAAAAAGCGGGTAAGTGAGTATCGCTCTGCTGTACATTAGGGGGTGGGGTGGACCTCGGACTAGGGTAGGTTAAATTTGAATGCAATGATAGGTATCATTGTATACGAAAAACGATTCTGAACGGAGATGATTTGTCAGTCTAGGATATATTATATTTAAATATTGTCATATATTCTATTTTGAAACAAATTCAAACATTTAAGTAAAAGTTTCAAGATCTTACATTTAGTAATTTTTTAAAAATAAAAAAAATCGAAAATTATTTATTAGTAAAACGTTATTTTACACGTGTATTTTTGATTTCAAATTAAAATTAAAACTTTAAACACTCGTAAAATTGTTTAAATTGAATAATCCTCAAACTTTTTTATAATTATTCTAAGCTTAACTTATGGACAGCATAGTATTAAATTTTCAATTCTTAGCTTTTGATAGTAAAATATTTATAAATTTTTAACTAGCAAATAGTTAAAAATATTCATGATTTTGACGAATTTTTGTCAATATTTGAACTTCAAATGATAATAAAAAAAAAATTGTGGCTATGTGTTTTTAAAATTTTTGAATGAGAGTTAGAACAAGTTATGTGGACCCTTCAATTACATTTTCAAGTAATTTGTCCCAGCTAAATTTTTTTTATCAACATATATAAAAAAATAATAAATAAAAAAAAAACACACATCATTGTAAAATCAATAGATTCATCACTAAAACTAATTAGTAGGTAATACCAATAAGTATACTTACTATTTCTGTTGTACTGGTGATTATTATTTTTGCGGCCACCACTACCTCGGCCCCTTTTACCACCACCGCCACCACCGCCGCTGTTTACGCCATAATTATATATTATGGTAGACATCTAAACATAAATACAAATAGTTAAATTATAGGTATAAAGTGTATATTATAAGTGAGACAAAGTTATTTTAACCTTATGGCAGGCGCGCTACTGCATATTTCATGAGCAGGCGCGTGTCATACTTTAAAGGACAGAAAGCTTTTCATATATATTTAATTAATGAAGGATAAATAAATAATTTTTAATAAAAATATTTTTTTATATTTTTTTCGTACATTTATTTTTAAATAAAAGTAATTAAATAATTTTTAGAATAATACTACTATACTATATTGTCTATATTAATAGTTAGGTATTTATTTAAAGAAGTATTATTCAAAAATATTAATTGATTATTATGTAATACAATCATTAAATATATTTAAAATTGAACTTGGGTATAAAGATAAGTAAAATATTAGAGGTTGTCATCAATATCGTACTTACTTTTATGTGTGCTGTGTGGTCCTAATGGCTAATGGTAATAAATAATAATAATAATTATAAATTATAATTTATAACCGTAGACAGTCCGTAGTGCTGGAACGCGAAATACAGAGTGACACGGCGACCGGGTGACGGCTATCGGCTCTACCTCTATTTCAACATTTTCAACGGCTACGCGCAAAATACATTTATAGCGCTTTGCCGCAGACGAGTATGACGTGTCCTAGCGGCGAACGTTCGCACTCAATTTTCAATTTTGACAAATTCCCGCGTTCATGAGTCATGACCCGTATAAATTCTATATAATATAATTGCTAGTTATTTTTAAATTATTTTACCGATTTCCGGCCGTCGCTTATTAGTTGTAAATTAATAATTATATCATGGCCTTATAATAGGTTATATATTATTATATAATTATTCTTTCTAGTAAGACTTTTTGGTCCCGACGATCTTTTATTATTATTATTCAATTGGATCAGTTTCATACAAAAATTCAAATATTATACCGTATAAATTATAAAAATCACACTATTTTATTTTTACCTAACAAACGTTTTATAACTTTTTTTTTCGAGATTTTAACTTTTAACATACATTTTTAGTATGTATTGTCACTTATTCTAAATACTATCTACTAATATACTCAGGGCCGGCTTATAGTATAGGCGAGCTAGGCACCTAGCTGGGGCGGCATTTTAAAAATTGACTCATAGATTTTTTTTATTTCTATTGGTATTATATAAGAAAAATATTTAAAAAAATTCATCCGTGAAAACCAACTTAGGTACCTATAAAATAAAATAATATTGTCTAAAGTTATAAATAAATCTACCGGAGAGAAAGTATTTAAACGTGAATATATTTATTTTTTTATAGCAGTAATTGTATTGATATAAATAATATAATATTCATACGATATACAAATGTGTTTTGTTCTTTGTTATTTGTTATTACGTATTTCGTGTAATGGTGAAATGGTTTCAATGAAATAATATCGTTCTTATCTATTTATATAAAGCTAAATAATATTGTTATTACTTAAAAGTGTAAAACCCTCGTCCAGCAGCGCACATTATTTCGTGAACTCGTAATGGAAATATTCTATTATAATTTATGAGGCATGACATAATTATAGTATATTATAAATTATATTATAGTACTGTAGTCTTCGGAAATTCGGAATTCGACACTGTCCAGGCCCGTACTGGCCTACCGGGCAACCGGGCAGATGCACGATGCGCCCCATGAAAATTACGTCTACATTAAGAATTTTTTTTCCCCGTAAAAACTGAATAATATTGAAGTTTAAAATTTTAAACCACTTTGGTAATGATTTCTCTTAGAAAAATACGGATGTATAATTGATATTATATTATTATGTATATTGACTTATTCAATATTATGAGTTGTAACTTATAACTTATAAGTGTTATAATATTATAATATACATTACTGCGTAAGTTGATATTTTATTATTTAAATATTATTTGTCAATTTTTCAGTTGATGAAAGGTTATTTCTAGTAATTTAACGTTTTACTTTTAGTAGATAATCATAATTAAAAGGGTATTAGGGTGGCCAGACGTCTCGTACTATACGGTTAATTTACTAACTTAGGTATTTTAAAAGACTGTCCTGTAGTCCCCACGAATGCTTTCGGGACGCTTAATGCTTATATATGTCCTGTAAGGCTGTATTCAAATAATATATCCTCTGTGTATCGCCATATGATAAAAATTCAAATAATCGTCATATTAGTAATTAAAAAATTAATAAAAAATATTATTTAGGAAGGTTTCTAGCTACAACAGATTATTTGTTTTATTTTGTTTACTGTTTATCAATTTTTTTAAATAAAAATATTGATAGAAAGTTAATTTATTATTATTTATGATAAAAAGATTATTTTAATTTTTGAATCTCATATAGGTAGGTATAAACTAAGTTTTTCATTTTTAATAACACTAAAAAATAATCAAAGATAAAATAAGAGTATTATAATAGGACTCTGATATTATATTAGCAACGATTTATAAAAAGGTAGGCAATATAAAATAATTATAAACTATAAAAACTTTCCAAAAACAAAAAAAGGGAAATACAGCTGAATTTTTAAAGGTTTATTAATATTTTAGGAATCAATTTAATAATTTATTTTGGGAGGGCTATTAGGATTTTTTGAGGGGCTAAGCCCCCCCTAGTTGCGCTTATGCCCCCCAAATCTCAAACGCTATTTGCGCCTATGATTACGTGTTTACGTTTTTCAAATTTTGAGTTTTCAACAGATCTCTTTGAAATTCAAACCTATAGTATTTTGATGTAAGACGAATCAAAAAGGATCTATGGTCAAAATTTGTAGAACCATTATTTACTCCGTAATCGGGATGTTGAATAGTTGAAAAACGGATTACGCGTTTTGCCGCATATCCAAACGTTCTCTTATGTATTGTATAGGTACGCCACCATGTTAATTCGTTTTGTCGTAATTTTTTTTGAACTTTTTTCGCGTAAAAAATCATATCAAATCAGTACATTCCTCTTGATATTAAAAATCTTTAGTGTGAAAAATAAAAATTTTTCGTAATTATATCTACACCGAATAAGTAAATACTTACAAACGTGTTAAACGGGTATAAACATCAAATAGATGTATTCTCGATGTGATTTGATGAAAAACTACTTCTAAATAAACTATTTTTGATGCTGATGGTATAATTGCCAAATGTTAAAACGTGAACAAATCTAAAACTAGTAAAAACGAAAAAAACGTTCAAAAACATAATTCGTTAATTCGTTATATGGGAGTATACCATAAAGAAACGTATGCGTATACGAAAAAATAAACGATTCGATTTTCAATTATTTTTGCACCTCGATTACGGGGTAAATAATGATCCTACGCATTTCGACCATAGAACCTTTATAACTCGCCATGGCATTTATAAGTCAGCACTCAAATTTCAAAAAGATCGAACAAAAACTCAATTTCAAAAAATTCGGAAAATACATAAAATCTAACCCAAGTAACAAACAAACATTCAATAAATAATGCACGAATATTTATTTTTTAATATTGTAAAAATTAAATGTATAATTAACATTAGTTTTTGATTTATTAAATATTTTTTAATATTTGTCCAATATTGAATAATCATTGAATGAACCAAAATTATATATTTATCTTACATTTATTTATCAATATTTCATAAGCATTATAACCAATTAATTATCCAACATTATAAAAATAATATTGAATTATATTTAATTAAAAATGTTAGCTATTATTAATTTTAAACTATTTATTAATATTTATTATAGTAAGCAGATACAAAATTCTAAAATAAGTACTATTCAAATTTTAGTTCAGTCTTAATAATAAATATTAAATAATATGTCATTTAAATTTTTAATAAATGTATAATCTACAACAGTTGTAGAAAAACTCTACACTAATACGCAGTCAAATCATTCATAAATGACAAATTAAATTATAGGAAATAATACTATAAATAGCATGTGATATTATTAGTAGAATTTCATGTACATTAAAACACTTTAAATACTTTGGTATATTTAGAAATTTTTTAAATAAATAAAACTAATATTTTTTTTAGACTCTTTTATTGTTTACATATAATGTTAACTTTTATAAAACAATTTTACATCAATCATTTTTTTTTCTTTTTTCGGCAAACGGGGCTTGAGCCAAATATGTTTTAATTGGTTCTTCAATATCATGGTCACTTATATTTATAAATTTAAGTTGTTTCTTGATAGACTCTATTTAAAAAAAAAAAAAATATGACAATAGTTAATAGTTAATACAACAATATATATATGAAAATACGATATACATGTACACATTGCAGTGGCAGACACAGGGGGGTTCAATTCCACTCCAAAATGAATGGATGATTAATTTCAAACGTAATTATTCTCACTTATGAACTTTCAAGAAATTTTAATTTTTTTTAAAAGCCACCCGAAATTTTTTCCTATGTCCGCTTCTGAGACAATGTGAATACTACATATACATTACACATAAGGTTTTATTTCACAAATTATACAAAAAAGAATTTAAAACTTCACATTTATATAAATTTCACTAACAGAAAACTTTATTTTTTATAAATATATTTAAGTATTATCATTGGTATAATAACAACTTTATGAATGTTTTTTAAATTTCTAAGCTACTTAATACTTATGGTGTACTTATAGGTACTACTATGTGGGATTCTGTCTATTTTAGTAATTTGAATAAATTGTTTTTATTATAATATTATTGTTTTTATCTGAAATGTTTAATCAGATGCAAATAGTTGTTTTAAACAATGTTTTAGTAGAAAATAACACATAAATTAAAGCTATACATATAAAATCAGAGTCTAAATTAAACTTTAAAATATGTATGACAAAATAAATGTTAATGGTAAAACAAATAACTTAACATTATAATATCAATAATAATTTACTTACTTAAAATAATTGGGAGTAAAAACAAATTACAAAATTTTTTTTTCCCTTTTTTTCCTGAAAATGAATATTGCGAAAGAAAAGAGTTTGAAAACAATTTGGACATAATTCTTTTTATAGCAGACCCACCAGTACACGATAGTTCTTTAATCTAAAAATTTAGCAAAATTAATGTAGGTATAGTATTAGTTTAAATATATATTTTTATTTACCAGATTGTTTTTAAATTCTTGATCGTTTAAAGTTTTTTCATCAAGAGTATTCAAGTCATCCTCATTGTCTATTGGTAAGTGATAATCTGCCATGAAATTATTAAACTCTACATTTTTAGAATGCAGTTGGTGAGGTCTTTCCTGCTGTAGCTCCTTTTCAATGGTTTGTAATTTTTCTAACATCTCACTTTGGTTTGTTACAATATGTTTTAACTCAACTTTCAAATACATTATATTGCGCAATATTTGTTTTTTAAATTCAACATCTAAATATGATAATAATAAAAAAAAAAATATATTGAAAACTATGTTTTAAGTTTATTAAGGTTTTTGTTACCATTTGTAATACAATCTTCATTTGGTGAATTCAATGATTTATTTTTGTTTGTTGATGATTTTACAAAATTTTCATTTGTAACCATAATATTGTTTGAAATGTTAACTATAACAGATGCAAATTACTTTTTAGTGTATTTAGTTGAATACTAATAAACTTGAATTTTTTAAATTTCAAAACAAATAAATATCTAAAATAAAAAGATATTTTAGACTAAAATACCTTTTTTCCTTTTTGGAGATGACCACTGAATTTTTAAAGGAGATGGAGAGGATCTACTTTTTCCAAACAAATTTCTTTGCACTTTATCAGACGTATCAATTATTACTTGTGGGTCTTTATTCAAGTTAGGATGAGATATATTATCCACTGTCAGAGCTAAAAGCAAAAAGCATATTACTTTATCTATGAACATTTTTATTATTTCTAAATAATTTATCTAAAACAGTTAAGCAGATATTTTTTATAACAATAGAAACTAATATAGGAATATAATACCTTGACTTTTTTTTGGAGAAGACCATGGTTTTTTTAATGGTGAAGGAGACCATCCACTACCTCTCTCAAACAAATTTCCTAGCAATTCATTATAAGTTTCAGAAATTAATGTTTTATTATCTTTTAAAATTAAAAGCATAACATACAAATTTAATTAATTAAACTAATATTTTATTTATATTAATGTAAGTAGGTATTCATAATACCTTTTTTTTTTATTGGTGGGGTTGATGATTCATGATATTTTAACTGCACAGATGAGTTGTTCATGATTTCAGATTGGCTATTCATCAAATGCAACTGATTTTCAGACATACTTTGATCAACTGGATCCATTTTATCTATAAATTCAAATAATTACTATAAGAACTTAATATTTCAAATAAGATATAATTTTATTAGTATTTATGTTTTTATGTAATTTATTATTACATACCATAACACATTTTTCTTTGTATTTTTTGTGACTGGAGAGTTACTGATTTAGGTACCTTGGATTCTGATATATTTCAATTTAATAATAAATATGAATTAGTCAAATTGTTAGCATAATATAAGAGATTACTACTTTATAAATACTGACCTTTAATATATATATTTTTTTTTTCATCGTCTGGAATGATAAATATGTCATCATTACTATCAGAATCTAAATCAAAAATATAATTAGGTTAAAATAGTTTATTAGATTTTTCTACAACATATCAATATCAAAGTAAAATATTGTAGAATTTTCTAAATATTTTTGTTGTACATTATGAAATTTATTTTAAGAAACATACATACCAGAATATATAGGGCATTCTGTAGAATTGGGTATCTTTCTCTTAAGCTTTTTTTTCTTGCTATAATCATTATCTGATAAATCAGAAGTAAATTGTGCTTTTCTGGCTTTAAATTGTGCTTCTGCTAGAGTTTCTATGGGAATTAATTAAATGTGAAATATGGTTAAAAATATATATATTATTACACTTTTAGATTGCAAATGAAAACAATTAATCAAATAATAAATACATTTTTTGTTGTATTTATAAATATATATTATTTACCTATTTGTTGTATTGAATAATTTTTTAATGCTATATATTAGAGTTAGATAGATAACATAGATATTTATAAAGAGAAAATTACAAAATCAGACTTACTTATGTTAGAACACAGTTCTCTTATTTTATAGAAGTTAAATTCATTTTTGTTAGGTGTACAATTTTGTTCAATCATTTTACGAGCATTAATGTGTTTTGATGGCCAAGCACAAGTATCATTTTTTATCCAATTCTTAGGAACACATTCTACGGTGTTATCATCATTAAAGTAAACAACAGAATATAATGTTGACTCCATGTTAATTCTATTAAATAAAATTAATAAATAATAATGAATACAAAGTTTTTTCTTAGAATATCATTTATTATGTAATATATATGTATATATTTGGTAGCAACATACATAATTATAGCAGTTAAGTAATATTTATCTAAACAGACTACTTTTTTTAATTTTAAGTTAAACATAATAATATAAAGAATTAAGATACAGTTTGAACATATCATTAGGTATAATTTTTGTACAAATAATTATTTATATGAGGAGTGTAATACAGGAAAAGCAATTTTATTAAGTACCATGTACTTTTTTAAATCAATCCTATCGATGTAACATATACTATAACTACTAGATAAATTTGAAACAATAGCAATACCTAACTTTAAACTATTAATTGGCTTAGTGTAGAAAGGTTCCATATTTTTAAAAATGTGGCCCAAAAATACATTTTTACTACTTTCAGGATGATAACAAATATTTACTACTTTCATAATAATAAGTTTTTGTTATCATAAAATCCAATAAAACAATCAGATGATGATTTTATTTTAATCATATAATTTTTTTTACAAACAATTTTATACTGAGGAGACGTACAGTCATTACTCAAAGGACCATCAAAGTGTAAATGTTTAAAGACATCTTGAGTACATTGAATATCATTTATGACAAGTTTACCAAACAAAATAAATTCTTCATACCGTTTTATTACTTGTTGCAGAGGTTTAGCGTTACTTCTTACCATTTTTTTTAATGTTTGCATAAAATTCTCATATGGGAAACAAGAACAATTATCAAGTGGTCCAAATTTGGAATAATCATCACAAAGATGAAGAAGTGCATGAATGTATGTGATAAAAATTCTTCTCCATAAATCTCACCAAACTTTTGTACGTAATAGCTTAAAAGCTTATCAATAAAATGTAAAAAATGTTCATATGCAGGACTTAATAGAACAGTTATAGAAACATGTAAACAAATAAAATGTTCATAACATTCTTTACTTATTAAAGACTGGAGAACTACTGGACCCGTATACAAAATAAATGTCCTGAATTCTGTGGCCTTCCACCGCAAAACTTCATTAAGACCTCTTGGGATACGGACAAAATCACAAGTGATAAATGTTTTAAGATTTAATAGTCTGGTTGATATTAACTTTACATTTTTACTTGGTATACGAACCAACAACGGAGAGTTTTTAATAGAACCTAACCATAACAAAATATTTTTTTTCACAACCCCAAGACAAACCAAATGCATATAGTCGAATGGAAAACTATTCACCATGTCTATATCTGGAATTTCAGATAAAACAGAAATACTATCAGATATTTGGTAGTCTTCATCTGAGCGATTGATAAATTCAATGTGGGTGCGTTTATTAAAAGATATATCGGGAAAACAAACTATTCTTTCTAAGAACACTCCAACAGTTTTACACCTAGAACAAGATGAAAAACCAGAGTGCCCTTTGGTTTTCAAAATAAAACTTTTAGCTGGGGCGTCACAGCTAATTGCTTCCAATTTTATTTGTTTTTTACCCGACGGTAGATCAATTCCACTCGAGCTTAATTCTTTTAACTCATTAACCAAATCTGATAAATAAATATTACTATCAGATGGCTTCTCTGTGCCCCAATAAAGACCTACTGAAAATAAACATGGTCGGGTATAATTTAAATTCCTTATACAACATAGAATAGGCCAAAATTGACTATTTGTTGACTTAGTTAAAGGCAAACCGTCTATTCCTAAATGTAATATAATAGTATCATCAAAAAAAACATTTGTACCAATAGTTGCTTTTAGGCCATTAGCTAAACCAAAATAATGAAATATACCAGGACTCATGGTTTGAATTTGTAAGGGGTTGTTACTCATGCTTGTTTTTAATAATGTACGAGCATCACATGGAAAGTAATGAAAACAGTCATGATTATTCTTTAATACTTTTAACAAATTAGATAATGCTAGATTTGATATTTTATGCTCAACAGCCCAGTATTTAATATTTGTTAATAATTTTTCACTATAACATTCATTACCATTATCTGAATCAGAAGAAAATGTATGTTCTAAAATAATGTCATTTTGACGATCATCTATCATTTTGTCTACAGTTAAATGTTGGTCAAGTCCTTCACTGTCATTATGATTATTTTCATTACTAAAATTAATGGAATAACTTTTAGCACCTACACAATTATTTAATATTTCATGATTAGATTTATGTTCATATGAGGTGCTAGGCTGGTTGGTAACATATAAGTGTTCATCATTAATTTCGCTACTTTCAATTGCTAAACCTAGTTCTTCACACTCTTCTAAACATTTCCTACGTTTGGTAGACTTGCTTAACGACATTTTTGAATTAATGAAATATGAAAACCAAACCTTGGTAATAACTAAGCCAACAAGTTAAGTACAATGATGATTGGGTACACTTAAAACAGATAAAATATGAATGTTACTAAAAAATAACAATTTACCAACTTAACAATTTATAATTTAAATACGATATAAAGTAAAATAGATAAATAGGTACTAAGCAGTATACATAATATAGGTACAATAAAAAAGAAGTTAACTCTAACAAACCTAATTAAATTTACAAAATAATAAGATGAACAGCAGAAGTAGTTAACACAACATTACTGTAGGCAGGTGAAGCTCATATTCTGTGATTAAAACTATGATAGAAAAAAGATATAAATAAATTGAATTAGATTAAAATTTTATAAAAAATAAATAAAATTAAAATTAAAATAAAAAACAAAAATACACAAATTAAATATTATCAACAAATTAGTCTACCTGGTAGGTACCATTTATTCTTTTAAAATAATTGCAACTTTTACCTAGGTAGAATGGTAGATACCTAAATATAATAATTCAAGACCTATATTATATTAACTTTATACGTCAACGATGAACATGGCACACTTCATTATCGAAAAATGGATTTTGGAAAAAAAATTTTGAAGGAAAATACCTACATTTTATTTTACATTAAAAAAAAATATGTCAATATAGGTACTCAATTGTCAATAGGTGCCTATTACTTATAACTTATAAGTTTAGTTACCTATAACCTATGTTTTGTAATTTATTAATTATTCCATTTCTCTCATAAATAATTAGTTAATAAATGTATGTGTACTTACCAGATTGTCCGTATTGACGAACTTCAGCCTTTAGGCTTCAGGTGAATGCCGAATAGCAAAATAATAAGTAGACACATACGTGTAAATGGCTTAATGGCGTAAAAATGGATGAATGAAGAATAAGTGAATAACGAACCAACTATTAAGATTTAAGACTCAAGAGTAGACGTAAGAGAACCGACTGGACGGACTACAGACAAGTGACAACAAACTGCGTAGACGCGTAGTGTGTATACTTGGCATAAAAATAGTATATTGTTATCGAATATCGTTATTGTCGGGTATTTTCCAAAGTTTTATAATATCTATAATATATTTGTCGGCTATCGCTATCGTACATTCGTGTATTACAGCTATTTCATATTAGTAATCCTGCGGGCAGCAGTGCAGCACCGTAATAGTCGTCGTCGATCGCCGGTTATCGGGATTCGGGAAATACCGATTTGAGCGATTTCATATTATTATATTACTATAAATAATAATTAGATGGATTTGTCGTAGATTGTATAGATACTCGACAGGCGGCAACGACCAATATAATATTATTATATATTTATATAATTATATATCAATATCACTAATCATTAAATGACACTATATATATTATACCTAGTAAGTCATAATAATAATATAACTCATAACTAGGAAATATAATATAATATTTTATTAATATTAAGTATACATTGGAATTGAAACACAACAATAAATGTATACATAAACGAGAGGAACACACGCATAAGAACTGGTTATTGTAGAATATAATGTGTTTATGATATCACACTGTACATTGATGTGGGTTTTAAAATATACTATTGATCTACTTATTTATACTTATTTATTAATTTTGCAAATGAGTACAAGATAAAATTAAAAATACTTGGCCACACAGTAGTACAGACAGTACAGTACACAATATTATTAGTATATATAGTATACTAGTAAAATTTTATTAGTACTAACACAGAATAGATTAAATTAATAATATAAAAATTATAATTGTTGATTAAACTGAAGATAACAATTAACTTAGTTAATTTAAATTTTCCACTACCTTCTTCCTTTTCTGATATTAAAATAAACATAACTATATAATATTAATATAAGATTTATATTGTATGTTCATAAAGTAATTCAATTTATTAAATACCTATATCATACATGCATAATATGCATATAGCATAAATTTAAACATAACTATAAATTTATAATATTAATATTTATTGAATATATATAATAGTATAATACTAATATTTAATGAATATGGTTTTTAAATATTAATTAAACACTATTATCTAACATTGATATTTATTTATATTTAATCATTGTTAAATATTTACTAATAGTTGAATTTTGAATATTGTGAATATAATATTTTATAAATATATTCTAAATATTGCACTATAAATAATAGTTTTAAAATATTTAATTATTGACGTAAGAATATTGAAAATTAAATATTAATTATTTAATCAAAATTAAATATTTATCAACCTGTATCATTGAAAATTGTTACTTGGGAAGTACCAAAAAAGAAAAAGAAAATCATAACTTCCCAACAAAACGTCCGATTTCTTTTGTTTTGGTACCGTTCGATTTTTGACAAAAATTTCTAAACGATGCGTAGAAAAAAATTGTTCTAATCACCCAAAGTGTAAGTGTCCTGTGGCGACAAAGTCCAAAAACTGCAAAATCCTAACTTCCGACGCCAAAAAGAGGGGTAAAAAAGGCTCCTACAGTTTTGACACAAGACGTCGATTTTTATCACCGATCTACAAAAAATCGAACCTAAGAATTTCAGAAACGTGGAACAAAAAATAAACATTTTTCAAAATATCCATGGGGGGGGGCATAGGACCCTCCGACCACCGAAAGATTTTATGTAAAATAACTTAAAACAAAACTTTTGGTGAAGAAACTATGCCCCTACATCGAAACCCGGCCGAGTAACATTCGACTAAAAAACTCAGATTTCAGAATTCTGAGGCCCCTAAGTGGGGTAAAAACGACTTTTACGGTCTGAACAAAAGACACTACTTTTGATCAGCGTCCTCCAAAATACCAGAATCTTGAGTTTCAAACATGTCGAACGCCCACTAAGGTTTTTAAAAAATATATTTGGGGGGGGGGGTCCAAGGTACCCCAACTACGGGGAATTTTTGGAGGGGCCTAACCATTGTCTAGGGACGTAACTTTTATAGCTGTAGAGACAATAGTTTTTTTCGTACGAATTTTTCAAAATTATAATATATGAATATAATAATATCATATCATTGCCGCATGACGCCAGAATTTTAGACTTGACACGGTGTCACGGTAATCGTTTTCATATCATTTGAAGGTGGTCTTCAAATTGGGCCTGAAAACGAAGTATTTAGGTTTTTTGTAAATAAAACTTTGGAATATACGTTTAATTTCGTTAATAACACGATCAAGTGTAGTTAAATTAAATATTTCAACTTAAAATTTTTCTAATTACACAATAAACACCACCAATCTTTATGCAGATTGCAGTATTTGCAGTTAAACTTCCATTAGTTACATAATATAATAATTACAAATTATAGGAAGCTTAATTTACTTAATTATTAAATAATGGACTTTGCCTTAGTTCTTTAAAAGTATGAGTTTTACTATGAAAGAATTTTGTATGTCTATTTTTATTGCGGATGACATTAATCACACTTAGGTGATTAAAAGGTGATGAATTGTATAGTTTTATCAATAGCGAGTTTTATGTAGATTACTTTAAAATTATTGGATTAACAAATATTTAAGTAGTTTATGCCATATAGTTTCAAAAATATGACAACAAATTGAAAATATTATGAGAAATAAGAATATTCGCCTTATTCATGCTTTAGTAAATTATGATAACAAATTATTCGTTACTATTTTCTATGGGTTTGAAATATGGTTGTACATTAATATGGTTTATTTATTTATACATATTTTAGTATTTATTGGTTGTCTATACTTGTATTATTATGCTATGTTTGGTTTATGATCGTAGTGATCGTATTATAAATAGAAAAAAATAATGAATATCTATTATTGTCTTGCGTTTATCATTTACCACATTGAATATTTCTTCCAAACACCGCCGGGCTGCACAGGCCATAGTCATAAACTCATAAATAATATTATTATGTACTGCCGTACCTACAGGGATTGAATTGGAAATTATAATAATGAATAAAAATAGTTTCTAATAAATGCATTGAATTAATGCCTCAGAAATATTGCCAGTGAGTTCTACTCAGACTGCGTTTTGTCTATGTCGTACGTGTCGTATTCACGAGTAGGTACGAATAAATGAGTCAAACCACACCACAGACATGTATATTATAATATGTATAATATACATGTCTGTGAACCACACTGACCATACTATAAGTACCTATCTATTTACGAAGGACGGGTAAAACCATGGTGTGTTGATGCACCCTGGTAAAAACATAAGTAGGTATACGTTTTTGACGAACAGCGATATTATAATGGTCGAACCCATCTGTTTTTAATCCGTATTAAATAAATATCTGATAATTTATTTTTGAACAACTAGACGCTATCTACCGATTATCATTGACTAACCATAATTGTTTACACAATTACCTAATAAAAACCAAAATATAATTATAAATAAATACACGAGATGGCTCACATGGGCAACCTATTATAAGATGATGATTCTGAGTTATTTTACTATGGCATACTTTTTCAAATCGGAGTGACAAATTTTAGAATATAATAGTAAGACACGTATAAAACATTTTAACATCATAAAACAATAATATTTAAATTCCAAACTCACGGAAATAAAAGTAAAAAAAAGACTAGTCTACAACGAGAAGAGAACACATGACAATATAACAAACCACGATTTAGTAAGTGGTCGTTATATGAGAGTAAGTATATTACAGTATCTTACTCTCTTTCCAATTCGCCATTGGACAATTTTTGGAAGCCACCAAATTATGGTTGCTCATAAAAGAAAAGATCAGTAAAATTTAGTATCGTAGTACCACAGTTTTAGATAGACGGTCCCGACTCCCCTGGGACGGTCGGAAAAATCAAAAACCGCGAATGGATCGTCGTGCCGCGGCCGTGCACTCTTGGTACCCTGGGATGTTCGGACGGCTATTACTATGTCCCCGAAAGGTCTGTGCACTCTAGATTAATTTTCATCGTATTCTACATTTTCCGGGCTTTAGTAATTTGTAGGTTTAAGAGTGCGCCACCGACCGGAACACGGTCGGAAAAATCAAAAACCGCGAATGGATCGTCGTGCCGCGGCCGTGAACTCTTGGTACCCTGGGATGTTCGGACGGCTATTACTATGTCCCCGAAAGGTCTGTGCACTCTAGATTAATTTTCATCGTATTCTACATTTTCCGGGCTTTAGTAATTTGTAGGTTTAAGAGTGCGCCACCGACCGGAACAC
This sequence comes from Schizaphis graminum, assembly GCA_020882235.1. Taxonomy (NCBI): domain Eukaryota; kingdom Metazoa; phylum Arthropoda; class Insecta; order Hemiptera; family Aphididae; genus Schizaphis; species Schizaphis graminum. The sequence continues at coordinate 1,620,154 of CM037036.1, read as the reverse complement.
GGTCGGAAAAGTGGGTATAGCAATAAATCAAAGATTTACTAATGTTTTGCAAAAAAATGTGGGATACCTGAAGATTTGATTATTTTCATAAAAAACAATAACTTAAAAATCGATTTTCATGGCGCCATCTTGTGGTTAACGGCAATATAGTTGGCATGCGCCCGGATTATAATAAATAGCAACCGTGCATACAAGGTTTCTTATCACTAGTTTTTGGTACCCCAACTTCACACCCGTAAATAATTCACCACTCAGAATATATTATGAATATTTTTTTACTGATGGCTGATGCAATAAGACATACTTAAAATACATATTTTGTTTGAAGTCATGATTTGGACTTGGATGTTGTTAGAATTAAATTAAAAACTCACATTATAATATTTATTATTATATAAAACTATACATAATACATTTGTATACGTATAAATATGGTATGCAACTAATAAAATTAGCAAATACGTACGTTAAACAGTTTACTTATTAGAGGAAAAAATGTCATGTAAATTTAGTTTAAAAATTAAAGTTCTTATTGGTACTTATTATGTAATGTATTTTACCAATGTTATGTAAATATTGTGTGAATTTTATGTCATTGGCTTTGTTCTCCATGCCACAGATGAATATTATACTTCATATTAACCTATCAGTTATTTTATTCAATGATATTGATATTGGATCAATAGGTAGGTACAATTATTCAAAATAGGAAAAATTGATAATACAAATAATAGACACATTTTCAAATAAATTCAGTCAACATTGCCTTGTTCTAGTGTATGTTTGTATTTGCTCATATTTTTATTTGTATTTGTCTGTTTTTATAACTTTTAAATTACCAAGTCTAGCTATAACCTTAAGTCTTTAATGACTTTTAATCATTGTAACAACATCCAAGTCCTAGTTATTATTATTATTTAATATTTGATAAATCGTATCTTTATGTTGTGAAAGGATGATGTTCTTTCAAAAACTGTTTGATTTTTATGCATCATTTAGCTATATGTTGAACGCGAAATTTAATCATACAAGTTTTCGAAATCAATGTTGTCATTTTGTAGTGTTTAGAAATGGTATATCTAATATTAAGTTTATTCAAACAAAATATGAAAATAGGTATGATAATAGTATTAATAGGGCCTGAAAGTTCATACATTAAAAACTATCAAAATATACGCTTAAAATCACTAAAATATGAGCTAAATGTGTATTTTGTTTTTTTTTCTGTAAAAATAATTATTTAAAGATGGGAAAAATATCAATTTTAATATGATTTAATATGTTATATTATTTACTTCAAGAATTAAAATTTACAACTATGGATTTTGAATATTTTGTTAGGGTTTCAAATACAAATGAATGACAATTATCAGCCCGACCAGCAATGACGCTAATAATTTTAATCACGTTTTTATTTCATATTGGAAACGTTGAAAGGACATATTTTTCAACAAATACATTTTGAAATATACTCAAAGTCCGACATTATCATGAAATATTAATAAAAAAAAATAAATAATAATAATACTAAAATGCAGTAAAATGCAATTTTATTTTAAGTATGCTTATACTTGTATTTTTAAAAAACCTCAAAATACCTATGCGAAAATATGTACATTAAAATTTCATTTTTGAACTCGTTAGATTGTGATTCAAATTTTTATCTCATCCAGCAACGTTTTGATGCACTCAGTAAAAACATGCAAATGCATGAACTTCCGGGCCCTAGTTATTACCTATTATTTAAATTAAAAAATATATTTAGTTTCCTAAATTAGTCGAAAAATACAGGTACCTATTTGTATAAATTTTAAATAATTGTATGCTGTATAATATAATTTATACAACAATTTGGTATTAAATAGCTATAGCCTATTTATTTACTGTATGATATTTGTTTATAACTTTATATTATAAATAATAAATAGAACAATATACAATATATTACGTATTGTAAATTGTAATATTATGTAGGTATACATATTGTTATAATGTGTTGTTTTTTTTTTATTTTCAATACAATGATGCGAATTTATCTATGTAATATATTAAGCTTAAATTAAGATATCAAACATACGTTTTATGACTATAATAAATTGATAGTTAGATAGCGTAAAGATTATTAAGGTTGCATAAGAATGCATCGGCGTATAACAGAAGCACAAATGTCTATTATTATTATTCATTGATGGCATTTTATAAATTAAAATACAAAATTCAAATGTTAATAACTAGGGTTAGGATGTTTATGCACTAAAAAATGTATGAATATGTATGCACTTATGCACTAAAAAACAGGTAAATATGCATGCAAATTTTGAAAAATATGCATAAAAAAGTAAATAAATGTGGACAGAAAAATATTTTATTAAGTTATATTATTAACTATTATCGATTACATTTTTGAATTTTCTTATTTACTGTATAAAATTATATAAAATGAATATAAAAAAAAACATTTTAAAAAGAGTTGCATTGAATAATTATTATTTGTTTTAAATGTTCTATTGTGAATCTTCGTGTATTTGGTGCTAATACATTTTTGAATCTATTAGAAGAAAAATCTGTAAATAAAAATTGTTATTAAAAAAAAAAAATAATTAATAAATAAATAAAAAATATGCAAAATCATAAACATCCTAACCCTATTAATAACTATTAACTTCTTTATTTATTTATGCATAATTATGAATGATACGTCAAAACTCATTAAAAAATAAATCGTATATGAATCATATTTCAAAACATTTTTGTTCCCATTTGAATTTTAAAATTTACCCCTAAAATTTCCCCTTTTTAATTAATAAAAAAAAATTATTAATATCAAATTATTTTAGATTATATGATTCAAAAAGGTTGACGTAGAAAATTTTATTAAAATTAAATAATCTTAAAGTTATAAATCATCATATATTTAATCTTATATCCATGAATTTTAAAGAAGTTCTCTAATGTTCATGCTTATATCACTATTATCATTGATAAAATAATTAAATAATACAAAACGCTATTATCACGGTCTCAGACTCTTATAGGTTATACCTACATATTAATATATTATTTTATTTTATAAAATTTAATTAAAGTCATCGATTGTCAGATTAAGAAATGCAATTAGGACAACATAAATAAAAATAATCTGTAATTGGTAATAAACTAATAATATCAAGCGATAATACTGATATACGTTTTGTATTGCTACTGTTTACTGTAATAAATTGATAATTACATACCCAGATAATTAAGGTCGTACAACAGAAGCACTTTTAGTATTAATTATTCACTGTAGAATTTTATAAATTAACACCAATATTCAGATGTCAATAACTCCTTCAATTATTAAGACATTTTTGTGAATGACCCGTCAAAATTCATTTAAAATTAATCTGTGCATGAATTATGTTTCAAAAATATAGGTTCCCATTTGAATTTTTAAAGTTACCCCTCGAACCTCCCCATCCTAATTAATAAAAAAAATATTTAATATCAAATTAATTTAGATTATATGATTCAAAAAAGTTTTCACATAGGTAATTTTTTCCTAATTTAAGTAGATCATGCTGATATCTGCTGTCACATGAAATTTGGAACACCCTGTATATTTATAAACACTAGCCATCCTGATAAAAGAACTCGAATGTTGAAACCAATGGCAGTTAGAGGAGAAATGGATCCAAAATCTGATGACATTTTTTTTGACGGTCTCATTGAATACTATTCATGTAGACCACACAGTCTTGAAGATGTAACTTTAGCAAAATTTGGCTCAAATTATGAGGTTCGCGGTAAAAAAAAAACCGACTAACAACAGTTCTGATTCTGACACTGATAATGAACCTGATACCACTTATCCGATTGACTGCACTCTAATCGGAAAACCAAACAAGTATGTACATAAACGTAAAATCAGAAAAATCATACGGTATGTTAGGTTTAATGTGGATAAAAATGAACAAGACTTTTACAGAGAAAATATTATGTTATTTTTACCATGGCGCGATGAAAAAACCGATTTGTTAGATATTAACTGTAAACAAGTGTATAATCGTTACATAAGGAATCAATACAATGTTGAATCATATTAATTTAAAACAATTACAGTTAATACATGGTTAATTCATAATAGGAATTTAAAAACCCGCAATCAACCAACAATGTCAAAATACAGAATGTAAACAAAACATATAATATCACAGGTTAAAATAGATAAAGTTTATTATTTATATCTATATACAAACTAGATTAGATACCTATGGTATTTCTTTTTGTGTATACCATGATTGTACATAATATATATCAGATATCTACAATCAAGCTGTGGTAAACAGGTACAATAACCATGCCGTATGCAAATGCGTCCTAATTGAAAAATAAAATACTTGTTTCAAAATAGAATATAATACAATATTTAAATAGAATATATCCTAGACTGACAAATCATCTCCGTTCAGAATCGTTTTTCGTATACAATGATAATTATCATTGCATTCAAATTTAACCTACCCTAGTCCGAGGTCCATCCTACCCCCTAACGTACAGCAGAGCGATACTCACTTGCCCACATTTTTTTTTTGTGTCTGTGTACAGCATAACTAGTCGAAATAATGCTTCAATTTCAAACTTTGGGGGTGGTTTCCGATGGCAAAGTGGATATCCTTGGTGCATTATAGAGGTGAAAAGTAAACATTTTCCAACAGTTTAAAAAAAAAAACGAGAAAAACAAAAAAAAATGACAGAAAAACGGGAATTTTTACGCAAAACTAGTTTTCAACAAAATCGAATTTTTTATTTTGCTAAAACTCAAAAATTAATCGATGTAAATACTAGAAATTTTTACCAAATGTATATATTAGCGTTCTCCAATTCTCCATACACAGTTAAATTTTCAAAGAATTTTGACTTTTTTTGAGCTATTTATAGACAATTGAAATTTTTAATTTTTTTAATATTTTTTTTTAAAATAACGATAAAATTTTTTTGGCCGGCCAGAAAATCTTGAAAATTTAATACAAGGTTTCTTATAAGTTGTTCTTAAAGTGATAAAAAAAAAATCCGAAATCGTTTGTCACAATTTGTTTTTTATAAGTGCTTAAAGTTCGAATTTATACGAAATATGTCAAAATTGCGAAAATTTGCAAGTAATTTTGTGGTTGAAAAATCGTAAAAAATTTTTCTATAATAATACTAAGTTTTGAAAATTTGGTACAAGGTTCTCCATAAATTTTTCTTCAACCATCTGTAAAAAAAACTCTACCGGACTAAGACAAAAAAATTTTAGGAGTGTTTAAAATTTAAATTTTTACAAAACCGCGTTAAATAACGGTTTAGCCTCAAACGATTTTTGATATTTGTTGTTATTCAAATAGTATAAGTCGTAGATACTTGAAAATTTCACCAGTTATTTAGATTGCCATTTTCTTTACGTGGTTAGATTTTCAAAATATTTTTACTTTTTTTGAGCTATTTATAGACAATTGAAATTTTCATTTTTTTTTTTATAAATGTTGATAAAAAAAAATGTAGCTGGGACAAATTACTTGAAAATTTAATTGAAGGGTCCACATAACTTGTTCTAACTCTCATTCAAAAATTATAAAAATACATAGGCACAATTCTTTTTTATTAGCATTTGAAGTTCAAATATTGACAAAAATTCGTCAAAATCATGAATATTTTTCACTATTTTATAGTTAAAAATTTATAAATATTTTACTATCAAAATCTAAGAATTGAAAATTTAATACTATGCTGTCCATAAGTTAAACTTAGAATAATTATTAAAAAGTTTGAGGATTATTCAATTAAAAAAATTTTACGAGTGTTTAAAGTTTTAATTTTAATTTTAAATCAAAAATACACGTGTAAAATAACGTTTTACTAATAAATAATTTTCGATTTTTTTATAATATATCCTGGACTGACAAATCATCCCCGTTCAGAATCGTTTTTCGTATACAATGATACCTATCATTGCATTCAAATTTAACGGTGTGTACTAGTTGCGGTCATAATCAAAAATTACATACTAGTTGCGTCACCTCTCAAAAAGGTTACATACTAGTTGCGGTCAATCAAATAATAATAACTAAGTATACTAAATAATATAATATTATTTAATTAGAAAAATTTATTAATCAACATTTTCCTTCCCATTTATATCGAAAAGATAACAGACTTAGTACTGTCTAAACTATTATTTTTTGTGTAGGTATGGTTAAAAATGTTGATACTTATGTTTAAATTACGTGGTTAAACTTGTGTCAAAATATAGTATATAATAGTAAACTTGTGTCAAAATTTAATATATAATACTATAATAGTATAATAATAATAATAATAATTTAAAATTTTAAAATTTTGTAGGTATAAATTTAAAGGAAATCGACTTTATAAATATTCAAGCCGATTTATTTCACCTTCTTTATAATATTGTATTTGTTGCGCTAAAAAATGCTCTTTTTCTATTGAAATTGTATTAACACGACTGGTTTTCGTAAAATTCATTTTTAAATGCCATTCGTTTGAATTTCATTTAAAGCGTCAATAAATATAAAAATATTAGGGTGAGAGTGGTAAAACATGCTATTGAGCTTTGTATGAAAACTTTCGCATGCATTGGTCGTATACAATTGGACGGTGTTTGTGCAAAAGGGCTCATGTTAGAAAACACGATTTTACAGGAGACGTAAAAAACGTGTATTGGCCATTTAAAACAATAAATGAATGATTTTTTTTTTACAAATAGGTAATTTAAACATCTAATCTTTGAATAATTAAGTATTACATACCTTAAATATTTGAATCATTATTATAATTGACTTATGCCCATGTGCACGAATATATTACAACCACTTTTACGACTTGTGCCCTTTTTCGCAATATACAGAAATGTAAAAGATACCAATGTGCCATACAAAATAGTACATAATATATAATAATATTTTGATTTATCCAGTGTTCTCATGGTTTTAGAATTTTTTTTTTTTTTACTAAGCCTAAATGATTAATTAATTAACAAATAACTCATTTTTATTAATTATTTATTAATTATATTAAATTGGTAGGTATAATAAAAATGAACAATATTTTTTCATAGCAAAAAATGTACCTAATTATTAATAGGTTTAATAGTTAAAAATAAAAATAAATAACAAACTTTTATAGTTTATACACAAATAAAATTATAAGCAAATAAGACTTCATAAGAAAAAAAATAGTAAAATATTACAGTTTGAACATTTAAAAATACAAATTATAATTGTTAATAATAATAGTTTAAGAGCTGTCATCTTCAGAAGATACAATCGGATCTTGGACATCGGTTTTTGATTTTAAGCTTTTGTAAAAATCGTGATACACATCTGGTATTAAATTTAATAGAGAAAGAAGATCTTTTTTTTTCTCGTCAGATATTTCAAGTGTTGTACTATATGCTTGAGGTAATAAAGAACTTTTTACATTTCTGCGAGCCATATTCAAGTAAATAAAATTATCTTCTGTCCTTAATGATTTTTTGTATTGTACCATAGTATTGTTTTCTTTCGTGTACCTGAGCCATTTTACATCACGAAAAACAAATGCATTACCAGCTTCATCTTTTTTTTTTTATTTGATATTTATTTTTTAACAGGCTATTAAAATCAAAGTAATCATTTTGTTTCATTTCAACGACTGTAAATTTATCTTTTCCTGCCCAACTTATTAATTTTGCCCAATCGTGGGGATGGTTTATAGGGAAAGGATAACGTTTACGAGCTTTTTCAATGCGGGCGTGATCAGAGTCGCATTCCATCCTTGTATGCCCAGGCACCATAAATTTATGATCAATGGTTTTTATTTTATCTTGATGCTCTAAAAAATAAATACACATGGCTATAATTATGCTATTCTTATTCTGCCCTGGGCAACAATCGCTATACATTATGACATGCGAAATATCTGATGACAAACTTTTCAAATAATGAAATAGGGACGAACCAATATCATTTGCCCCTCGTTTGGCTAATGTTTCATTCCAAATATAACATACAGCTTTTGAGGTAAAAGTGTTATGGACAGTGAAATTATATGTCCATAATTGTCTTTTATAAAAAGCAACCGACGATTCTAGAGATGGAGTAGGAAGACATTGCTGGAGGTCAAAAGCAATAACACATGTATTCTCTGTAGATGTAGAAATATCATTTCTTTTTGAATTAAAAGCTTCTTCAGCTTCAGCGTGATGTAGTGTTTGTTGATTAGTTAGTATGGTTTTTTGTTCATTAGAGCAATTAGTATTATTAATTTGGATTTTTAACCTGTCGCAACAAGAACAGGTATCTTTTTGGGGATTTTTTACTTTTAGACCTGACAACTTAAAATATTTTACGTATATTGAGCGGCTTACTGGGTTTTCAACAGTTTTAATATATTCATTATAGGCACGTTGCAACGTGAAATATGGAGGTAAATACTTTTTACTGGTTTCTTGGCGGCAATAATGACTCTCATAAGCTGGAAGTTGATTTATATGATCAATAACACATTTAAGAACTTCAGAAGTTATTTTATTGCGAGGTTCTGCCCTTCCCCTTTTATCAGGTGTACACCGACTGACAGGAGAATCAACTTTTTTTGAACAAATAGTTCTAGTGAACTTGGCTGTTTCACCAAATATTTTTAGGAAACAAATTTTACAAACTGAAATAAGTATACCATCTTTTGGAACAGAATAGTGATAAACCTTTACTCTATTTTTCTGTTTTTCTGGTGTGCACTCTTTTTTGGTTTGTGTTTTTTTGTTGCTACTAGTTATTAATCCAGATATATATGACACACTTTTATTATAGTTTTTCATTGACCAGTAATTTGTGAATAACTTATCTTGTAACTCAAGATCAATTTTGTTTTTGCAATCAGCTCTACATTTTGACAAAGGTATACACTTTCGACCGAGAACAATCTTTCCTTTGTTTGTCACATACTCTATTCCAGAATTTCTCTTATGTTTTATTAAATCTCTATATTCCCTTGAATCCCCTTTTATACTTTTCCTTTTTTTCTTTAAATTTTCAACAGGAAAATCACCCAAATCCATAGATATCTCAGTACCAGACACATGACTTATATTTTCATATGTGCACATATTATTTACTTGATTTTGATTTGTGAATGTATTCTATATAATTTTAATAAAACATTCCCATGGTAGTATTAAAAAAAAATGCTAATACATAATGTTTAAAAATAATACTATAGGTGCAATTTGATATTTACCTTGATTTCAGGAGTTCCTAATATTAAACTATTGAAACTACTGAATTCATTTAATACAATATCATCATCAAATAATTTATCTAGACTCTAAAAAAAAAATAATTAAGCAGATACCTACATTATTTAAATAATTATAAAATAGCTTAGTTGGATTTAATAACTCACCATGCGTTCAATGGTACCATTGATAGATACACTTTTATTTGTATTAATTGAACCATTATTAAGACTTTTAGCATCAGCAATCGCAAAATTAACATTAAAAGCATTGTAAGCATGATTAGCATTAATGTTTTCAAGACCATCATTCTTAAAATAATCAATAAAAGCAATATTATGTTAAATTGAAAAGCTAGGAGTGAGGATTTATATTAAAAAAGAATATTTACTTTATACAAGGATAAGATATCATCAGGAAAATTTGATTCAATATTTTCATTACATTTTTCTAAAACTTTATCAATACAATACATACTTGTATTTTCCAGATGATAATTTATTTTGCTATAATCCTGATAGTTAAAACATGTTTTAAAATAAAATAAGAGTAATTAATTGGTGAGTAAGGACTAATGAGTAATGAGGTATAATATTATATTAATAGATAAATACAATTAATTTTTTAATGTAGGTATGACAACAACCTAAAATTTAAAACATTAACTTATTTACTATCTAATAACCTAATTAACTAAGTATCTCAATAACATAATAATATTATGTATTCACGAAATACAATATAATATTATAATATTATAAAATTGAATATTATTTATATTATTTTCAATTTTAATTAAGTACATGAGTTTTTTTTTATCATAATAAATAATTATACTAACATCTTTTGAAGTTAATTTATTAACATTATTAACATCTTCAACCCATTCCTAAAATAAAAAATATGAAAATAATATGAGTAACTTGCTTAATAGACATAAATATTTTTAATCATATAGATAAATTTGAATAACCATAATTGTTTGTTTGCTTTCATACAAGTTGGATATCTTAGAAGCATTTAGCTCATCATTTAAATTTCGTCTAACAGTCAATATTTTCTTTGTGCGATTCTTCAGACAGTTATTGCTATTACTATCATTCCCTTTTAGTACATAATAATACAAAATAATTTATAAATTAATATTTTACATGTAATTTTTACTAACAACATAGGTAGATAAATAAAATAATATAATATAGAAATATTGGTTTAAAATAAATACAAACACACAACACTAATGTAAAGTGAATAACTTGGTTTCTACCTTCTTTTAAGTTTTTACTACTGTTTGCTAATGAAACAAGATTTTCAGCTCTTCTTGAAGTCATCTTTTTGAATTAAAAAAGTTAAAAAATAATTAATAAAACGTTTTAACCACAGAACGTATAAAAATATAAAGACTTGATCCCTTTTACAGAATTAAATATTAGACTTGTGCCGTTTTACACGAAAACCAATATTTACGTATGCAGTTATGTCCTTTTTCACAAACAAAATTTAGTTATTACGACTTGTGACAAAACGCACATAACAATAACTTGATAACGGTTCTACATCTGTTCAAACCAGTGGTACCAGTAGACGCGGCGCAAAATTGCGTATAAAATTAATGTATAATATGAAAAATGAAAAATTTGGACTTGAGCCCTTTTGCACAAACACCGTCCAATTTAATCTATTTTATTTATAAGCTTTTCAAATAAGTAGTAGTGTTCTCACATATATAGGCTGTGTGCATTATATACAGCTATGATAAGCTATGACCGCAACTAAGATATTACCTAAATTGGCGTGACTGCAACTGTTATATCAGCTGTTTATCTAAAAAGTCGTCATGACCACAACTAGTATGCAGCCATCCGGAATACTATGTTTTGGGACTGTAAAAACGTGAATTGTAAGAATCTGGAATGTAAAATTCCGGACTGTAAATTTACGGAAGCAATATTAGTGTTTCCCAAAATGCTAAAATAAAATGTAACCCATACAATATTACAGAGTTGGCTCTACTTAAATATTAGATTATTAATAGGGATGGGCCGATACTAGAACCGATACCAAATATCGGCTGATATCGGTGGTATCGGTTTTATCGGTATCGGTTTTTTTTCGAAACCGATACTTCAACCGATACCATAAAAAAAAATTCCCTAATCGAATTGCATAGTATCACAATTATTTACAAATGCACAGGTTGGTAATATCAAAAACTATAGATTATTGGTAGGACTGTCGTTGTTATTACATTATAATAATATTTTAACAGCAATATTATTAAATTCAAAATTGTAATACAATTGATAACAATTAACAATACTAAATACTATTTTTAGTCACAGTGTCGCACAGTGCTACTCGCACTACAACTTACTAACTAGTTAATACTTTAATAGATACTAGTGTTTTATGTTACTAGTGTCGTGTTCTATGTTACTACGTATAAACTTTATATTGTTTATAAGTTATTAATTATTAATTATTAATTATTATTTAATATTTAATAATTTATTATGTCGGTTGCTTGGACATTTTTTATTAAATGTTCAGATGATGTTTCGAAGGCTCAATGTTCCATTTGCAACAAAAGAGTTTGTAGAGGAGGCACTAATTCTCGAGATTTCACTACCTCAAACCTAATTAAACACCTTAAAAATAACCATAATAATGAGTTCATGAAGGTAACAAATAAAAGAAAAAGAAACACTAAAATAAACAATACTGTACTAGAAGTAGACTCTGAGGTATGTATGATTTAAATTTAAATTTTATGTAAGTAATACAATTAAATTTAACATTTAACAAAAAAAATAACTTATTACTGATTAATATTAACTTATAATTTATCATGCAGAATTCATATTTATTATTATTTAATACTGATTATTAATTTTTATGTATTTAAAAAGAAAGAAATAGAAAACATTGTTGTTGCAAGTACTTCGAAGGAAAATGTTGATATAACAACTTGTACTGAAAAAAATCAAAAACCTAGAGTATACCAACCTACAATAAGTTCTGTATTTGAAAGCAAATTACCTTTGACATACAATAGTCCAAAAGCTATGAACATAACCAATCTGATTGCAAAAATGATAGTTCGGGATCAGTTACCTTTTCATCATAATATAGAAAAACAAGGTAAAATATTTGGTTTATTTCGTTTTAAATGTGTATAGTTAAAGTACCTATGCATTTTGTTATACAACTATTAAATGTAGTTTGACATAAATTTAATATTTATAAATTTATATTTTTATTTATATAGGTTTTAAAAATTTGATGAAGTATGTAGAACCTCGTTATACTATACCAGATCGCACAACGTTTTCAAGGACTATTATTCCTGATTTGTATAATAAAGTGTCTCTTAAAATAATGGAACTGTTAAAAAATGTGAAGTATGCTTCATTTACTTCTGACTTATGGTCATCCATCAACAATACTGACTATTTGTCCATAACCTGCCATTTTATCAATGAAGAATTTGTCAGAGAGAACCTATTATTAGAAGTTATACCATTTAAGCCATTATTCCACACAAGTGATGAAATATATATGTTTACCATGGAAACTTTAGAAAAATGGGGGCTTGATGAAGAAAAAATTCATGTTTATCTACGAGATAATGCTGCTAATATGGAAAACTGAAAAGGCATTTTCTAATAAGCAGTTTTATACATTTGGTTGTTTTACTCATTCTCTTCAATTGGTAAGATATTAATTATTAATATTATTAATTTTAGCTTTTTTTTAATATTAACTATTAACTCCTGAGTACCTACAAATAACTAGTTAATAGTTACCTACTGAATAGTAAATAGTCATTACTTATTTATTATTAACCATACTTGATATTTATTCTAATAAACATGAATTATATTTTTACTTTATAGGTGATTAATGATGTGATATGTAAACAGAAAGAACATGAAGATTTATTTAAAAAAGTGAGGAAAATAGTTGGACATTTCAAACATAGTATTGCATCTAATAAATTATTAAAGAATTACCAAAAACAAGAAAAACTGCCAGAACACAAATTCATTCAAGATGTAACAACTAGATGGAACAGCAAATATTTAATGATCAATAGATTTCTTGAACAAAAAAAATGTGTGATTGGCTTGGGTCCTTACATACGTTTGGATGTGATTTTGACTAGTGATGAATGGTCTATGCTAGCAGAAATATCGAAAGTACTAGAAATTTTTCACACTGTTACCTTGACACTATCTAAAGAAGCTTCTTCACTCTCCGAAGTTATACCAGTCTTAAGATGCTTAACTACATATCTCCAAAAAGAATATAATTTAAATCAAAGTTCATTCTCCGAAAAATTACTATTAAGCATCCAAAAAAGATTCCCAAATTATGAAAAAACTAAACTGCTTACACGTAGTACAATTTTGGATCCCAGATTCAAGGATAAAGTGTTTTCTGAAGAAAATGAAAAAATCATTGCAGTTAATGACTTAAAACAAGAACTTGAAGCAGTGTATAATAGTTGGCCTAATATCGTTTCAACATCTTATGAGCAAGAGATTTCAACAAATAGTATACCTATATTAAAAAAATCTTTATTTAGAGATATATTGCCAGATTATAGAGAGCCACAACAATGTACCACTGCTGGGTCTGAAATTTAAACTTATTTAAATTAAGACTTACTAAACGAGGAAGATGACATCTATGAGTATTGGTCAAGATCAAAGTTGAGTGGATTAAAAGAATTGGCAACTAGATATCGTTCAAGTCCATCTAGCTCAGTAGACTCAGAACGTGCATTTAGTACAGCTGGTTTTATTTGTTCAAAAAGTAGAAATGCATTGAATCCAGAGAAGGTCAGACAACTAATATTCTGTTCAAGAAATATTAAATACCTGGGATAAAATGTGCTTTGTAGGATCGTTTAACACTTTTTTCTCTATTTTATATTCAATTTGTTAAGAGCTAAAAGGAGCATAATATTATTTATTTGTTATTAATTATTTTATTAAGTATAAAATACTATTTATGATTTATTATTCAACTATAACATTATTATTTATTATTTATTTCTATTATTTTATATTTATTAACAAAAATGTATAGTGAAGGTTCATTTATGTCTATTGTTATTTGTTATTCATAATTATCATTATTTTTAAATTTGTTACAGCTTAATATATTTTCTTTTATTTTATAGACTATTATATAAATAATTAATATTAAAGTATTAAAGATTGTTAATAAAAATAAACATGAAATAACTATTAAATAATCATTTATTATCATTAATAATCAATGTTTTCACTTTTCTAGGTAATATTTGTGTTATCGGGTATCGGTTTTATTACATATCGGTTGATAGTATCGGTTTTATGATGGTATCGGCTCATGTTTTTTTTGCCAAAAATGTTGTTTTAATATTTCCATATATTATCGGGTATCGGTTTTATATCGGCAGCATATATTGGAGTATCGGATATCGGTAATAAGTGGTATCGGCCCATCCCTAATTATTAACGTTGATTATATACCAGAGGTGGTTAGGTAAGGTGATGGTTCGAGGGGAGTGGACAATAGCCTCCCTGGAATATGTTAGAGGGCGATATTATTTTTTACGGTAGCTATAAAAAAAATAATACAATATATAAATACAGCTTTATTTTACTAGTTTTTAAACTAGTTGACCCTTCAGAAATACGTAAAGATGCAAACAAATTAAAAACTTTATATAAACATGATCTAGATGAATCTTTTGAAAATGAATGTGCTAATTTACAAAGTGTATTAAAATTAGCTACCAACCCTCCTAAAACCTTGTTAAACATGAGTAAATTTGTAGAAGTATAACAATTAGTTACAATTTTTCCATAATATGTTGATGTAGCTTTAAGAATTATTCCTGTGTAATTTGGCCTTCGACTGAAAGGTCTATTTCTACATTTCGATAAATAGAAAATTATTTAAGATGTCTATAGAAGTTGCAGTTCTAAACATAGAAGCTACCTATACTCATAAAAATTTAGAATTATTCAGATGCAAACATTTGCAGCAAAACAAAAACTAAAATAAAGAATATAAACTATAATGCGTATAATATAATATATTTAAAAGTATATACTATATTATGTATCATATTTCATGTTGTTAAATATTAGTATTAATATTATATTATATTATTATTTACCTTTCACTGTTTTATTTTTAAATGATTTGTTTATTTTATTCAAATACTAAATTGGATTCCACAGGTTCATATAAATATAATTAAAGCATTACTTACTATAAGTAGTTATAAAATTAATAATAAGTCGGAGGCACCAAAATCTTAAATAACGGGTACGACTCTGATTGTAACAATATAATACCTATAGTGTAAAGGGTATTAAAAAATTAGTACGAATTTAAAAACACCATAACAAATTTTTATCAAGAATGAAAAAATGTTCACACATAGCTCTGAAAATATCGAAAAAATACTTTGTGTCTTTGTTAGTTTAAATTATTTTACCGAAATGAATAATTATATAATAATAATAATATATTAATATTATTAAATACTTTTCCTCTATATGTACTTCAGTGATGTAATTAAAAATGTTCCATAAAACAAAAATAAAAATAAAATAAATAAATAAATATACCAACTTTGTCCACCACAACCCCCGTAACTACATTTTATATCTCATTATGACTTGTATCAATAAACTTATTTTATATTACATATTTCTCTAATTTTTTTTAAATTGTTAGGTATTTATATTTTAATAAATATTATTAAATTCTATTTTTTTTTAATTGACTATTTCAAATGTTTTATAATGATTAATATGACATAATAGTTACTAAATAAACTGCAGTCTACTATGTCTAATAATGTTTAGAATTTTGAATAATTCTTGGCTGCTTTAAAAAAAAATTCTATATAGTATTGTAAGTAGTTGATTTGCTTTTTTTTGATCCATTTTGATTTTTGGTTTAGCAAAATATAAAATTATAAAATAATAATAAAATTCTATGTGTTCATTGAAAAATTTTAAAGTCGTTACAGTGACAGTGTGTAAACGTGTAGTGTTTAGTGTCTAAACTCTAAACACTATAAACGACGCGAAAGTTAATGCAGGTATACTCTGTGACAGCGCGCGTAGTACCTATTCACTAATCACTATTTATTCATACCAATTATTCTAAATCTTAAAGTTACAGCTTTGTTAATAGAATCTAATAATTAAATTATATTTTTGTAATTTAAATTTTACCCATATTGGAAGTTGGAGTATTTATACTATCTCATGTCTCTGACCTCTGTGTAATGTGTATATAGCATGTAGGTATACAGTAATTACTAATTAGTAATTAGGAATTACCTGTAATATGTACATTGTACAGTGTGTGGTAAGGCACCTCGTTGTATAAATCAATAAGATAACGATAAAAATGAAACAACAATTTAATTTAAAAATCATGCTTATTACTTACCAAGTAAAAAACTAATTATATACTAATAAAACTAAATATTTTATTTTATTTTGTTTGGTAATAATTTATAAATTTGTGTTTAAACTATTTTCAGTACCTCCACGGGGAGGCTTCTATACTGTTTAATCAGTCATTTTTATCTATATTCATTTTTTTGTAACAGATTAGGTAGAGATTAGTAGTGATGGGCGGTAATGAATAATTTGTACTATCGATTATTGTACGATTATTCGTATAAACTATCGAATAATCATTCGAATAAAAAGTTCAGGACTGAATAACGTTATTTTTTTAAAAAATTATTTAAATAATTAGCACTATCGAATAATTATTCAAATAACCTGTACTACCGAATAATTATTCGAATAATCTGCACTACCGAATAATAATTTGAATAATCTGCACTACCGAATGATTTTTCGAATAACCTGTACTACCGAATAATTTTTTTATTTACAACCTACAAAACTTCTTATAATTTTAACTCTTAAGTACATTGTGTATTATTTAAAATAAACCAAACTTTTCTTTTTTTTAATAATGTTAAAACTAATAGGTTGACATAACTACCTATGTTTTTAGTGATTCTACATATTTTTATTAAGAAAAACAAGTTTATCCAGATTTTCGGGCAATAATCTGTTGCGCCTAGCTGACATAATTTGACTGGTCTTGGAAAATATACGTTCTGAAGGTACTGATGTAGCAGGTATTGTTGCATATTTCAATGCCACTTCATTAAATGGATACAATAGTGTCTTGTGTTTTTCCCAATATTCTCCAAGTTTGCAAGAAAGTTCTTGATATGGCATACCTAAATATTGTTTAACTAAAACCATTGCACTACTTGTAGTTGTTGATTGACTTTGCATATTATTCACCTTTGTTGTTAAAAATCCCCAAAGGTCTTCTGTTTCTGTTTGTACAGAATGAACAATTTCTGGTTCTATATTAAACATTTTTATAGGTAAAAATTGAATTATTATTAATTAGAATTATTTATTTTATGAAGTTGAATTTATTACCAGGAGTTGGGATATTTAATAAATTGGCTACTTCTGATGTTATTGATGTTTCAGCATCAGAAGCATTTTGTTCATTTCCAAATGCCACTTTTTTACATCTAGAGTCAAGTAATGTTGCTCGACCAAATGAGGAACCAATGATTGTTTTTCTATTCCTTGAAAACGTGATCTAATATTTTCATGGAGATTGGTTTTTAGTAATATCCCAATTATTGTTGAGGGATCTTTATTAGTTAATGCAATCTGTAATCCTATAAAATAAATGTACTTTAATAACAAATTTACAAAAAATATTTTATTTGTTAGAAATATTACCTCGTATAAGTGGTATAACTTTGGAAATCGTAGGATATTCTTCAGTTGATAGTTCCACAGTAATGCTGTGAAATGGTTTTAGCAATGGAATGCAATCCTCCACTACATCACATTCATCAGATGATAGATTAGGTGGTGCTTCTTTTAATGTCATTATTACAATTGTAATAGGTTCTTTTAATTGTAATAACCTTTCCATCATTACTAGTGTACTGTTCCACTTCGTACATACATCTTGCTTGAGTTTCAAAATATTTTGTAGACCCATTTGTTGTTGCTTTTCAACTAGTTTTCTATTGCCTACTTCGCTGCGTTTAAAAAATCCAACTATATTACAACACTTTTTCAAAATTTTTTTTAGTCGACTATCAGAACTTCCATCATCATTATTTTCAATATTTTCATCTACATTTAAATTATCATCTGTTAAACTTAATGCATTTCTCACAACTAAATTTAATTTATGTGCTGTACAGGGAATATGTTGGATATTCATAAGCCTAACTGCAGCATTTATATTTCTCCCTCCATCAGACACTATAGCCACATCTTTATGTAAAATATCAAATTAATTTAATTCTGTAGTTATGATTTCAGACAGATACACTGCACAGACCACCAAACGCGGCTACACTCCCCCGAGGTTCATCTTGGAAGGCGCATTGCTGCAACTGAAGGAGCACGTCCGCTACCTAGGAGTGGAGCTATGTAAAAAACTAGGATTCGGCAAACATTTACGATGTGCTGCTGAGAAGGCCACAAAAACGGTGAGCTCACTGTCGAGGTTAATGCCTAACGTCGGCGGCCCGAGGCAGAAGAAACGCCAGCTGCTGATGTCTGTCGCTCAGAGTCAAGTGCTCTACGCAGCGTCTATATGGGCCTCGGCTTTAGTATTTGAAGTAAACGTCAAGGAGTTACTGAAACCTCAGCGGAAGATGGCCATTAGGGTGTCGTCCGCCTATTGTACCGTATCGACAAACGCTATACTTGTCGTGTCAGGACTGCTGCCTCTACACATAAAGGTGTTTGAAAGAACGGCTATGCGGGTAGCACAGAAGGCGGGTTCGACTCCCCCGTCGAAGAACGAGTTGAGAGAGGAGTCACTAAGCAAGTAGCAGAACGAGTGGGAGAATTCAGGACAAATGGACGAAGCGATTAATTCCTGACCTGCGACCATGGGTCTCAAGATTATTTGGCCTAGTGAATTTCCATATCACCCAGTTCCTCACTGGGCATGGATGTTTTGGGATGTATCTTTGGAGGTTCAAGAAGCTGAACACCCCCGTGTGCCATGATTGTCAGGCACCGATGGACGACCCGGAACATGCATTTTTCATATGCGACCGCTGGTGGAGGCGACGAAGAGCACTAGAGGTGACTACGGATACCGTGTTCACCCCCGAAACAGTGGTGAACACAATATTGGAGAGCAAAGCCAAGTGGGATGCAGTATGCGGGTATGTGGTTGAAGTCCTCAAAACCAGGGAGGAGGAAGAACGGCAGCGCCAGCGACACGTCCAGCATATATAATTTGTATTATACCAGTTAAGGATTTGTGTTGTGGCCTGAAAGGAAATTTGAGGGGATAGAGCCCCTCTAATATGTACATAGTTTAAAATGTGAGGATCAGTGCGTGGGAGATTAGCCTGCCACGGTCCAATTATAGTCGATGTAGCTTGTTTAATAAACGGCTTTCGGCCACTTGGGGGTAGTATTACCGAAAGGGAAAGTTCCCCCCAAGTGGCTACGGAGAGCACATGCAAAAAAAAAAAAAGATACACTGCAGTATGGCTCTCGGTTAACTTTTTTGTACAAAGGTTTTTAGATTTGTTGGCGCCGCATAATAGCGGCATAAGTATTATAATAATATTGTATTATATTATTACATTGTACGCGCGTTCCGGTTGCAATAGCCGTCGCCGATCGACACACACACACTGGCACCTGTTACCATAATATTTATTTTTTTATGTACCTATAACCTAACCGTGTCTTGTGAGTTATATAATATGTAGATTAAATATGTTATCACCGCCGCCGCACCGTCTACGCGAATATTATATAGCACGGCCGCCGTGAATCTCAGTCTCTGCCTGTACGTTCTCCGTCCGTCGTCGTAAAAGAGTTCGTTCAAAAACAAAAGTTCTCTTTTTTTATATATATTATTTATTTATACTACTAGTATTAGCCGTGCGCGCGAATCGCCGCGGCATCGTTTTTTATTATATTTATATTGTAATTGGTAATTAATGAATTATTATTATATTACGTGCGCGAATCGCCGTATTGTTTAAATTGTCATTACCTTTTTTATATTATATTATTTAATTATTATATTTATACAGCGTGGGCCCGAATCGCCATTTGTGTTAAATAGTATATAATAAAATATTTAATACTTGAAATATTATAATAATTGCAACTTATAACTTACAAGTTTGCGATAATCGCCACATGATTTTTATGCATAATATTATGTAAATACGTGTCGTGTGTTATTATTGTATTTGTCATTATAGCTAAAGGAAACCAGCTGGCCAGTCTGCGCTCCACAAACTGTGACTTCATGACAAAATATTTTGTCATGTGTGAGTTATTTATAATTTATTATTATTATATTTTTGTTACTATTATAACTGTTAGGCCAAAAGGGCCATATATATTATATTTATTATTATATTCTGTCGTGCCACAAGGGCCGTACATTATTTTTATTATCATACTAAATTGTTATTTGTTTGGCCATAAGGGCCGGCATTCATATATATCTTTTTCCTGTTAGGCCAGAAGGGCCACAATATATTATATACAGTTATTTTTATTATTGTTGAGCCAAAAGAGCTATATATATTTTTTATTGTTGGGCCAAAAGGGCCGTAGTTTATTGCATATTTTTTATTACCGCATTTATTATCTATTATACATATTTTTCTTACCATAATTATTGAGTTACCATTTATTAGCAGAGTTACCCGTGTTCCTAGTTTTAAGTTTACACACCCACATATATACACATCTACACACACCACCCCACACTAGCACTCTTTGGTCTTGTTCAGCGACCCCGTCCACTTCCTTTGAGTCGCTATACATATATACACACCATTACACAGGTCGGTCAGTGTGTGCGTATCGTTACGCGAAGTAGTTAGGTAACCGGGCGCGCGTATTATTATTTTACGCTCCCGGCCCGTACAAGATTATTATCAAGTTTAGGAAAAAAATGTACTGTAATTGTAATAAACGAATCAGTATTGATTGATGTCCAAATGTCGGTGGTTACTGATATGTATTTAGCATCATTAAGTTGAACTTGAATTTTATTTTTTACCTCAGCATATATACTTGGTATAATACTTCTACTGAGAGCCCTTCTACTAGGTATTTGGTATCTAAAATAAAGAATTATATAAAATTACACTAAGATTAAGTATAGACAAACTTTTGAAAGAAAATATATAAAGCAATTAACTACCTAGAATCCAATAGCTTAACTAAATGTCTAAAACCAAAGTTTTCAACAATTGATACTGGTTGCAGATCTTCAGCAATCAGCTTGACTATTGCTTTATAAAACTCTGCAACTTGTTGATCTGAAGGTGCAAGAAATCTATACATTTAAATTAAATTTATGTAAGACAAAGTAATGTGCAGTAAGAAGGAATGGGTGGATAATTTAAAAAAATATACATTTAATTACCATTTATTAAAATTAAATTTTTACCAAAAAGACTATGTGTGACCTAGGTAGTAATTAAAAACCATTTAATTAAACTAATTTTAACTTTTTCTGAGTAAGTTATACTATAAGCTAAGTGCTAACTGTAAGTTAACTTATATCTTAACATTATAAATATTGATGTATATTTTAATTACCGTAAAATGGGGTGAATAGAAACACTTTTCAACTTTGATGTATCATATAAACTTTTTTATTTGGGCTACAATGTTTATCAATACACCAAAATATGGGTCTCTCAGAGTACTTTAATTGCGTGTATTCAAAATATTTTTATTTTTAACAGATTATTTTCTTTATTTTTTTAAGTGCTCTGTTTCTATTCACCTGCTAGGTGGGTTGAAAAGAAACAAATATATATTTTCAATAGTTTTTATTATTTGAACACTTGTAAGGTGTATAGAAACAAAATATAAAGTTTTAAAAAATAGTACAAAATACCTAATTCCAAAAAAAAAACAATCTTAATCACAGTACTTTTGTGTTCAGACTTTTTTCAATAGTTAACATAATTTAAAACTATAAAACTGAAAAAATATATATATAGGTATAACAAAAAAACAACACAGTAACTTTCTGTTCAGGCTTTTAACTTATTAAATATTTTTTATAACTAATCTCGTGTTTAGGTAAAGCAGTATGTTATTTACCTATTATAAACTTTTAAAGTCCAGTTTGAACTTAAGTAAACCACGATTGTATGGTGTCGGGTTATCTAATTTCCCTATAATCTGTTCAAATTGAAACTCAAATTCATCTTTAACATTAGGGAAACAATAAATATATCCATTGAAATCCCTTGTGTTTTTTTTCCTAAGAAATGTTCCTAAATAACCACCATTGGTTTTTTTTAATAATTTGTCCAATAAAATATGCGTAGTGCACCTTGCTTGTTGATGGTTTATTAGAAGTTGAATTAAAACCAATAAGATACCAATCATCTTCAATTACATCTTTGTTGTGCTGAATAGGATGTACTGTTTTAAAAACTTTTTCATTTTTAACAACATAAACTTCTGTGGATCCATTATTTTGATTTATATTAGTGTCAATATTATCTGAACTGATATTTGAATCACTTGTACTAGAGGTATCTAATTCATTTATTTCTTCCTCTGATGAAACAGTTTCCACACTTCTACCGGATTGTACATTTAATCTTTTTCTGGTCTGTCTCTTTTTGGTTTGATCTGAAGGCCGCATTTCTTTTAAAAAATCTTTAAGTATTGTAGATAGAGCAGCCTCAATATTAGGATTAGATTTGTCTATATCGTCGGATGGTAACATATCAAGAACTCTTTGTCGATTTAATGGAGTTATTCCACATTTGTTAAAACCTGCCACAATATTTTCAGAACCATTTTCTTGTATTTTCAACCACAATAGTTTAAGCAATCTAGGAAATCTATCTTTTGGGAGTGAGCATTCATCCTTTCCTTCTGTTTTTTTCCACTGTTCTAATATATTTATCCAATGTATTTTTAATGACCTGAAAAAGGCTACATCAAGAGGTTGAGTCAGGTGTGTAGAATTATTTGGTAAAAATACAAATCTAATATTATTTTCCTTACATAATTTAATCGAATCAGTTGACAAATGACAAATTATCTCCAATTAGTACTTTTGGTCCAGATAATTTACTGAAGTAAGGTAAAGCAATAGATTTTATCCTATCATCAAAACACAGACTATCGAACCAACCTGATGGGCTTCGATTAAACCTTGCACCTTTAGGACCACCAATTCTTCAAGACTCGTGTAAATGTTTTGATTTGTACACTGTATATGGTGGTAAAAGTGTGCCATCAGCACATGCAGCAAACATTATTGAAATTGAAGTCTTGGTGCTGTTTATAATTCTCTCAGGATACCGAGTTCCACGTTTGGTGATAATTTTACGCCTTCCTGGGTCGTCCGTCAAGTTAGTCTCGTCATAATTTATTATATGGGATAAAGGTATTCCTTCCAAAGATATTGTCAAATTATCAAAATACTGATTAATAGTTTCTCTAGAAACTGCAGCTCTACACCTTTTAATATTTTGGCACAACCGTACAGCTAAAACATCACTATGCCTGGTAAAAAAAACTATGCGCCCACTCTTTACCTGGCATATTTGATCTTCCAAATCTTTTAACCTTCTTACCTCTACGATCCAAATAACCTTTTACCAATAAACGTAAGTCTAACCTATCAAGAGGAAACCCCCATTCAGCACATAGCAATATATTATCAATTAAAAGTTTTTCTTCACTTAAACTTAATGATGTTTGCCCACCTTGCTTTTTGATGTCTTTATTCTTTACATGGTGATAAATAACAGAGTAGTGAATCCCGTATACCTCCTGTGCTTCACGATAAGTCATTCTCTTTGTTTTAATTGCATTGACAGCATTTGCGAGATCAGTTGGATTTGGTTTTTTATACGTTTTTGAACGACAACCTTTATCATAATTTCGTGGCATTCTGTATGTTTCTATTCACCACATTTCTGTAATTTGTTAAACTAAAATTAATAAACTCTGAGTGGATTGAAATAAAAAAAATTATACTTACGTGTTATTAAAGCCAGCAATATACTGCGAAAAATTAACTAGGAAAAGAAATTAAAAAAAGCGGGTAAGTGGGTATCGCTCTGCTGTATATTAGGGGGTGGGGTGGACCTCAGACTATGGAAGGTTAAATTTGAATGCAATGATAGGTATCATTGTATACGAAAAACGATTCTGAACGAAGATGATTTGTCAGTTTAGGATATATTATATTTAAATATTGTCAAATATTCTATTTTGAAACAAATAGTATAGTTTTTATATTATGTTACTATGGTTACTATGGCCAAAATTCGCATTATGAGCGTATGAAATTTAATTTAAATTTTGACATATTTCGTATAAATTCGAACTTTAAACACTTATAAAAAAAAATTGTGACTAACGATTTCGGATTTTTTTTTATCACTTTAAGAACAACTTATAAGAAACCTTGTATTAAATTTTCAAGATTTTCTGGCCACCCAAAAAATTTTTATCGGCATTTGAAGAAAAAAAAACTTAGAAAAGTCGAAAATTTCAATTGTCTATTAGTAGCTTAAAAATGGTCAAAATATTTTGAAAAATTAACTGTAAAGAGATAACCATAATATAAACATTTGGTGAAAATTTCAAGTATTTACAATAATTCGTTTTTGAGTTACAGCAAAATCAAAAAATCGTTTTTGTCGAAAAGTGGTTTTTCCGTAAAATTTCCATTTTTCTGTCATTTTTTTTTTGTTTTTCTCGATTTTTTTGAAAACTATTAGAAAATTTTAATTTTGACCCCCCTAAAGTACCAACTAGATTCAATTCCCTATTCAAAGAGGGGCTGAAGTCAAAAATCGGAGCATTATTACTGCTCCAAATGTTGTCGTCAGACACAAAAAAAAAAAAAAAACACACATCATAGTAAAAGCAATACATTCATCACTTCGTTCAGAATCTAAAAGAAGTTTACATTATGAACGGTAACTTTGAATTTTGATAATTTTTCATTGATAAGGATGACCACATGCTTCTTATCAATAATATGTGTATGGAGGTAGATCAAAACAAAACGTTTCAATATAAACGAGTTTCGTACTAATGAATATTGGATTTAGTGAATGTTTCGTATTGATAATGCTAAAACCATTGTAAATGCTAAAACTGAATTGTAAAGAAATAAAAGATAACATTTTCCTGATTTCGTTTCTATTCACCTCATCGTTTCTATTCACCCCATATTACGGTATGTAAAATTATTTTTTTTAAACTTTTCCACCTATGTTAAGTATAAACATAGTAAAATGTATACAAGTAATAGAAATAATAAATATGTATAAATTAATTTTTAAAAATATGTAATTTACCTGTTAGATAAAACCATTTGTTTTTGCCTTAGCATTGGCTGTATTTGCAAGGGTTTTTCAGGTTCAACTATTTGAAAATTATCCCTTTCAACCTCAACAAATGTAGATGTTGATGGCTTTTGAAGTAAAACTATGAAAATAAGAATGAAATAAATGTTGATAAATAATAAATACCAATTATAAAATATAAAATTTACTTACTTGGACACATGATATTAATAATTATTAAGTACTATAATTAGGGTTGTGAGTTTTAGGAAAGTGCATTTTTTTTAAAATTTTTATGAACGTAAAATGTAATATACTAATGTATATATCCTATATCGGCTATATAAATATAAATATAAAAAGGTGGTAAAGTGGATGTCGCTCTGCTGTACAAAGTAGATTACAAGTAGGTCACTATATGGTAGGTGGTATTAAATTTGAATCCAATGATAGAATAGAAAATTAAATTAATAATCATTTTAAATGCATTTAATACTATAATTTTTGGCATTTTATATTGCATTTTTTGAAAATTTTTAAGGTTTTTTAGTGCATTAAATTCACAGCCCTTACTAAAATATTCACTTATCTGCCGGTGTATTAGGTTCATTTATTTCACCATTTCGCTCATTTAGGGCAATTATTTTGTCACGCTGTAAAATTGTCATGTGTTTTCTTTTTAAATGTTCCATAAGATTTGAAGTCCCATTAGCACGTTTATAAGAATCATAGGCGTGTCCACGGGGGGTGCAGGGTATGCACCTGCACCCCCTGCGACTTCAGGTGGCAGGAACTAAGATATTCCTTGGATTTAAAATTTTAGATTTACATAACCACTCTATTCAGACTTGATATTATTATATATTTGATAAGCGGTAGCATCAAAATCAAAAGTGGGTCAAATGCATTTGTCCGAACATACCAATTGTACTATACCAAAATTTAGGGACAACTAACAAGATTACGTGATAATAACGATTTATTATCTATGGATATATTCGGCGTTCCCCTCCATATATCATGATAACATGATGTAATTTGATTATCAATTATATTATTTTCATTATTATTATTTATTACCTACTAGTATTATGAAAATTTAGTTTTTAAAATATCAAATATCATCAATAATTTTAGTAACTAATGTCCATATTCTAATATCATATTAAACCAATGATGAGTAATAAAAGGACATTGAATGATTTTTGGAACCATGTACCAATGGGACCTATAGCCAGTACTAGTTCTGTTCCAAATACAGGTGTATCAACTATAGGTAATATACACATTCAATAAAAATCAATTTATTTTACTATTTTTACTTTTAAATGTTAATTGTATCTGTTTTCTAAACAGCCAAAGAAAATGTTATAGGACATGCAAATAAAAAACTTAAGATGACCAATATACAGATTCCCTCATTCCCTCCTATAACAGTATCAACAGGTATTTAATTTGCGTTTAAACCTATGTATTCATGTTTTCTTTATGAGTCTTAAATATGTTGTGTGCTCGAGGTAAAGGTATGTGTTTATTATTTGTTTTGAATATTCACTGGATAATGTAGATTAAATTTATTTAACTAATAATAATAATCCAATGATTTTATTGGTAGTACTAGATTGTAACACTTGTATATATTAAAATTTATTAACTTTAGGTTTTACTGACATGGTTTTCTAGCTATCACGGCAATGCGTTTTTATGATTATGCGAGCAGTATATTATCAGGTTCTTCCCCAACTTTCTAATCTATGTCTGTACCAATTTTCATCGAAATTAACATTTTTTGTCTTATGTAATATATATTGTATATGTAATATATTGAAATTAACCTGGTATTTTTTAAGTGTCCTAATTTGATATGTTTTACCATGTTATAATGTTTTTATTATTACTTAATTGTACCAAATACTAGTTTATGTTGATTAATAAACATTATTTTTCTGTTTTTTGAAGTAAATTGAAAATTTTAATTTAAAATGTGCCCTATTGTAATTTTAAATTTTGATTAGAGGTTAAATGTGAAAATCATGAATCTATTATTCATCCTGATGACCCATCGAATGCATTGCCTATTCATCAACTTGAAAGGAAGTCCAGAGTTGAACGTGGACCATTTCAGCCTAAACTTGAGCTGTATCCAAGGACAAAATTTGGTAGTACTGTACGTAGTTTCAATAAATCATGGTTTGATAATTTTGAATGGTTGGAATATAGTCCTAAAGTGGATAAAGCATTTTGCTTCCCATGTCGACTATTTAATTCATCTGATGGACTCAATAAAGGCCAAATAGATTTTACATTTTCACGTCATGGTTTCAAAAATTGGAATAAGGCAACTACAAAGTTTAAAGACCATCAAAAATCTAAATCCCACATTCACTCCATGACTGCAAACAAAAATTTTTTAAGTTCTAAATCAATAGATATTGCATTAGATGAGTCAAGAATTATGGCCATTAGTCAGAGAGAAAAAGAACGTTTACATAATCGCAGTGTATTGGTTCGCCTAATTGACATCACTCTATGTTTAGCTAAAAGTGGTAAACCCTTCCGAGGACACAACGAACAAAAGTCCAATGTTTGTAAAGGTATGTTTTTAGACTTTGTAAGTGTTCTTAAAAAGTATGATGAAACTTTAAGAAATCACATAGATAATGGTAAAAAGAATGTACTATATACCAGTAATTTAATACAAAATGATTTATTGAAATCAATTAACAATGTAATGAAACATAAAATTTCATCAAAAATAAAAAATAAACTTATTTCTGTATGTGCAGATGAAACAAGTGATGTGGGCCATCACGAGCAAATGTCTGTTGTAGTAAGGTTTTTTGATCCTTCGAAAAATAAACCAACTGAAATATTTATAGGCTTACAACGTTTACATGCAGTGGACGCTAGTTCAATTTTTAACAGTTTAACTGAAAAAATTAAAGAAATTAATGTAGATTGGAGTTCGGTCTTGGCTGTTTGTTTTGATGGAGCTGCTACATTGTCTGGCAAAAATAATGGTGTTCAAGCCAAAATTAAAATTGAAAATCCTCAAATTCAGTATATACATTGTTATGGTCACTGCCTTAATCTGGTTTTAGTGGACTCATTGGGACATAAAAATCGTGTAGTTTTTGATTTTTTTGGGTGTGTTCAAATGATATTTAGTTTTGTTGAGGGAAGTCCAATTCGACATTCTGTATTAGAAAAAATATCTCAACAAACAAATAATAAATTAAAAACATTAAAATCGTTATCGACAACCAGATGGGCGTGCCGATCAGAAGCTATTGAAGCAGTTGATCATAATTATGATTCTTTAGTACAGTGTCTTTCAGAAATATATAAGACTACAAAATTAGCTGATGTGAGATTAAAAGCAAATGGACTTATCCACAATCTAAAAAGTTTCAATTTTATATTTGCTTTAACTGTTTTAAAACCTATTCTGATTCAAATTCGCATAGTTAGCGCAAAGTTGCAATCACCAGACCTAGACCTCTTAGGTGCCGTATCAATTGTTGAAGCACTAAAGAAATCATTAACTGACTTAAGAACTGATGAAGATAACTATTCAACAATATTTGACAAAGTTTTGGACATTTGTAGTTCACAAAAAATAGAGATACCAAATGTAAAACAAAGAAAAGTGTCTAGTCGAATTGACAGCAACAATACTCAACATTTTACTTCTGACAAAAAAACAGAAATGAAATGTTTTGTGTACTACACAGTTTTAGATGACCTTTTAAACGGATTAGAAGAACGTTTTAGTCAAGAAACACTTTTACTAATAAGTGCAATTGGACGTTTATTACAGTTTAAGCTGCATGAACAAGACTTAATTTTACTTTCCAATAGGTTTAATTTAAATGACAGTGAACTTGAAGCAGAACTCAGATTGTTAAAATCGTTACCAGAATTTGAAATTGGTAAAACTAGCAAAACTATTTATGAGTGGTTAAATAATCTGTCCACTAATAATTTATGTAATAGTTTTCAAAATATTTACAAGATATTAACTCTTTTTGTAACAATGCCAGTCACAAGTTGCTCTTGTGAGAGATCTTTTTCAAAATTGAGTCTGGTAAAAACAAAGCTGAGAAGTTGTATGACGCAAGATCGATTGAAGTCAATGATGTTAGTATTTGTTGAACAGGAATTGGCATCTGAATTAGATCCAGAAGACATAATTGAAGAGTTCAAACATCTTAACAATACAAAACGGCGACTAGAACTTTAATTATTTTGAAATTTTGTAACTGACACATATATATTATATAATATAATATTTATTATTTATACATGATTTTATTTTAATTATTTACCTACTGACATCTATTATATGCCATCTGAAATAGGGACAACGTTTTTTTTTCATATAAGTTATAATAATAATGATGAATTTTAAATTAACAAGAATTGTACAAAAAGGGGGAGGCTAAGGGGCTTTAGCCAGGTTGCACCCTCTGCGTCAAAGGTCTGGACACGCCTATGATAAGAATGCTTACATATTTTACATTGTGCCTTATCTGGGATATTATGGTTTTTTATAAAATATTTCCAAACCTCAGAACTATTTCTTTTTTGCATTATGTGCAAATATTTAACTCATCAAAACAATTATGAAAAAATAGTAGAACAAAAATATCCAATGACCGTAAAAAATCAAGTGCACGATATGAATACCAAATACGGAATAACTATAATAAGATAGTAATTAGTAATCAATAAAACAACATGAGGAAATTATATTGGTGGTAATGTGGTATAATAATAGTATTTCAAGTTATAACACTAATAATATGATAAATGAGTCTAATAAAAGTTTAATATAATTAATTTAAAATCAAACACACACACCAAACACGTTTACATTGTTTATAATATTTACATTTTTTACAAGTTTTTCAATCTGAATTTTAAATATTGGGAAGATACGCTACATTTTACTATCTTTATTTTAAATATAAATCAAAAACCTTCTGAAATTTGCTAGTAGTTTATTATATAAATATTATGGTAAATATAAACATTAAACAGAGTAACAAACGTTTCTAATACGTATCTATTTTTTATATTCTTAACACAATATCATAATAATATTAAGCATTTAAATTTTTATTGACATAGGGGAGAGTGGGGTAAGTTGGCGATGTTAAGGTTCAATTATTTTTTTTGTGTGTAAATATTTAATGTAGAGATGTGAAATTTTGCATACACGTTATACAAAATATTAAAAATCATTTAAAAAATATATCATGACTGTATATTTAATTTTTTATACATTAATTGAGTTTTATTTTATTTTTTATATTTCGTCATCTTTCCCCGTGCCTGGGGTATGTTGACTTTATATCGGGGCAACTTGACTATATCTGTTAAAAATAAGTTTCATTACTTTAAAAGAGTTTAAATATCGATCAAACAACAATAAAATACATACAACTAATAGATGTATTATTTGTATTGTTTGTAATAATTTTTATAATGTTAAAAAATAAAAATATTTTAATACATATTAATATGTAGTATAATTAATACACGTTTAGTAAATACGTAATGAATAAATGAAATTACTATTCAATACGTAACAATTACTGATTATACAACGATATTTAATCACATTAAATGTGATAAATGAATAACTCACATCTCACAGTATACAGAAACAGATTGGAGGTCAGTTGACGATTTCGTCATCTTACCTAAGTCAACTTACCCCGAATGATAATCATACAATACAGATACACAGAATAAAACAGATATTCTTTCTGTATCAAAAAAAAGACGTAGTTTAATGGTAAAGCAACTAATGTAAAGCTATGAATGTGTACTAAAAATAAGTATTAAACGAACTAAATGAATACTTAATTTTTTTATTCATAAAACCTTATTTTCAAACACGCGTTTATGATAATATTACCTCCAAAAACAATGAAATGATAACAAAATACGCGCGTTTTATCAGATATCGTAGTTAATCAAAATATTAAATTATCATTACTAAATACATGTTATTAGTTGGGTTATATACTTGTAGATGTCGTTTTATCACTTTAAATTCTAATTCGTCATCTTACCCGATGCGTCAACTTACCCCACTCTCCCTAATTCCTATTAATATTGAATTATCGAATTATTTAAATAGTTAATAATAGTACAGAACAATATAATAATAAAAAAATATTATCTAATTATTTGAATAATATAGAATTTTTTAAATAATATCGAATTATTTGAATAATATTAAATTATTTAAATAACATAAAATTATTTATATAATAAAATTATTCGAATAATATCAAATTATTTAAATAATATACCTATCAAATTATTCGATAGTGCCCATCACTAGAGATTAGGTAAAAGTCAATATATAAAAATAGCTTATGGGAAGGATCTATGTTTGTGCACGAACACTAATACCTTATCGATCGTTATCGACGCTATCTACGATTCGAATATTCTCGATCGTACGATCCCCTGTTCCACCCCACCGTCCGCGCGACACCTTTTCGCATGTCGTCCGTCGGATCGCCGTAGCTGTCAGTCGTTGTGTCGAAGCTGTTATAAGCGCTTAACGGTTATCCTCGCATCACAACTTTGTGTAACGTCCGAGTGCCGTCTTGTGATCCACATCGGATCACGTGTAAACGCCGACCGTCCGCAAAGGACATCTATTTCCTTCTTCACCGCCGACGTTGTATTGTGTTTCGTCGTGTATCGGCCCGTGCGTTGTTTTTAGTTCGTTTGAGCTTATCCCGGTCGTGCGGTGTCGTTTCTTCGAATACCGGAACCTCGTGTCGGACACGCCTTTTCCCCCTTTGGGCCTGCTGTTCCGCGTGGGTTTCTCGCGAGTTGCGACCCGTAAACCTAACCTTTTGGGTGCGACTTGTATTTTTGTACTCGCCGACCGTTCGGACGGCCGCCGCCAATTTGGCGTCATAGACCTACACGTGTTTGTGCGCTGCCGCCCTACCTGTATACCGTTGACGTTCGACGGTGTGATATATAAATATGATATATATAATTCGTTCGTTGACCCGGTGCCGTATGCGGATATTAATAAGAAGATATTATTTTATATTATATACATATATATATTGGCACATCCATAGTATGTATTGACAATTATTGTGTTGTGGACGTAAAAATCGTTTATTGTGTTGGTATCACACGTCTTCCATCTGTGGCGCTCATCGTGGGCCGTGTTGTTCGTGAAGTACGACTGCAGTGCCCCCCCCCCACATTACAGGATCATCGCAGGCGTCGTTCCAGACTTGCCTCCCAAGCATCAGTTCTTCCCATCACCAAATTAATCTACCATAATAATTCTTGTTTACATAAATAACATATCACTATTTAAGCATTAAAGCATTGTTAAATCATTTGTTCACAAGATTTTGCTCTGTGCACATCCCAGTAATTTACTTGTCAGTAAATCAGTTAAATAATTAATTTAGTTATTTGAACGCAATACATTTTTTCATATCATGTTCCATAATGGTTATCAATACCAAAATAATGGCCACAAAAATGGAATTACGTAAGTATACTTTTTTTTTACTAAATTTAAAGTATGTAATTGTAAAAATCATTTTGAATACAATTTAAAATATTTTTAGTTACTATAAATGTGCAAAAGCAAAAGAATTTTTTTGTGCTGGAACTGCCAAAAAGATCAAGATGGTTCAATTGTAGAATTAAAATCTCATTCTATTATACACACGAGAAATACAAATGATGCAGACAATATGGTAAAAATATTTAGAAATTCATTAAAATAACGGACAAAAAATGAAAACCTGCCTCTGAAAACAATATACGACAAAGAAGCTCTAAGGTAATGTAAATGCTTTAAATAAAAATAAACTTATATAAATGGCTTCTTATTGTTAATTATATATTTAGGCACCAAGTTGCCGCCGGCTTATATCCTTGGTCGACTGCAGAGAATATTATGCGTTTTTCTAGAAGATCCTCGCTGCCTTCTTTGCCCCATACATTACACGAGTTATCCATAAAATTTGATAATGGGGAGTTATTAAGATACTCATGTGTGGTTCTTCCATATTTAGTGGATATGTGCGAGATCCTGAAGGTAAAATAATAATACTAATTTATAGTTACATTAATAAATCTTAAAACATTTAGAATGTAGTCTTTAATAGCAAATACCTATTATCGTATATGTCACCATCATAGATTAAGCCATATTAAATTAGTGAAAATAATTCATTGCAACAAGGGGCCACATACTTAAAATCATAAAAGAGGATTTATAAATTGATGATTAAATATTATTAAAACTTGATCACATGGTATTTTTATATTTAATATATTATTCAAGTTAAATAATTACAAATTTTTAGTAATTTTAGTAATAATAATTGAAAAATATAAATGGATTTTTTTTTCTTTGAACAGTTGAAGACTGAAGAGTGTATATTGTAAACAAATTTAATAAATTAAATAAAAATAGAATAATCAAGCTCAAATAAGGATATATTTACAGGATGGGTTATGGTGAAACATGCCCCTCATTAAATATAATTGAAAAAATAAAATATTTTAATTATTAACAGATATATGCATTGGCATGGGCGCTGTTTATTTAAAATTTTTTTCTTTTCGTTTGATTTTCACGTGACATTATGGCAGATTTTTCACTTTCGTCAAAAAATCCTATGGGAAAGGTAAGTAAAAAAATATATACATATTATGAATTATTTTATACCTATTATTGTTTTGTCTGTATATTATACATTACTTAACATAGTTTTTTTCGTATTTTATTCCAGCTGATTTCATCAGGTCAACGTATTATGATAGTAAATTCATATAAGATGGAATTAAAAAAAAATCCTAACCTAACTGTTTGAGAAGCTCGGATCTATATATCGAAACAATTTGGCATTGGACAACGAACAGTTTCAAATGTCATCAGTGAATACAATACCAAAAAAACTGTCACCTCACCGTGCAAAACTCACATAACGACATCATTTATAGGTAAGTTTGATGATTTACAAAAGAATGCAGTACGTGTTCATGTTCATTCATTCTGGTTCAATAAAACAATACCAACATTGGACAAAATACAGCAAGTTATTAAAGATGACAAAAGTTTGCCAGATATTTCCAAAATGAATTTGCATCGTCTGTTGAAATCTATGGACTTCATTTACACGAAACGCAGTCGCAATAGTGCTCTGATCGAAAAAGATGAAATTGTTTTGTGGCGTAGACGATATTTAGAAAATATTCGTAAATATCGTGAAGAAGGCTGGCATTTGTACTATCTCGACGGAACATGGGTCAACGCATGCGACTGTACCAGCAAAACGTGGGTAGACACAACAATTAAATCGCCTCGTGATGCATTCCTACAAGGTCTCTTGACGGGGTCTCAGAATCCATCCGGCAAAGGTAAGAGGCTCATTGTTCTCCACATTGGGTCGGAAGATGGGT
Organism: Schizaphis graminum; assembly: GCA_020882235.1. Lineage (NCBI taxonomy): Eukaryota > Metazoa > Arthropoda > Insecta > Hemiptera > Aphididae > Schizaphis > Schizaphis graminum. The sequence goes on along the minus strand of CM037036.1, from coordinate 1,585,007 downwards.
TTTTGCCAGGTGGTCTTTTGTGTTTTGAGTAAAAAAAAACGACGGACTACCACGAAGAAATTAATGGTGACACATTTTACGACTGGATGACAGACGTAATACCACGACTCAGAGAGAATTGTGGCATTATAATGGACAACGCCACGTATCACTCTGTGAAAAAAGAAAAAATTCCAAACACGACAACAAAAAAAGCAGACATCATAAAATGGCTACAGTAAAAAGGTGAAGTAATTGATCGACCTATGGTGATCCCTCAATTACTCGATATAGTAAAAAGACTGCTACGTGCTCTGATGTCCTATACCCATAATATAATACATAAAGGGGGCGATACAGTGTAAATCTAAGTAATAGGATAGTAATCAACCATATATTATAAAACACGACTCGTAATAAGAATATTACAAAGTGGAAATACTTAGAAATATATAATGGGGAGTAGATACCTGCATACCTGAGAGATAACTGGTTAGGCCTAAACGAAATATACGAAATGAAGAAAGTAATCAACCTTTAACATTTAAATACTTAAACTAAACAACCTTCGAAAATAGGAGTTCGACGAACTCCACGATACACTGTAAGCCTATAATCGAAATATGATTTTTAATCATATTTATAATTATTAAATATTAATCTCGAGTTCTGAGAATCTCGAGCGAGGCTGACCACCTGCATGTGGGCGGACGATTGCCGGACGTCACCATGCACGCGCATCCTGAAAGAGCGGATGGTCTTCGGACGTCATCATCGCACGCGCATCCTCTGAAATGCGTAATAGTGTGAGAAGCGAATGACCTGAATACGAATAGGCCAGAAGGGACATGAGTAGGAGATCAGGGGACACTGACTATATAAGGGGGCCCAGGAGAGGACTCCCGCAGACGTGATTTTCCAGAGCTAAAGCAAGCACCTTCACGTCACTTTACACCAGAAATCGTTCATTTGGACTTAGTTTAATTTTCAATTAGTTTAATTATTTGAACTTAGAATATTTTCAATCAGTTTTAATAAACACTTAGAAATATTTTGTCTATATTATTTCATCACAACCTATATCATTTTCGACAAGCTGTTGGCACGTTACAAATTTGGCGCAGTCGGTAGGATTCTTTCAAGAAGAATTCTTTGGACGAATCTATTTATTTTTTTTTAAATAAAAAATAATTTTTTCCAACTTCGAAATTTTTTCGAAATATTGGAAAATTTTTTCAACGAAGAATTCGAGAGGCAGATCAACACGATTCACTGTTGAAGAGGACAACTGATCACTGTCAACTTCAGCGACTCTGAGAAAGAATCATACGCGTAGCGAGCCAACCGATTCAAAGTCAAAAAAAAATTCAACAATCAGAAATGGAAGCAGCAACTCAAGCCGTCGTAGTGTGAGTTATAATTTTTTTTTTGTAATGTAAAATAATTATTAAGTGCTAGCTCTGATCCGTCTCCTTTGGAATTAATATTCCATCGTAAAATTTTTTATTGTGAAGGTGTATATATATTCTCCCCGTAAAATAAAATAATAAATTTTTAACAATCAATAATAATTTTTCTAATTAAAAATAATTAAATAAATAATAAAATAAAAAAAAAATTAATCAAAATAATTTTTTTTTTAAAGTTGGAATTTTTACAATTAAATAAAATAAAATAAGTTAAACAATTTAATAAATAATAAGTTATAAAATAATAATTTTTATAATACTTAGGAAATTTTTCAAGTTCCGATTCTTGTGTTTAAATAAATAAATTAAATTAAATTAAATATTAAAGAATAAAATAAAGAAAATTTAAATAAGTAATAATTAATAAATAAAATATTTTATTGGAATAAAATAATAGCAACCAGTTATAAAAATAATTAATAAATAATAGTGACATAGAAAATTTTTCTAACAGTCAAAATAATTAATTTTTTTTTTTTTTTTTATTATAAAAGTATATCAATAATTTAATTTCGATAATTAATTATAAAGGTAATATAGAAATAAATAAATAATAGTTGAAAATCGAAGAAAAAAATAAAATAAATTTTCGGATTTAGAAAAATAATCGAAGAAAAAATAAAATAATTTTTTCGGACTTAGAAAAATAAACGTGAATAGAATAAAATAATTTTTTCAGATTTAGAAAATAAAAGTGAATTTTTAGAATAGAATTAAATATTAATTGAGGATTTAAATAAATACAAGAAAAAAAAAAGAGAGTGAACATAAGTAAATAATTTATTGAGAATTAAGAAGATTTTTTTTTAGGATTTTACGTTGAAATTAATACGTAATAATTATCGTTTTTGAAAAAAAGTTTATGAGGGTAACCGTTGGAAATAATACGGAATAAATAATTTGTTGAGAATAAATAAAAATAAAAAAGAGATAAAAAAATAAAAGAGAGTATACGTTGAAAATAATACGTAATAAATAATTTGTTGAGAATAAATAAAAATAAAAGAGAGTATACGTTGAAAATAATACGTAATAAATAATTGTTGAGAATAAATAAAAAGTGGATAATACGTTGAAAAATACGGGAAAATATTTTATTGAGAATTAAAAGAAGTTGAACTATTAGAGAAATATATGTGTCACAATTGAGAATTTTATTGGAGGAATTTAAATCCTATTATTGAGTTATTAGAAGGCAAAGTGGTAAGACCTTATATTTTGTGAATTTATAAAGACAGTGAAGTCTTAAGTTTTTATTGAGTTATATTGAGAATATTTGAATTTTATGAGGCAAAGTACCTATTTTATATTGAGAGATAATTGTGAATTTTATTAGGCAGAGAGTCCTATTTTGTGTTGAATAAATAAATGAAAAAATAATTGAGAATTTTAGTTAGGCAGAAATAAGCCCTATTGTGTTGAATAAATAATTGAGGAAAATAATTGTGAATTTTTAGGCAAGAAATAAGACCTATAGTGTTGATTAAAAATAATTGAGAAAATAATTGTGAATTTTAGAGGCAAAGGCCTAGTATTTGAAAAATATATGAGAATAATTTTAGAACAAAAACGATAATAATTAAGTTAAAAAAAAAATAATATAAAAAAATATAGAATATTATTAAGTTAGCAATTAATATAATAAAAAAAAAAATCAAAAAAAATATTATATATTAATTTAGCCGTAATTTATTATTAAGGATTAAATTAAGTTAATTTTATTTAAGTATATAAGCAGAATAGACAATTTGTTTTAATTTAAGAATAGTTATTTTTTCGGTGATTAATGAGTAATATAAAAATAAATTTATGAGTAGTGATACGGAAGGTAGTATAACTGACGAATTAAACGATAGATTATCGGAGAAAAAAATTAATAGTGAAACTAAAGAAAAAGGAATTCAAGTGGAATTAAATATAGATAAATCTGACAAAAATAAAACAGATAGTGAATTAATTACAGCGGAAGGTTACGGAAGTCCGCAAGAATTTGATAAAAATAAATATTTAAGTGAAATAGTAGAGAAAAGTTTATTAGATACAAGTATTAAATTTAATACAATTAACGAAATCGAAAAAAGGGTTATAGGTACGCGCACAAAACAGAATATAGTGCATACGCAATTGCAACCAGTAACTAGAAAACCTAGAGTAAAAATGGCAGAAACTAAACTTTTATTAAAAGATATTTCATCGTTAATACCAAATTGCGCTGACGAAAAAGATGTATACGCGTTTATTAGGGCATGCGATTACGCATGTGAGGCGATAGAAAAAGAACAATTACCATTATTAACTAAATTCATAGCAACTAAATTAACAGGAAAGGCATTAGACGTATGTCGTTATAGGGAAACTTCGACTTGGGATAATATAAAATTTATTTTAAAAAGCGCATTTGAACAACCATTATCTCCGCAAACACTTCAAATAAGTCTAAACTCTTTACGCATGCGAAATGACGAAGACGTACAGTCATATAACGGTCGCGTAGAAAAATTGTATTATAATTTATGCAGCGCAACGGTAGCAAATAAACCCGCGGAGGAAGCAAAAATTCTTAGGCAAGCGATAACGGAACAGGCATTGGCTATATACATCAATGGTTTGAAAATGAATTTACAAACAATAATACGTGCGAGAGATCCAAAAACTTTAGAAGTAGCTATGCAACTAGCCAGACAACTGGAAATCGAACTTAGTCATAATACGGAAATGACGCAGAGTAATGTAAAAAAGGAACAAAACGCGAATAACTATAATAATAAACGTTGGTCAAATAATTATCAGGGTAATAATAACGCGCAGAAATTTAATAATAATTATAACAATAACTTTAGACAAAATTATAATCGCGGAAACTATGGACAAAACGAAAATAATTTTAACAATAATTATCGCAATAATAACGGTAACAATTTACCTAGGAATAATAATTTTAACAGAGGCGGTAATATTCCAAATAATAACTATAATAATTATCCGCGTAATAATAATAACCAATACAACAATAATCAGAGTATCAATAGACAAAATAATACAGGATGTTATAATTGCGGTAGAAATAATCATATCGCGCGAGATTGTCGCATGGGCAGACAAAACCAAAGACAAAATAATAATGTTCGTCAACCCGTACAAAGTAATAATAATGTGCAACAGAATAATATTAATAATAATGCAACGCCGATAACTTGCACTTACTGTAATAAAATAGGACACGATAGTGTTAGTTGTTATAGTAGGCAAAGAGATGAGCGTAACAATACTAATCAGTCGGGAAACGGGCAGGCATCGAACGGCGCCGGCGTCCGTTCGATCAGCCAAATAGTAGCCGCACCGGAGGAGCAAATGTACAACGTTGTTTCAACATCGTCTCAGTAATACACGATAATCATATTTCATTTCAATCACCTAATTTTAATACAGAAAATATTAGTCTTCTTTTAGATACCGGTAGCGAAATAAATTTAATAAAAATAGATAAATTAACTGGCGAAACTTTAGTAAATGAAAAGGAAAAAATATTTTTAAAAGGCATAAATGACAAAATAGTATCTACTATTGGTAAAATTACAATAATTTTAATATTAAATAAAAATGAAATAAAAACCGATTTTCATGTAGTGAATAAAGAATTCCCAATACCGAAAGACGGGATTCTAGGTCACCACTTCCTGTTGCAAAATAACGCAGTTATAGATATCGCGAATAATATATTAACGATTAAAAGCGATATTAAACGCGAATTAAATAAAATTTGTTTTACATTAGAACCGCGAACGGAAACAGTAGTATCTATACCAATAGCCGATCCTAATATGGAAAATAAAAATATTTTAATACACAAACAAGAATTAATACAGGATGTCTATTGCGGTAATATAATAAATACAGTTAAAAATGGAAACACAGTTATAAGTATATTAAATATTTCGGAATCACCACAAAACATTTTCGAGGACGAATTAAATAAAATTTTATACGAAGATAACGTAGAATGTAAATTACACGAAATAAAAATGATTAACGATAATAACGACCGCGTAAATAAAATTAAAAATTTAATACGAAGTGACCATTTAAACAAGGAAGAACGAGATACGATATTAGAAATATGCGAACATTTTTCGGACGTTTTTCATTTAGAAAATGATTATTTAACATTTACAAACGCGGCAGAACATGTAATACGATTACCGGCTAATCAGCCACCGATTTATAAAAGACCATATAGGTTACCACAAGCTCAACAAAAAGAGATTGAGGAACAATTAAGTAAAATGGAAAAAGACGATATAATAGAACGTTCAATGTCACCTTTTAATGCACCGTTACTTTTAGTAAAGAAAAAATCAGATTCATCTGGTAAAGATAAATTTCGAATAGTAATAGATTTTAGAGCGCTTAATCAAGTAACATTAAACGAATTTCACCCGTTACCAAATATTACGGAAATATTAGACCAGTTAGGACAATGTCAACTTTTTACTATTTTGGATTTAGCAAGCGGATTTTATCAAATACCGTTAGCAAAAGAATCTCGGGAATTAACAGCATTTTCGACCGGTCAAGGTCATTATCATTTTAAGCGTATGACTATGGGAATGAAAACAAGTCCCGCGACTTTTCAAAGACTTATGAATAACGTACTTTCAGGGATTATAGGCATTAAATGTTTAGTATACCTGGATGACATAATAATATACGCGAAAAATTTAGCAGATCATAATAGTAAATTGATAGACGTTTTCGAACGCCTACGGACGCATAATCTAAAAATACAACCGGATAAATGCGAATTTTTAAAGCGCGAATGTTTGTACTTAGGTCATGTAATCTCAGAACACGGTATTAAACCGGATCCGAAAAAGATAACATCAGTATTAGAATTTCCGACACCAAAGAACGTTAAACAAATAAAATCATTTTTAGGCTTATCGGGATATTACAGAAAATTTATAAAATCATATAGTTTATTAGCTAAACCAATGACACACTTATTAAGAAAAGATGTAAAATTTGATTGGGACGAAAACTGTCAAGCAGCTTTCGATAAATTAAAAAACGCACTTTGTTCTGAACCGATTTTACAATATCCAGATTTTACAAAAGAATTTATACTTACAACCGATGCGAGTGGTAAAGCTTTAGGAGCTATATTATCGCAAGGTAAAATAGGTAGCGATTTACCGATAGCTTACGCATCTAGAACTTTAAATAGAAGTGAAATGAACTATTCAACAACCGAGTTAGAATGTTTAGCAATAGTATTCGGAGTTAAACAATTTAGACCTTATCTTTATGGTAGAAAATTCGTAATATTAACAGATCATAGACCGTTATCTTGGCTATTTAATTTAAAAGACCCTTTATCTAAATTAGCGAGATGGCGCATACAACTCGAAGAGTATGATTACGAAATAAAATATAAACCGGGAGTACAAAATTCGAATGTAGATGCGTTGAGTAGAATGTATAATATACAGGAAATAAAAAACGAAAGTTATACCAGCTTTTTGGAAAAATCGGAAACGACCGTAATAACAAATAAAAATGTAAAAGAAGTAAATGGAGATTTATTGGAATCGCCAATAGAATACCATATAGTATCGGAAATAGAAAAATATTATAATTTCAAATCGGGAATTAATTATGAATTAAAAAGAAAGTTCGGAAATAATGAAATGTTAAAGTCTAATAAAGAGGTAGGCGATGTAGTAAAATTTAAACATGAGGAAAGATATATTATATTTATAATAACTAAAAGTAAAGTAAAGCAATTAACTACGTACGAAAATCTTTATTTAGCATTATTAAATTTAAAATACTTTTGTATCAAACATTCTTTGAATAAATTAACTATGAATCAAATAGGTAAAAAGGATGGTTTGGATTGGGCAAAAGTAAGATCAATGATTAGGTATATATTTCGCAATACAGATATAGAAATACTAATTTGCACTAAATTAGAATATACCAAAGAGGAAAAATTAATTATATTTAAACAATTTCATGATTCTTTATTAGGGGGTCATGCTGGATTACATAGAACGGTTAAAAAGATAAAACGGCAATTTAATTGGCCAGGTTTAAAACAAGAAGTGAAAGAGTATATAAAAAACTGTCCTTCATGTCAGGCTAATAAGACGACAAATAGACATCATAGAAGTCCAATGATAATTACAACGACAAGTTCTAGACCGTTTGAAAAAATATTTATGGATATAGTAGGACCTTTAATAACAACTGTCATGGGAAATACATATATATTGACCATGCAGGACGACCTAACAAAATTTTCTTTAGGCGTTCCATTGCCAAATCATACGGCAAATACTATAGCTGAGGCTTTTGTAGTAAATTTCGTATGTGTGCACGGTATACCTGAAACTATTTTGACAGATCAAGGTACAGATTTTCTTAGTAAAATTTTCACAGAAGTGTGCAAGTTACTAAAAATCAATAAAATAAATACAAGTCCTTATCACCCACAAACTAACGGTAGCCTAGAACGATCGCATAGAACATTAGCCGAATATTTAAGACATTATGTAGATAAAGATCTAAACAATTGGGACCAATTATTACCATATGCATTATTTGTATATAACTCGACAGAACACACTTCGACCAATTATCAACCATATGCATTGTTATATGGAAGAGAGATAGACATACCAGTTAAATTAAAAAGTAATCCGGAACCGAGATATAATTATGATGACTATATATTTGATTTAAAACAAAAAATGCAGGAATCGCACAAAATAGCAAGAGAAAGGTTAATTAAAAAGAAAATAAAATCTAAAAAACATTATGATAAGAAAGAGCATACTGAAGAGTTAGAAATAGAAGATTTAATATTACTTAAAGATAAAACGCAAAAGAATAAATTAAGTCCTTTATGGAAGGGTCCATATGAGGTTTTGGAAATATTAGATAGTGAAAACGTAATAATAAAAAGAGGTAGAAAACATGTTACTGTACATAAAAATGATGTGAAAAAATATCACGAAAAATCGGAAGAAGATAAAAGCGATTAAATAAAAATAATTATAAATATAAAGTAATCAAGTAAATTAAGTTATAAATTATAAGAAATAATAGAAATAAGTAAATATGTAAATTATATTGGAACTATATAAACTAAATAAGTTACTAACTGAAATATAATTAAAATAAAATAAAATATATAATATATAAAAATAAAATAATAAAATTATATATAGATATTGGTAGATATATGATAAGATAAATATTTTATTTTTAGAAATAAAACAAAACAAGAACAATTTCTGACTGAATTGGGAATTGCAATCGATCATGAAAAACACTGTTTTAAGAGACTAAGAATGTACGAATCGCCTAAATGTCTAGATATACACGTAAAAACGGCAAATGAAAAATTAGAGGAACCATATTCCGAATTAGAATTAAAACAAATAGCTAAAAACATGACTGATTATATGCACGACATGGCAGGGGGCACGGAATCTTTAAATTACGCTTTCTGTAAAACTTTGGACGATTGGTTAAACTATATACCAGAAGCCGACGAGATAATGAAACATAAGAGAATGCGTACTTACGAGCCTATAATAATCAAAAAGAATACAATATAATAAAATCAAATTATTTCTCTTTTCTAATATAATTAAGTTATAAATAATAAACAATAATATTATAGGATTATTATGATAATGGTAACAAAAAACTTTGCAATCGAAAATGATGATTATGATGAGACTATAGAAATTTACGAAGATTGGACTAAAACTCAGCCACCCGAACTTATTGCAATAAAAACGGATACCAAGGATACCACGGAAATCGAAGAATTAACAACAAACAATCTAGAATATAATAATAAAATTAACATTTTAAGAACCCAACGTAATAAAAGAACAAAGCCTAATAATAATACCACAGATCTTATTACACACACTAATACGACAACACAACCAAAATTAGTCACAACAGATAATAAAACAAAAATAGAAAATACAAATACAATAAATAATTTAAGCAATAGTAATAGCACCATTACACGTCCAAGTCACACATTGAAACATGAAAACACGACTATAATAAATAAATTTAACGTTAGTAAAATCATAAATAACAACACAATTAATAGCACAGAAATAAATAATACAACTAACTTCATAGACGAAGCGGAAAGCGTTCAAAATAAAATTAGGTACGATAATTATATTGTTATAGCCATAGGTGTATTGTTAATAATCAGCATGTTGTTAGTAATATATGCGAGTAGATATAACTATATGAGACAATTTCGTTATACGAATGTAGAGGCACAAGTACAGCCCGAACGGTATGAGATGTATGAAACAACATTATAAGGACCAATAAAATAGAATAATTTAGATATTTAATTAAATAATATATAAAAAAAAAATATAAAAAAAAAATATAATAAAAAATAACATAAGAGAGAGAAGTAATATATACATTACAACAATAATCAATAAACTAATATAAAATATGTAGTAGTTAGCTAATGTAAGCATTTTTTAAGTAAGCGACTTATAAACATTATAGGGAAGGAAGAATGGACATTATTTATGTCAGCGAACCGGGCTCGCAGAGGTTCAAGGTGCCACTAATAACAGGCGTAGATATAAACGATATCCCGGAATTCGAATTACAAACGGTTACACTGGGGGAAGGACGCCAGGTGAATCTTAGGTTAAACAAAAATGGTGAATTTATCGGTGAAAAATTAATGGAGTGCCACAACGATCCGCGGTTCGTCAGGTGGGATCCTCCTTCCGCAGTACTTGATCAACATAATTGTTGGTATGAAGGGTACGAGCATGTTGACGGAGTAAATCGGCCAGGGGGGATAGAAGCAAATTATGCTTGTATTCTAGATACCCTTTTATTTGAATTGAGAGTGGGACGACTGTCTCGGACACCCATTCCATACGTTCCGTACACCGGTCCACCGGCGGAGGTCGGCGAACGTCATCAACCGGAGATTCTTATAGAATTTGAGGAATGGCCGATTCGTCAAGAGTTATTATGTATTTCACTACCACATTTCGGAGGGGGTGGATTTAATGAAAGCCGACGGTTAGATTTTCTAATAAATTTGGGTCGAAAAATAAAACACCAGCGTCACAGTTGCTTCTCGGGGGAATGGGCAGAAATACCCTACTGTTATTATGAACACATTAGATCGGCACTTGACACCATGCGAGTACCGTTAAGGCGAGAAGAGCGCACCAGCACAATAGAATATTTAAGAGGAATAATGAAAACATTAGTGGACAATTTCCACGAGTATAATGAACCGTTGTGTTGGATGTTAAAAAGAGCCATACACTATGACATGGACTATTTGATCACTATTGATGATTTCAATCGCTGGGAATTTTAACCACAAAATGACCACTTGTAAATTAATAAATTGTGCATTAATATTAAGTTTATTTATATGATAATTAGATTGTAAGTTATTATAAGTAATATAATAAAGTATGATTATATTAACATAAAGTTATAGTACATTCATTATTTAAACATTTGTTTAGTAATACCAATATTATCTAATACACGTATTATGATATAGGTTATTTTTAATAACAGCTGTTCAAGGACAACTACCATATTCTATCGAAGAATTTAAAACCGAGACAAGCATATTTTATGAAAATCAAGGAGATATCAGAATAATAGGAGCTCAATGGGAGCTAATAACTTATGTACCCTTAACAAATTACGATGATAGATATAAGCAATTAGAAGTAGAAATTAATACTATGATAAATCATTGTCAGGACAAAATGTCAAAACATGAAATTTGTTCTAGGTTTGAAAATATATTAAAAACAATGTTTAACGAAATATCTGCTCAAATGGAGCAAATGTATGAGTCAATCGGTAGATATACGAATAGTTTAGAAACAACAACTATGACCATTTATAAAACTATAACTATGGGTAGGCGTAAACGAGGTCTAGTCAATATAATAGGTTCAGCAATGAAAACATTGTTTGGAGTGTGCGATAACGATTGTGCGAAGGAGACCACTGATCAAATAGGAATAATTGAAAAAAGTAACGAACGAATGATACATTTATTAAAAAATCAAACTACAGTAGTTAAATCGGCAGTACAAGGAATAGGGGGCGCATCAGTAGAAATCAATAAGCTTTATAAGGAATTAGAGGAAAAGCAAAATGAATTAAAAACTAAAATAAATGAATTAGTAAATCATACTTCAACTTTGGACACCTTGGTGTTAACAAATAGAATACATAGCATTTTTACCGCGTTATTAACTCAATATTCTTATGAAACAACGACCCTTAGTTCAATAATAACAGCAGCTAGAACGGGTGTACTACATTCTAGTTTAGTAACACCTCGGGAATTAGCGAAACAATTAACACAAATAAAAATTAATTTACCAATAAATTTAAATTTGCCTATGGGCACAGATCCAAGTGAAATTTACGAATTAAGCAAAATAACTAAAATGGCGGTATTTTACAAAAATAATAAAATAGTTTTTCTAATAAAAATACCTTTAGTAACAGAACTGGAGCTGACCCTTTATAAAATAATACCTATACCACACCGTGTGGAAAATAAAAACGATAATAAGGAACATAGCTTAATTTTAAAACCGGAATACCAATATGTCGGTATAACCAAGAATCGTAGGCAATATACCACTTTCACTGAAACACAATTATTACATTGTACAGAGACAGAGGCATTTACTATTTGCCCAGAATTTCAACCAATACAGCACGAATCGATTAGACAACCATGTGAAGTGGCATTATTTAAAAATCCAGACCTCTTACCACCTACATGCGAGGCAGGAGTGATAGTAATATCGAAAAATATATTTCATAAATTAAAATATGCAAATGCATGGATATTCACCACCACTAGTGACACGTTGACCATAGTATGCCAAGGGAATAAGGAACCGTATATAGTAAAGATTAAAAATCAAGGTTTAATAAAACTAAACCAAGAATGTAGAGCGTATGCGGAGAATATAGTATTGAACCCAACGAGGGAGATAAAATCGAAATATTATATAAATTTCATTCCAAAAATAGGTGTGAGTGGTTTACCAGTAAAACTTAAAAGCGTAAAAAACATAAAAGTACGAAAAACAAAATTCGATTCGCATAAACTAGATAATGTACATGAGATGGCACACTCCCTGGACGAGATAGATAATATGATAGATGAGGAAATATTGAGACAATCGGGAGTAGATAACGATAGTAAAAATTCATACTTGATGTATGCAATTATAGGATTAATAGTATTTTCATTATTCTTATTATTTTTTATATATATATCATATAGATGCAACTTGACCACTGGTAGAGCATTAAGCCACCATCAAATGGCAGTAATTAATGATAACTTACCGAGAAGTCGAAGTACTTTCTACGTGGAATCCCCACTTAAAGAAAATAAAGCTAAAGAAAAATTGCTAGGTGATACACCTGATAGATTAGGTATGGGCGGATTACCACCAATAATTACAGAATAAAAATACAAAACTAAAACGATAAATGTAAAAATATATAAACTATTAGTAATTAGTAAAATAAATATATATATATAAAAAAAAAATGAATGAACAAATTATTGGTAATTAGTAAAATAAGTATATATATAAAAAAAAAAAGAAACGTTTTGTAATTATTAAATGTAAGCTTGTAAGCTTGTGTTGTCGTTGCTTGTAATAAAAACTTTGACAATTATAATTAATGTTGAACTATTTTCATAACAGAGCGGAAACACATAAATTCGTTATAATGGACTTTGAATTTTCAATGGTGGACAGGACAAGCATGGTGGTTATTTCAGGAGCTATCTCAAATAGCCTAGATCGATTCAAAATTCGTAAGTTGGAAGGTAGACCTTTATTGTTACCTATCAACGAAGAACCAAGACCGATGAAAGACAGAGAGCTACAAGTAGCTATAAAAGAAATTAAAAGAGTATTTAGGTGTAAAACGGAGTTGAGAGATGCTTGTCTAGACCAGTTAAACAAAAGTTTGAATACGACAAGAAATAATTTGACCCCTGGATATATTGAGAGTTACATCTTAAAAGGAAATAAGGAGAACGTAATAGTAGTATGGAACGGGCACTCTGATAAAAGTATTCTGCACAGATTAGATTTAACGCAATTTCCAATTTTAAACATAACATGCTATGATAAATTATTTAATAGAAATTTCACGATACAATTCGAAAAATTAAGTACCAGAGAAATAATATACGAAGTAGATATAGGGACATTTAACAAGTCGGGACGCCTACTTAATTTGGTAGAAACGCACGACATGATTTGTAAAAAGAAACATAAAATTACGTATGCACACGATCCTACTGTGGATGTAAAATACACCAAATGTATTTTTGACTTTGTGATACGAAAACAAAGATATGAAAATTTAATAAAACACTTTTAAAATTATAAATTAAAATTTTATATATAAATTTAATTTCAGACATAATAATTGAAAACTATAGTTAAATCAACCACAAAGTAATAAAACAAAATGAATAGATTGGAACAGTTAAGTGCGGAAATTGCACTAAATATTGAAACACAATACCACATAAATCCAGAACAAGGAGATTGGCATAATTTTACTAATTGCTATGACTATCACATAGTCACCGCAAATAATTCGATTTTAGTACCCTACGAGGACGACAAAATTTTGAAAATGATATCTGCAACTAAGAGATTTTTATCAGATATGTGCGTCGACAGAGATTTGAGTGAGCCTTATTGTTATGAGTTAAACTATTTTTTAGAAATATTAACTAATCCTGCAGATATTTTGTATTATGATAGATAATTCTTCAAAGAATACTGATCATTTCGGTTTGTGTAGTTAGCAGATAAATTCTTGTGAAATAACAGTGAGAATGTGTCTGCGACTACCTGAACCTACTTGATAATATAACACGTTGGTTCAATCAATATTTTATGATAAATCCGGTTGGATTGTACGGCCCGCCCACTAACAACTTTTGACAATTGATTATGATGGAGCGAGTTCGTCACAATCCAAGTGATGGGGGATGATTGACCAAACAGTTAATAATCAGTTAAAGATAACGTCATTTGCAAAGGACAAACTTAAAATAAATAGTTGGCCATTGCATTTGGGGATAATATTTGATTGAGTAAACGAAAGAGAAAGACAATATAAAAATAATATGTAAATAAATATTACATTAGGAAAAAAAAAAATATAAATTAACGTATAAAATATAAAATTATTATTCAATATATATATACACTTATACTTAACGGAAATATATCAGATACACTGAAATAATATAATAAATTATAAATAGAAACTACACATTACAAATATATTTTATTATATACCTAACTATCTATATTCTATAGCAATAAATGCATTATTATTATACACTAACTTTTATATTATATAAAATTATATCATTATACTATTATAACCACTAACGACTTAGCATATACATATTATTCAATTTTATTATATAACTAAATTAAATGATTATATTATTTACTAACCACTTTTATTGTAGAAAAAAAAAAAAAGAAAAATGGAACTACTAACAATTATATATTAAGTACACTATTGTAATCAGTAAATTTGTATTGTATAACTGAAATTTCATGAAAATGTTCAAATAATTGTAATATGATATTGTAAAACATACAAATAATTGTAAAATGTATTGTAATTGAAATTATTGTAAACAAGTTACAAAACTTGTATTGTATTTTGTAAACTTTTATAACTATTTTTGTGCTAAGACTTTTGAAAGATTTCTGTCTTGAGGACATAAACCTTTTTTTTCGTGGGGAGGTGCTACGTGCTCTGATGTCCTATACCCATAATATAATACATAAAGGGGGCGATACAGTGTAAATCTAAGTAATAGGATAGTAATCAACCATATATTATAAAACACGACTCGTAATAAGAATATTACAAAGTGGAAATACTTAGAAATATATAATGGGGAGTAGATACCTGCATACCTGAGAGATAACTGGTTAGGCCTAAACGAAATATACGAAATGAAGAAAGTAATCAACCTTTAACATTTAAATACTTAAACTAAACAACCTTCGAAAATAGGAGTTCGACGAACTCCACGATACACTGTAAGCCTATAATCGAAATATGATTTTTAATCATATTTATAATTATTAAATATTAATCTCGAGTTCTGAGAATCTCGAGCGAGGCTGACCACCTGCATGTGGGCGGACGATTGCCGGACGTCACCATGCACGCGCATCCTGAAAGAGCGGATGGTCTTCGGACGTCATCATCGCACGCGCATCCTCTGAAATGCGTAATAGTGTGAGAAGCGAATGACCTGAATACGAATAGGCCAGAAGGGACATGAGTAGGAGATCAGGGGACACTGACTATATAAGGGGGCCCAGGAGAGGACTCCCGCAGACGTGATTTTCCAGAGCTAGAGCAAGCACCTTCACGTCACTTTACACCAGAAATCGTTCATTTGGACTTAGTTTAATTTTCAATTAGTTTAATTATTTGAACTTAGAATATTTTCAATCAGTTTTAATAAACACTTAGAAATATTTTGTCTATATTATTTCATCACAACCTATATCATTTTCGACAAGCTGTTGGCACGTTACAAGACTAAGACCACAATATGACAAGTATTTGATTGACGATTTGGCTGAAACACACAACAGGACAATTTTAAGACTCCCTCCTTATCATTGTGAGTTAAATCCAATAGAACTGGCGTGGGCCAACGTGAAAGGTCACGTAAAATAGAACAACACCAGCTACAAATTAAGTGACGTAAAAACACTGTTGCTGGAAGGTATAGAGCGAGTGGATGAGACGATGTGGAAAAATTTTATACGTCACACAATGAAAGAAGAAGAAAAATTCTACAACATTGATTTTATTGTAGACGATATGTTATGTTGTCCGCAGAAACACAAAGTTTGACAGTGACGGTAGGCGATACGTCTTCGGATTCCGAATTTTCTAGTGATGATGAGTAATATTAATTTTATTTTTTATTTTTTAATTTTTAATTTTTTGTAAATAACTTGTGTACAAATGACATGTGTAATTTTGATAATGAGTAAGAATACAAAACAAAATGTGTCCTATTAAATGTTGTTCATTATAATCTACTCTATCCTATTTATACAAAAAATTAAAATATTATATTAATATTTATATATTATCAAGGTGCATATGAAAATAAATAATAAAACGTACAAAAAAAAAAAAAAAATTGCAGTAGTATCGGTAGTAAAAACGTTTGTATGTTCAATATGTTTTAAAAAAAAATTGATAAAAAAGGGTCTATTATTTTACTATGTAATACGCGGGAGCGCATTGTAATATGTGATAGCGCAATGTAATACGCGGTAGCGCATTGTTCCTATACTCTATTCCAAAAGAGAACGGTCAATTCGGCCGACCGATTTTCATCGGTCGCTGCGCATCTCCCAAACAAACGTTGGCTAGCAAGGTGGGGGCCGTTAGTTGTATGCGCGAAAGTGACCGTTCTCTTTTGGAATAAAGTATATAATTCCCTGTATGCACGGCGGCGTCTACGACGGCAGCAACATCATCGACAACGCCGATCACAGCCGACTACGGCGACCAATCACAGAGCGAATAGAGCCGTCCAGGGGGTAGCTCGGCGATTCATTTGGATGCGCCAACGCGGTGCGCTCTTATTTGGTACAGACTATAATAAGGTTCAAACTGAACTAGGAGATGATTTAACTTAAATAAGATAGTGTGCAAAGTTATGTTTATAAATTCAAATTAATTAATTATTTATCAACATTAAAAACAAGTTAAAGCATTAAATAAATATGTCTGGGTTGTCTATTGCTTGTATTATTTTGTTAAGTATTGGGTCGTTACGTTGTTCTATTGGTAAACTAATAACGGTAACGTGGCAAATGGTTAGGTCCCTATCTTTTTGTAATTCTTGTTCATAAGTTGGTGGGTCGAATACTGGGTTTCTTGACATCGCATCACACACTTGATTTAAAAGTCCTTTTCGGTATTTTATTATAAAGTCAAAATCAATTATTTTACTTTTTAGTAGTTGAATTCGCACTGATAGAGTTTTAATGTTATCTAGATATCTAAGTGGTGCGTGGTCTGTCAAAATTTCTACTTCGACACCATATATATATATGCGGAATGTTTCTAATGTAAAAACTATCGCTAGTTAGTGATGATCAAAACAAGACCAAGACCAAGACTTTCAAAATCTTGGTCTTGGTCTTGGTCTTGCGGACCCGGTCTTGGTCTTGGTCTTGGGTAACCACCTTAATCTTGGTCTTGGTCTTGGTATTGCAAACTCAGTCTTGGTCTTGGTCTCGGTCTTGTGCAAGACTCTTGCAAGACTCTTGCTATTTTCACAAAATATAAAAAAAAAAACTAAATACCTATCTACCTGTTGTAGCTATTTAGGTTTTTTATTTAAGTAGTTAAGTCCAATATATTATATAGTTTATTGATAATATAAAACAATCAAACAATTTAATTTTTGTTATAGGTAGGTACTAGTTTAAAACTTTGCATTTTAAAATATTATGTTTATACTATTTTATTTGTATTTGTATTTAATGAATTAATTTACCAGCATAATTAACTTTATAAGTTCCTATTACATTTATAATAAATATCAATAGATAATTACTAATTACTTATGTTTATAAAAATTAAATTGTTGTTTTTTTAATGTTCACTTTAACAAATAATAATAATAATAACTGTATGGTTTGTTCCAATTATTAAATTGCTTAACAATTATATTCATTTTAATGATAATAATAATATGTATTATTTATAATTAAACTTATTATTATTATTTTATTAAGCTGTGTCCAGTACACTAGTACTAAATGTTTAAGTTTCTTTTAATATAATATATTGGTAATAAATCATTTCTGTAAATCTTATTAGGTACCTACATTTTATTTTTACAAAAAGTTTTTAATTATCTTAATGTAACTAAGTTAGGGAGTAATATTGTATTTTAGATAAAGTGCATACCTATTACCTACATCATTAAATAACAATAATACTATGCAAAACCTACAATAATTTTAAAATTGTGACATGCAACCTTTTAATTCTCAGCATTCAATATTGTTGGTAGACAACATCTTTTAAATATAAGTTTTGTATTATTATTTAGTTTTAAAATCTTATTATAGGTATTTAATAAAAAAACAACTATGAATTATTTATGGTTAATAAATAAGTAATAC
Source organism: Schizaphis graminum (assembly GCA_020882235.1). Lineage (NCBI taxonomy): Eukaryota > Metazoa > Arthropoda > Insecta > Hemiptera > Aphididae > Schizaphis > Schizaphis graminum. The sequence continues at coordinate 1,566,244 of CM037036.1, read as the reverse complement.
AAAAAGTAGTACATTTAATAATTTATTGTAAATTTAATAATAGTAAATGTATTAAAGTTTTTTTGACCAAGAGTTGATGCAAAGAAGCCATTTTGCGGATTCATTGTTTAGCCGGTTTCGGTGCTTGCGAATAACTAAAGACGCTTTAGAAAAAAGTCTCTCTGCTGGAACAGAGGTAGCTGAAATTGACAAAAAATCTTTTGCCATCTTAGCTAACACAGGAAAGTGAACTTGGTTTAGCTTCCACCACTGTAGTACATCTTCACTGCTTGCACTCCTCGGTTGACTTAGATATGTTTCTAGTTCTTGCACACAATTTTGGGAATTTGTATAACTAACTGGGGATGAATATAGTGTATTAAAATCTATGATATCTTCATCACTATCAATGGTGTCATGGCTTTCATATTCTGGTAACTCTAACACTGGCTCTTGGTCATAGTATGTTTTGTAGATCACTTCAAATTTCTGCAGGCTCATATTTTTAATCTCTACTCCCCATGGCGTTAAATCAAAAGTTTCTGCTTTATGTCTTGGATCCAGAATCAATGATATGCAGTAAATCCAGTTCGTTTTCTTGTAGTGTTTTAAAATTTTATCACGTGCAGCTTGAAAACCCAAAATTAGTTGCTCATCTACTACAGTCCGTTGGATTTTCTCATCTAATTGTCTTATAGTACTTTCTACCTTATCAAGTAGCAAGTTAAATGAAACAATAACTTGGGGAAGAGTAATATATTTGTCGCCACCAAGTCTTGTTGTAAGAATTTTAAAATTTATTAAAAATTTAAATACTTTTTCAAATATATACCATTCAGTTTCAGATATTTGTAAATCATTTAACTCTGGTAAAATATTACATAATGTATTAATTCCATTTTTCAATTTTAAAGCTACCCCAAGCATGTCATGGGTAGAGTTCCACCTTGTTGGGCAGTCCAGTATGGGATTTATCGTTGTTGGTACACCTATTGTATCACATACCGAACAAAACTTGTTTTTCAGCTTTTCACTCCTTCTAATTTTACTGAAAATAGAACGAAGTTTCATTATGGCACTACTTGAGTTATGTATAAGGACATAGTCTTCAGTATTAGTTTCATTATTCTCCTGATCCACTTCCATTTCATTTTCACTATCTAATTCATTTTCACTATCCAACCCATCTTCAGTTTGTAATGTTAAATTTTTCATTAAATCTTGCACTCCCAAGTTTAAAATGTGTGAGATACATCTAAAATGTTGGTTTTCTGGATCAAAACTGGGGAGCAATTTTCCAAGTTCTGCCATAAACAAAGTGTTTGCAGATGCATTGTCCACTGTAATCCCTTGTACTTTTTGTTCTAATTTAAACTCCACCAAACATTTATAAAAAATACTAGAAATATCTTGTCCTGTATGTCGACCGTGGGAGGGTATAAAATCAAGGACCATCGATTGGTAATTCCATTCATTATCTATATAATGTATAGTTATACCATAAAAAGATTTCCCAGCTATGGATGTCCATCCATCGATTGTGAATGACATTTTGGAAGTACAATTTTGTAGCTGATCCTTGACTTGGGCTCTGAGCTGATCATATCGGTCTTTCACTTAGCGACGAAGAGTGAATCGTTTGGGAAATTTCAAATTTGGACAAATTAATTGAAAATATTCCTGCGTTTCCTTATCTTCAAAAAATGAAAATGGAAGATACTTTTGTGTTATCCAATCTACTGTAGATGCAGTGTAATCTATGGTTCTATTTGTTGCCTGAAATAGTAGCAAAAATGTAAATTTAGAATTTTGTTATTTAATTGAGACATTATGATAAAATTTATTATTTAATAAATTAGGTAGGTAGGTATACAAAATATGCATATTATAATAAGACAACAACGTTCCAAAACTCTAATTTAAAATGTATTACTTATACTATTATTATTACTATTAATATTTATTAATTGGACAATTTTAAAATTATTAAATTTATTAATTATTTTAGATTCTTAAATGAGCGACGAATGTGTTGATTTAACAGTGATCTGTGTTTTTAGATTCTGAGCAGAGAAATGTATTGTTTTTTTTTTTTTTATCATACTAAGTTAATTTTTATTTAATTAAAATGAGAAAAACAGAAAATATTTAATTGAAGGATAACATTGTTAATTATTTTGTTGTACCTAATTTAACATTTTTATTTGAGGTAGCTATTTGAAACTTTTAATGTATGTTGGTATTTATGTGTGTTATTATATTGTATACACACAATGAAATGAAATTTTTTCAGCAAAAAATAAATTCAACCTATAATATTATATAGGTATTATATACCCACTTTATATGTATACTAATATTGTACCTAATATAAATTATTTTAATAGCTTCTACGTTTAGTAATTTTTTAAAAATAACAAAAATCGAAAATTATTTAGTAGTAAAACGTTATTTTACACGTGTGTTTTTGATTTCAAATAAAAATTAAAACTTTAAACACTCGTAAAATATTTTTAATTGAATAATCCTCAAACTTTTTTATAATTATTCTAAGCATAACTTATGGACAGCATAGTATTAAATTTTCAATTCTTAGCTTTTGATAGTAAAATATTTATAAATTTTTAACTACCAAATAGTGAAAAATATTCATGATTTTGACGAATTTTTGTCAATATTTGAACTTCAAATGCTAATAAAAAAAAATTGTGCCTATGTATTTTTATAATTTTTAAATGAGAGTTAGAACAAGTTATGTGGACCCTTCTATTAAATTTTCAAGTAAATTGTCCCAGCTAATTTTTTTTTATCAACATTTATAAAAAAAAAATAAAAAAAAATTGATTATTTCAAATGCCTATAAATAGCTCAAAAAAGTTAAAATATTTTGAAAATCAAATCACGTAAAGAAAATGGCAATCTAAATAACTGGTAAAATTTTCAAGTATTTACGACTTATACTATTTGAATAACAACAAATATCAAAAATCGTTTGAGGCTAAACCGTTATTTAACGCGGTTTTGTAAAAATTTAAATTTCAAACACTCATAAAAATTTTTTGTCTTAGTCCGGTAGAGTTTTTTTTGCAGATAGTTGAAGAAAAATTTATGGAGAACCTTGTACCAAATTTTCAAATCTTAGTTATAAAAGAAAAAATTTTTACGATTTTTCAACCACAAAGTTACTTGCAAATTTTCGCAATTTTGACAGATTTCGTATAAATTCGAACTTTAAGCACTTATAAAAAAATATTGTGACTAACGATTTCGGATTTTTTTTTATCACTTTAAGAACAACTTATAAGGAACCTTATATTAAATTTTCAAGATTTTCTGGCCAGCCAAAAAATTTTTATCGTTATTTTTAAAAAAAAAACTTAGGAAAATTTAAAATTTCAATTGTCTATAAATAACTTTAAAAAAGTCAAAATTCTTTGAAATTTTAACTGTACGTTGAGAACGCTAATATAAATATTTGGTGAAAATTTCAAGTATTTACATTGATTAGTTTTTGAGTTATGGCAAAATAAAAAATTCGATTTTGTCTAAAACTGGTTTTGCGTAAAAATTACTGTTTTTCTGTCATTTTTTTTTGTTTTTCTCGATTTTTTTGAAAACTGTTGTAAAATGTTAACTTTTCACCTCTATAATGCACCAAGGATATTCACTTTTACATCGGAAGCCACCCCCATAGTTTGAAATTGGAGCATTATTTCAACTAGTTATGCTGTACACAGACACAAAAACAAAAAAAAAAAAAAAAACACACATCATTGTAAAATCAATACATTCTTCACTTCGTTCAGAATCTAAAACAATTTTATTGAACTATGATCATAATGTATTACCTACTTATTAGGTATAATTAATTTAGTTAAGTAGGTACATACCTGTCCAGAAGTAGAAGCTCCGAAGAAATTTGCAACCGATTTCGATGGCTTTTTAGGAAAGAGTTTTTCAGACTCTTTTTTATGCATCGACAATAGGTGTTTTTTTAGCCCAGAAGTGTTCCTGTTCTTCATTAATATTTTTATTTTCTTCTTATTTTTTTCGCACAATTTACAAAAACCAGCAATTTCATTATTCGCACTTTTTATGTCAAAATAATCATTAAATTTACTCTTAACACTTTGGTTATTACGTAATTCGTTCACAGCACTCTCGTTTTGGTCCACTATATCCTCAATGTCACTCATTTTAAATTTTTAAATGTACAGTAACGTCAATAACAACTAAAGGTGTATTACCAACAGACTACAAGCTTACGACAGTAATGAAATGATATGCTGTATAAGACACTAGTTAAGTACCTACATAATGTCTATTACGGAAAAATCACACAAACTACGAACTAAAATATCAAAATGATACCTATCTACCATAGTCCGTAATGACTTCCAGCAATTATTAGTACATTCGATTCAAAGTAAAGGTGTATTATGGACATAAGTCATAAATTATTCTATGAGGAAGACAACTTTCGACGTTTTCATTGATTTTGGGGGAAAATAATAATTTTTCTGTAATTAAAAAGTATGAAACAAGTATCAACTATATTATGTTATTTTGTAATAGGTATTAATTCCAATTATTTCTAATCATTTTTTCAATAATTCAACATTTCCTTGAATACCGATAATTTAATAATACAATACAAATTATTTCTTATTATTTTCGTTATAGTTAATGAAATCTAGATAGTAGATAACTAATGTTTTCGGGGAAAAAAAAAATTGCAAGACTGCACGAGTCTTGCAGTGATGGTCTTGTTTTGGTCTTGGTCTTGCAGCTTCGGTATTGGTTTGGTCTTGTTCTTGTAAGCCTAATCTTGGTCTTGGTCTTGCTAGACCAGTACCGTCTTGGTCTTGGTCTTGATCTTGGTCTTGCAGCAAGAGTCTTGCGAGACTGCAAGACCAAGACCAATTTTGATCATCACTATCGCTAGTAGTTCTAATTCTATTGCGCTATATTTTTCTTCTATCGTAGTTAACCGTCGGGAGACAAAAGACACAGGGTGTAGTTGTTTAAATTATTATTCGCTTTACCTATTGGTTCGCAGTATTCATTTTGTTATATTATATTATGTTGCAGTTTGTGCAATTATTATTATTATTATGTACTTTGTATAATTATTATCAATTTTTACTGTGTCCCTCTTCATATCTTGGTACAATCACAGAATAAATTAAATCAGAATGGACACTGATAATAATTTACACGGGCAGTATAGGGAAGCTGAAAAAATCAGTCAGCCATGTTTTTGGAGGACAAACAGTGTGACCATCAATCACATAAACTGATAATTTTTTTTTATTACCCAGAATAATAAAAACAGAATATTTTAATAAAAATAATATATTTATTATTTATTTACATAATAAATCAAATAACAATTAAATCATTAACATATCAAAATGTATACAAACAAAAAATATAAAATTAAATAATAAGTAGTATATAATGAAAGCAAGTCGTAATTAATCTTAAGATAATGATAAAATAAATAAAATATAAGTAGTTTACATTGGTCTTAAAAATAAAAAAATGAAAACATGTCAGAATAATTAATCTTAAGATGGAAATAAAATATGAGTAGTATACATGGGTCTACTTTTTACTACCAAATTAATAAAAATAGTTAACATGAATAATAAATGTTTATTTTGTTCGTCTGTATTTTTAAATGGTCTATTAAAACTTTTACTACCTCCCTTACGTTTAGAATTTAGTAAATCAAATAGTTGGTCCATATATTCTATGAATTTAATGGTGAACTTAGCTGATTGAGATAAATGTCCCGATTTTATATGAGATTTCATACCTGCTGCAACTGTAGCACTAAAGATTTGAGTGGCATATTTCACCTTCATTTTTTGGAAAGGTCCAAGATTTAAATGTACATCAGTTAATTTTGGGGCAAGTCTGTTTATACCTTTGTCGTTTGAATAGAATATATCTAAATATTTTTTATCAGTTACATTATCATTATAAACAAATTTGTGTGTAAAAAAAATTGTTTCTAGTTGATTTTAACAGATGGGGAGGGTCAAATATATAGTAAATTTTTTTATTATTTACTGTAAAAAATGGCCGTTCTTTAGAAACATTAACACTTTTTGAAAAAATATAGAAATTGGAACCTTGATCAGTTGTAAGAACTTTAATATTTAAAGAAGTACTATGTAAACGATTGATAACAGCAAATATTGTATTTTGTAAAGTAAGACCAGTGCAACTATTGTGAACAAAAAAATAAGCAATAGGTTGTTTCCAAGGAAATTGGAGTCCCCGAATCATAAAACAAAGTGCATGTTTAGCAGGTTCATAGGTTTTTTGATTATAAGTTTCGTTAAAACCTACTATAAGATCTTTAGATATATTATAGTACAAATTACTTTTTATAGCTATTTCATCGATACATAACACACAATCTTTAGCTTCTTCGCTTAGGTTATTTGCTTTAAATGTTAAGTATTCAAATAAAATATCATTAAGACCAGAAACAATTTCATACTTTTCAGTAACTCTACGTAAAGTTCTAATAGAAGGCAACTGAAGAAGAGTTTTTAAAAACTTATATGCTTGCGGGCCAAATAAATAAATAGTGAGCGCTAATTGTTTTAACTCATTGTTGTACCGGTAACCATGTGGATTTTTTTTAGCAAGATTTACATAATTTTTTATTACCAAGGATAAGTTAGGAGGAAGTTGTGCATCACACACCTTATAAAAAAGATCTACTGAATGGATAGACTCAACTAGTTTTAAAGATAATGTTTCAACCTTTTTTTCTAACATAGCACACTTAGCTTTTAATGATGATACTTCAGACTTAAACTTCTTTTTTCTGGGAGTATTAACAGATAGTTTTTGAGGTGTTTGGGAAGAAGTAGAAACTGTACTGCAAGTTGATTCATCATCTGTTGTTGCGAGTGATTTTTCGTTGACCATGCAGGTTGAAGTTTCTTGAGTCATATGACTATCCACTATAAAAGCAAATTAAAATTATAAAAAAATTCTGATATATTAATATGTAAATGGCTATGTATTTAAATAATTAGTACTAACAATGGCGATTCTCAGAAATTGTAGGTGTACTGGTTCCTTGTGGTTGTTCATAATTAATAGTCAATTCATTTGGATTTATAGGAATTGCTGTCAGCTCACAATTAAAGTCTAAATTTGTAACATTTAAATATAAATTAACAATACACTCTAAAATATGTGTAATTTTAATCTTTGTATTTACATAATACATACTAAATAAAGTTGGCACCGCCTGAGGCAATAAACGTGTTTTTTCAGGATTACAGTACATTTTGGCTTCAAAATGAGCACTACAAATCCTAAAGTTTCTATAAATTAACTCAATTGGTGTATTAAGAAGGTCATGTCTTCCACATGCCTTAAGCCATTCAATACACCTACAACAAACCAATACATTTAACATTATTAAAACGATATTCATCAGTATGAAATTAATAAATCAAATCAAATTAATTATTCAAACACTTACCGATCTTTCGAACAAGGAAAACGATGATACATAAATTTATTATCATTTTTCATACAATGTTTGCAGCACATGTAAATCTCTTATTAATATTTTAATAAATAAGTGATGCGTCAGTCAAAAAAGTCAATGCAAAACACGAATATTGTGAATTGCGAATATAAAATAATCCGTGATCAACTACACTCATTCAATATTTTGAATGTTTGTTATTATTTAATATATTTTTATCTTTTAATTGATAAGAAACTAGGACTCCAAAAAAATGGCGGCGCGGTATTGTTTACATTTGGGAAGTGTCCATTCTGATTTCATTTATTCTGTGGACGTACACTCCATGCGAGCAGACTGTGCGTTCGTCACGTCGGTCGTTGTTTTTAGTGCCGTTTTAGCCACAGCCTCGTGGTGCGGTTGTTACCGTAATTCGTCTCGCATATTCAGTGTTACTTGCTGTCGCGTTGCTTCGCAATTGTGTTCTCGACGCCGTTGTTTCCGTCCTCGACGTAGAAACGTTTATGGTCGAGCGTTTGTCTGTTGCGCGACCGTTGCTCGTTGTCGCGTGTTCGTCGCCAGTGTCTGCGCATATAGTGTTGTTATTCCAATGGCGCAAGCCGACCATGAGTGTATACGCGCACATAATATTATTATTTCGCTCGCGTATAGTCGCGAGTAGCTACGTGTTTCCGTACATCAGTATCACGTATATTAATATACCTATATATATTACGTAACATCACCGTTGTCGCCGGTGCGTACGAGTTCGTAATCCGGTTTTGCGATTCGGCCGAATCTCGTCATTGATCGACGCCGCCCGGCTGTTGTTGCTGATTGTTGCTGCCGTCCCCCCGTTCACCTGCGTGCCATTGACGTCGTTCCAGCCACAGCTGATACCAATCACCGTCGCCGCCACTGCCTTGCCCTGCCGCGGCGTGTGTGCCGTCCGGTAATCATTGTTGTTATCATTGTTACTATTATTATTATTGTTTTTTTTTACGTAATATTATTGTTTTGAGTCGCGCTAGGGTAGAGACGTCTTCACCGGCCGACGTATGCACACTAGTCGTGCCTTGTAATATAATATTATTTTATTATTTATATTTACACGACACACATATTATTGTTTATATATTTTCGGTCACCTTCCCGTCCAAATCTGAACACCACATTTTTGAGTAGTCGTCCGGCCAAATGCTAGTAAATGGCCGGTGGCTCAAACATGTATAGTTTTATACTTATTTTGCTTAAAACGATTAACAGTAAATTTGATATTAATTTTATCAGTCCTTAAATTCGACAATAAATTATTATTTCTTAAACTTAATATAAATTGAATAACTAAATTAAATTGATTAAAATTACCCATTAATTTATAACTCTTGCTAACATAAGAAATTATTTCTTAAAATAAAATATAGTATACAACTACCTAATAAAATATTATTAAATCTGTTCAAAACATAATTTGTAGCGAGTATATTGAATATCAAAATCAATTTATTATGATCTTAAATTAAAAATTTTGGGTATAAATTCAATTTCAAGAAATAAATTTAATATTTCTTAGAAAACAAGTAATATTTTTACAAAAAAAAAAAATATTTTTATTATTAAAGCTATTCAACTAATACCCAAATTTATTAACTTGAATTCAAATGTTTAGCAATTAAAACACATAATTTTAATTTCACAAAAACAAAAACCTAACAAATTAATTTAGTACGGTAGATCTACTAAAAATATATCTACCTAATTATTATCTTAAATCACTATTGAGTAGAATCAAGAATCAAACTAAATTTACAGATTCGGTTGATCTAAAAAAATCATCTACAAATTCGATTTAGAAAAATGAGAAAATATGGTTAAATTAAGATAATTAGTCATTTAAATGGACATTTTCTTATAATAAAATTATAATAATTACTATATGGTTTATATGGTTTTTAAAATTAGAAAAATTATTTTCTTGTTATACAACCTGACAACCATTACCTACCTACAACTATAAAATAATTTGTAGCAGAATATGATTTACATCTGATTCTGTTGTCTTGGCGAAATAACCGTTATCGTCATGTGATGAATGCTGGATCAATATTAAATTACGAGAACAAGCGTCACAGAGCAAATCTACATGGCACATTGTTATAACAATTAGGTTAAATTTAATGTACCTAACAGTACGTTTTCTTAATAGAATTTAAAGAAAAACATTAACTGAGACATAGGCACCGCGAAGGGGTGCACTTACTGCCCACTGGCTTTTCAAAATTAAGAAATGAATGATTTTTTTTATTTATAATAAAATATTTAAATAATTTATTTTATATATAAATAGGTATTATGAATATTATAACAAAAAAATATATAGGTAGGTACTTACAAAATGCACTATGAACAACAGCTTCAAAACAATTACTCAGTTACACAATAATCTAATAAAAATAATTAAAAATAAAAAACAATTGTTATTCATAGCTTGATTACGTGAAACACAAAATTTTAAATTCAGTTCGACTCGACGGATATGTGTGGACTAAAACTTCTAAAACTCTAAAACCTTTAAGATAGCTGGTAAGGTAGCCAGGTGCCCAGGTAGGCAATAAAGAAATAATTAATAAATATATAATATTGATTATGATTTCGAAATTTCCGAAAATTGATAAATATAGCCACGAAGTACGATACCTATTCGTATTATATTTTTAATAATACTTCTTGAGAAGTTGGTTGGAAAATAATACTAGGTAGGTACCATTGATTATAAAATATAGTACTATTTAATTATAATACCTGGCTTAGATTTTATTAATTAAATTATTTATATTTGGATTTGGTGACGACTACGACTGTCAATACGTTATTCTGTTTTGTTGAGATCGTGCCTATATTTTATATCACAATTATTAATACAATTGACTATATAGATTATAGGTATTTGAATTTATTTAATAATCGATTTGATTTAATCAGAATCAATTAATTATTTTATTGGATTTTATTTACAGGAAAATGTTTATTGAATTTACCCATAATCGATTGTAAAATGTTTCCTCTTAATAGTATTGTTATTAATTTATTATTAAACAACCTGCAACTATCAAATCAAACTAACTACAAGATATTATATTATTATACATTTATACGTATACTGTGGCGTAACAAAAAAAAAATGTGGGCCCCTAAAATATTGTTCAGGTAGGTAGATTAGTTATAAAACATTAATCTAATATAGGTAAATCACTTATCTTAATTAAAATTTTGTTATGATATGATAAAACATAGAAATATTTATTTAATACCTATTACACAATTATTCCAATGTATAAATAACTAAATTTTACTGAATTATTTTATAGCGATCTTCTAGTATTTTTTTGGGAAAACTTGTCAACTAAAATGTTTATATCTAGACTGCGCATAGATTTATACGAATTTAATTTGAAAAAAGCAATAACCTATTCAATTTTTTTTTCACGGGAACTAAATTTACTTTAACAAAAGGCCTTAAATTACCGTGGGTCCCCGAGCCACGCGGGGTCTGCGGGCCCTCAGTTACGCCACTGACGTATACTACCCACATAGCATTTCGAAAATATTAATATTTTCACAATATTTGAATCATGTTTTATCTCAAATATTTTAGTTTAAATATTTTACGATTATTTTCCAAATATTTTTTACCAAATATAATCATAACATTATCAAAACATTTCACATTAAATATTATAAATCTATTTTGCTTATAATCTTTTGAAAATATTTGATCTCCAAATATTTTTAATGAAATATAATCAAAACATTATCAAACCATTTCACATTAAATATTATAAATCTATTTTGCTTATAATCTTTTGAAAATATTTGATTTCTAAATATTTTAAATTTGACCAATTATTATAATAATTGTATATTATATTATATATTATATATTATAATAATTATTATAATTATTATAATCAAAACATTTTCATACTGAATGTTTTAATAATTCATTTTGCTATTTTTGTTTTGAAAATATATTTTGATCTCTAAATATTAGTTGTAGGTATCTAAATGTTATCGAAACATGTTCAAAACACTTATTTTTAGGCAGAGCTATTAAACAAATTTTATTCAACCTACCAAATTTTGTTGTTTTAGTTTAGTTATAAACGGTCAATATAATATTATAGGGAACGGACCATTTACGTCGGCTCCTAGCTCCTACCATTTTTTGTTTTTAAATAATATAATTACACGGGATTTCGGTAATGTACTCGACGATGACGATGACGTTCGTACGATTACAAAAATAATTTTCAAATAACGCAACTAAATATTTAGATAGTTTTTGGTCACGATGATGACGTTAGCCTATAACCGTCGTTCTCGCTCGTTTCCTACAGGGTATCCCGTCGCTATCCGCCGTAGCCGTAGTTTTTTTTTTTTTTCGAAGAATATAGTACGGTGACCCGTTATCGGATGCTGCTCGGTGAACGAGAAAAAAATTATTATTAATTAACTTGAATACGATTATTAAACCGTTCAAATATTTTTTTAGATTAATATTTTGTTTATCTTTTTTACGTAAATCTTTTCGATGTATTTTAATAGTTATTCTGCTATTCGAGGTGGAGACGAATCCAACAAATCAGAGATCATCAAAATCGGTCCAGCTGTTCTTGAGTTAGGTATAAATGATGGGACTAATCCGACTTGTTTTATTTATATAAAAGATTTCTAATCAATGTTTATTAATTATTATAATGTTTTCCTATCGGTCGTCACTCGTCAGTTTGGCACTCGAAATGTTTGATATAAATCAATAATAATTATAGTGGACACTGGACAATCTGTAGTAGTGGCGTAGTGCAGCTGGTCGAACATAATTATACATTATCGAAATAGTAAATAGTTGGAAAACCCAATTCTAATCGTCGTCGCAATCTTTGTTGTCGTCGCCATCGTTGCGCGTCGTCACTTTATTAGTTATTCGTAATTATTACACATTTACACATATTTTATTGTCATTATCGTAATCGAATCATATACCCGCATTGTCCGTACTTTTCAGTTTTCTGCATAGTGCATAAAATATTTAATATTACACAAATATCACTTTACCAGTTTACCAAAATAACGTTACAACTTTCATGTTCCATGAATATCATAGTTTCATTTGATAGTTGATGCTTCGTCTTAGTGAGTCGTGCCTTGTAATTTTGTGTTTTACTTTTTATGTTTTTATTTATAAATCCAACGTCAAGTGTCACCGACCGAAAAATAGTATACTATTATTATAATATATTGACAATAATGTAACATATGTTGACCTGTTGTGCAACTTCGGCACTGTAATCCTTGTCGACTGCATCTTCTGAAGTGTAATTAAATAAACATTTATAATTAACTAAATAATAAATAGGTATTCAATTTATTGTAACTATAACATACCTTCCCAATTAAGGAGTTCAATAAATAGATGGATCGGTGAAGCAATTGGATGAATAGTTTTTAATCCTTTACATTTTTCCCCTTTTATAACAACATGATGACATGTGGAATTTTCGCTTAATAATCTGTTTCCTATATTTTCCTTAAGCGAATTTAAATTACCATTTGTAATATTCAGTGTTATACATGGCACAGGTATTGGACATTTAGTTGTTTTATTACAAGTGGATATAGTGCAGTTTATATTGTCCAATACTGTAGGAAACTCTATCAATAATTGTTTGAAAACATTTCCTACTGTTGTGTCACATACTGCCAATGTTGTATTATATTCCAAATATTCCATTCTAGGTTTTAAGTATTTTATCTATAAATATAAATATATGAGTGAATTAATAATTATTTTATTTTCAGTATACGTATTATATAAAAAAAATATTAATTGATTGATTATGTAATATATTAACTTTATTAATGTGTTTGAATGTAATTTTTTTATAAACAATTAATTGTAAATAACATTAAATTGATTTTTTCAAAATATTGACTTTTTTAAGGAAATTATATAAAAGTCAGACCTAAGTGTACATATTTGTAAATCAGTGGTTCCCCCTCCTTAAATTAGAGCTTAGACGACCTTTTTATATTGTTATACAAAATAATTTTATATTATTGGTATAAAATAAAATATAAATCAACTTAATAAATATAATAATATATAGGTAATATTATATTTTATTAATAATATAATTTTGTAATTTTGAATACAATTTTATACATATTTATATATTAAATAATAAAATATTATAAGTAAAATTAATTTATTGTTTTCAATTTTAGTGATTGTAAAATGGCATAATTATTTTAACAACTTACAAAATTTTCGTTATTTCATTATTATATATCACTATACTCCTCCCGTGCAGTGTTTAAATTCCCCTTGTTCGAAAACAACTTTTTTAAAGTTTAAATAATATTAAAATTAGATACCTAAAAATTTTTTTTTTAAATTTTTGTCAGACACTTTAGTAAGTTATAATTTTCGTCATTGTTTTATTATTTAATTATATAATAAAGAATTACCATAATTTCTGCTCTGTTCGAATATGTCTTTGCTGAAATCCCATTCTTGACTATTTCAGCAATGAATTTAAGGAACATACTATTTGAGCTATCGACCACAGTGTTATAATTAATACTATCACAGCATGCAACCATTAATATCGACGCAGCTGAATCAAACGCACAAGTGTTACTTAGTATTATCTTACCATAATCCTTAATTGAACAACTTTTTAATTCCTCAGCCCGAGAACCATTTTTTAAAATAGGTAAAGTTTTCATTTTTTTTAAATTATTTAATTCCAGATATTTAAGATGAGGATTTGGGTTTAGATAAGACCGTATTCTCTTTTTATTCGTAGATTTTTTATTCCAACTTTCAGTACTTTTATTTTCTTTTGTCAATTCATCAACAAAGAAGACATCATTAGAGCATTTTAAGCATATAATGAATGTTCCACTACCACTCTGTCCAGGTCTAGTAACTGAGCAGGTAGACAATGTATGAACTGGATCTTCACAGACGGCACATTTTTGAGACTTATCTGTTGGAAAAACACCTACTGAACATAACGGGCATTTTTTGGTTTTTTTTGTTGCATTGAAGTCGGTAGATATACTTTCAATTTTAATTATCAACTTTCTTTTCATAATTATCTTTTACCGGTATCTTCTTTTTGTTATCAGGACTTTTTAAACTATCAGTTTCTACACATTTTAGTATGGAATCACTATCCATATTAATCGTGGATGTATTTGAATCATATTCTCCGGAATGATGCGAGTTCTCATCAGAATAACTATCTGTAAAATACGTTGGTGAACTTATTTTAATCGCGGGGCTCTCTTCGTAAAATTTTAGTGATATTTCTTTATTGGAATTAGTATCAGAATAATATCTTGGTGAACTTATTTTCGTTAGACTTTCTGCATATGGCGGTGATTTTTGTTCGCCGGAATTTGCATAATGTAAATCTTCTTTATTAGTGTCAATTTCTGCATTAAGTCCAGAACCGTCTTTGTTGAATTGGCTTTGGTTATTATGATGAATTTCTGTGTCTTTTAATAAACAACCACTTGACTTTAATAGGGACATGCCACGTAGCGAAGATATATGATTTTCTAAAAACAATTCAATATCCGTAGGTAGTGAAATATTTTTAAATGTAACATTCTTTAATTTTTTAAAGCTTGATTCGACGGCTGCAGAACTCACCGTTTCATCTCCATAACCAAAAATGGGTACCATTATAGCCGACCATAAAGGCACTAGCTTCATACATTTTATTATATATGGAACTAGTTCAGGTAAATATAGAGGGTTTATATTATCTCCGGTTTGTAAAAAAGATTTACTCTTATCATAAATTTGTTCAACAAGTTTTTGAAATGGATTATTTAAACTTCCTAAAGCTTCATTCAAATTTTCCTGTGATTGTACTATATATAAGTCTTCGTCGTTTTCCGGATCTAATACTGTTTCTAATACACTTTCATTATCCATTAAACCAGTTGCACTAACAAAGATAATTTTTTGTTTGTGAATTTCACATGGAGTATCTTCTCTGGTTATTTGGTCAGTACCATCTGTTTCATTTGTAAGTACAATGAATAGACTTAACAACAGAGAACACATCGATTCTAGACATTGACTCTTTATTAACATACAAAATGACCGGAGTATAACCTCTCTAACTCTTCTTGCTACAGTTTTGAGTGGTGGCCATTTGGTAATTAATTTTAAAAAATGAGCAATATCTGTCCTTACGAAACATCTAGGAATCCAGTGTTTGTTAGCTGGAAGATTGTTCACAATTAAATCGGCACAAGCATTAATATAATCTTGGAGAGAGGAGTACTGAGTAAAACATTGTACCACTGCCGAAAGTATTGCCAATGACTGATCGCATACCGTTGTTTTTGGCAACGGCACATCACTCTTTTTCCAATTAGCAAGCCAATTAAAAATTGCAACATTACTATGTCTTTCACTAAGCATATTACTGATGGTAAAACTAAATTCATTTTTCTGATCATAAACCAAAGCTTCATAGAGAAATATATACTTAGTTTTTTCATTATCATATTTTTTAAAATTCGAAACTACAGAACCAGTTGCATCTAAAATAATTTGTGGATACTTAGATTCACATGCATAATTTCTGTATAAGTGAATCTGCTCTCCAGTATAATAATGCACGAAAAATGGATCGAGACCTATGTCATTAATTACAGTTTTAAATTCAATTTCAGTTTTCATAATACATATAGCGATCAATTTGTCTGAATGTCTTTGATTATTTAAGCGATGTCGTCTTTTTAAATTTCTCAAAACAAGTCCAGTTGGAATTATTGCTGGTTCATGATCACCTAAGTATAAATAAAAAAATCGGGTAAGTGAGTATTGCTCTGCTGTACATTAGGGGGTGGGGTGGACTTCGGACTAGGGTAGGTTAAATTTGAATGCAATGATAGGTATCATTGTATACGAAAAACGATTCTGAACGGAGATGATTTGTCAGTCTAGGATATATAATACTTAAATATTGTCATATATTCTATTTTGAAACAAATTCAAACATTTAAGTAAAAGTTTCAAGATCTTACGTTTAGTAATTTTTTAAAAATAACAAAAATCGAAAATTATTTAGTAGTAAAACGTTATTTTACACGTGTATTTTTGATTTCAAATTAAAATTAAAACTTTAAACACTCGTAAAATTTTTTAAATTGAATAATCCTCAAACTTTTTTATAATTATTCTAAGCTTAACTTATGGACAGCATAGTATTAAATTTTCAATTCTTAGCTTTTGATAGTAAAATATTTATAAATTTTTTACTACCAAATAGTGAAAAATATTCATGATTTTGACGAATTTTTGTCAATATTTGAACTTCAAATGCAAATAAAAAAAAATTGTGCCTACCTACGTATTTTTATAATTGAGAGTAATAATAATTACTCTTAAAAATTATAATTATTTTTAATAATCAGAGTTATAAAAAGTTATGTGGACCCTTCTATTAAATTTTCAAGTAATTTGTCCCAGCTAAATTTTTTTTATCAACATATATAAAAAAGAAATCAAAAAAAAAATTGATTATTTCAAATGTCTATAAATAGCTCAAAAAAAGTCAAAATATTTTGAAAATCAAACCATGTAAAGAAAATAGCAATCTCAATAACTGGTAAAATTTTCAAGTATTTACGACTAATACTATTTGAATAACAACAAATATCAAAAATCGTTTGAGGCTTAACCGTTTTTTCATGCGGTTTTGTAAAAATTTAAATTTCAAACACTCGTAAAATATTTTTGTCTGAATTCGGTAGAGTTTTTTTTACAGATATTTGAAGAAAAATTTATGGAGAACCTTGTACCAAATTATCAAAACTTAGTTATAAAAGAAAAAATTTTTACGATTTTTCAACCACAAATTTACTTCCAAATTTTCGCAATTTTGACATATTTCGTATACATTCGAACTTTAAGCACTTATAAAAAAAAATTGTGACTAACGATCTCGGATTTTTTTTATCACTGTAAGAACATCTTATAAGAAACCTTGTTTTAAATTTTCAAGATTTTCTGGCCGGACAAAAAAATTTTATCGTTATTTTAAAAAAAAATATTAAAAAAATTAAAAATTTCAATTGTCTATAAATAGCTCAAAAAAAGTCAAAATTCTTTGAAAATTTATCTGTGTATGGAGAACGCTAATATAAATATTTGGTGAAAATTTCAAGTATTTACATCGATTAGTTTTTGAGTTATAGCAAAATAAAAAATTCGATTTTGACGAAAACTGGTTTTGCGTAAAAAATCTCGTTTTTCCGTAATTTTTTTAGGGTTTTTCCTGACTCATTTAAAAAATATTGAACATTTTTAACTTTTGACTTCCTGAATGTACCTTGATGCTGCGTTACCCAAACAGTGATGACAAACACAAAATAAAATAAAAATATACATCATTATGAAATCAATAGGTAAGTACATTCTTGGCTCCGTACGGAGTTTAATACTCACGAAAAATTACGATTGTTTTATTTTTCCTAATATGGTACAAATATGTTAAATGTATATAAATATATCTGATATTATCTAATCTAAATAATATGCAAACAATTTAAAAATTCTGATTTTGATCAACTGTATTTAACATTTATTTAAAGTTGAAACTAAGTAAACCTTATTTTTTAAAGAATTCTATACTTCATAGTTAATATAATTTTTTTTTTTCACCAGGCAATTGTATTTGAATTTTCGGTACTTACCTGTTTTCATTAGACGTACAGCTTCCTTTTCTCTGTATGTCTCGCACGAAATCCCTTGTTCTACTATAGACGATAACGCTTTTTCTATAACAGGACCTATCATACGTCGTTTTTTAGTAGCTTTATGCAGTTCATTGAAATTCCCAACATATGTACATTGCATAAGTACTCTATAATAATATATTATATAAAATGTTTTCTTCATATTCTTTAAGTTAATATTACCTTGAATTTTCTGGTGGTTTTTCAGATACTATTCCTTTAAAATAGGATCCACAATCAGAACACCGCCCAACAACAGACACATAGTTTTCACCATTTGGTGACACTTTCGCTCGGTGAAATGAAAAGCAGCATGGTAATTGCGTGTGTATCCAAAAATGTTCTGCAATTAATGGTGTCCAAGTGTTTTTGGGTAAAACTTCATAGGTTTTAAAACGCTGAAGAGGTCGTTTTTTATCCATTAGATTATATTTAACCCATTGTGGTTGCATTGTCTTCCATTCGTCAGATGAGAATGTAATAACATATTTTTTATTTGCAAAATCTTCGTCACTATCCAATTCGTCAATAGACTCGGAATCTATAATATAGTCAGTTTATATAACTAAAAATGCATGGAATACACAAATTACATTTGAATTGAAACTGAACTAACCATCATTATCGTCTAAATTATTGGGTATATCATTTTTGGGTAATACTACATCTGGTGTTTTAATTGGCGTCAAGCCGAGTTTTTCTTTTTTTCCATGGTATCCTTTGTAAACAAATACATGCAGAGCATTGTTGGACATTCGATTATTTAATTCAAAACTTATATCCTGACATACGTGGTTTGTAGCTACAACTACTTCTAATAAAAAATACAACAATAAAATTAGTAAAGTTAAATATTGTTATTAAGCCTATTATTAATGTGTGTCAACATTTAAACTTTAAATTATTATAAAACAAAAACGTTCATAATATGTATTTTTAATATTTTTAAAATTATATTGTAACAATATATCAGAAGTATTGTATAATATTTTCACGCTTTTTTACTTAACAAAAAAGTTTTATTGACATTTATAGAAAAAATTAAAATTGAAAATGTCCGTAAACACCTCAAAACAAGTCAAAATATTTTGAAAATGTTATCAAGTATAATATATGAATTGATAAAATAAACATATGATTTAAATTTCAATTATCTAAGCTTCTTTGTTTTTGAACTACAACAAAAAGTCAAAAATATATAGATGAAAATTCGTTAATTTACCGATGAAAATCCAACATCATGAAAATTTTAAATTCAAACAGTCATAAAAAATTAATATTACTTTCTGGTAAACTTTTAGATTCTGAGCGGAGCGATGAATGTATTAATTTTACAATAATGTGTGTTTTTTTTTGTGTGTGTCTGTCATTACGGTTTGGGGAAGTAAAAGTGCTTTCTTTCAATTAAACCAGTTTTCGAAAAAAAATCGATTTTGGTTTTTAGTGTAACTGTAAAAAAATTACCGAACACATACAATTTCCACTAAATGTTTATGTTGGCATTTTCTATACATCATAAAATTTTCAAAATATTTTGCTCGTATTAAACTATTTATAGGCATATGAAATTTTCGATTTTTATTTTTTTTTTTTAAACTTTGTCAATAAAAAATGTTTTGCTCGGTAGAAAAGCCTTAAAATGTAATAGGTACAAGGCTCCTGATATATTGTTTCAACATCAATTGAAAAATAATAAAAATACATAGGCACCCTTTTTTTCTTATAAGTATTTAAAGTTTAAATTTTGACAATATTTATCAAATTGAAAATTGAAAAATGATTTTGTAGTTAAAAATGTATAACATTTTCAATTTGTATAGTTAAGGATTAGAAATTTAAAATGTTCGTTACTAAAAAACATATAATTGCAGTTATTTTTTACAAACATTTAAAGTTCAAATTTGGACAATATTACATATTAACACAAAGAATAACTTTTTTTGTCATTTTGTTGTAATTCGGTTTTATATAATATTTTCCAACATAACTGATAATTCAAGAATAATATTATAAATAATATTAGATAATTCAACTTATTGGATACTAAGTAATAACAATATAAAATATCCTAGACTGACATTCAAATTGAATACCATCCATTACAGCTACTTTCTAGACACCTATTTTACAGCAGAGAGTTGAGCGACATCTCCTTACCGGCTTTTTTTTTTTGTTTATGGTAGGAAAATTTGTGGAGAGTCTTCAATCAAAATTTCTAATGCTAGCTATGAAAGGAAAAACTATTATGAATTTCTAACTAAAAAAAGGTTTGAACATTTTTGAATTTTTGAGGAATTTTTTTTTTAACCTTTTTCTAACTAACTTCTTGAACGGTTTCTTCTTCTTCCAAAGTTTTCTTTTATAGAGAATAATTTTTAAAAAAATTCACGAAATTAGAAAATTTGATCAAGATTGTAACTAGCTATAAAAGAGTTATAATGTTTTGAAAATATTAGCATTTATGGAAAATGCTAAAATAAATAGTTAGTGAAAATTTCAAAGGTTCACCGTTATTAAGTTTTGAGTTACATTACACCAAATAATAAAATAAATTTTTCAGAAATTTGCGTAAAAATTACCACATTTTTTTGTTTTTTTCACGCTTTCTAAAACTACTTATAATTTTTAATTTTAACCTCTCAAAAGTACCAACTAGATTAATTACTTAATTACTTTTTTATCAAAGAATATGCCGATCACAAAAATCAAAGCATTTTTACTATCAAAAATATTCTTGAATATTTTATTTGAAAAAAAAACAACATACATCTTAGTAAAACAATACAAACCAATACATTATTTCGCTCAGCTCAGAATCTAAAATAATAATATTCATTGACAGAATTATTATTTTCGTATTCCCAATTTAGTTATTTATAAACAGTGTGCGGCTGCTAGATAAGCAGTTTTGACCTTTGGTGTGGTACCACAACTTACATGCGTGGGTTGGTGATGTAATTAGGTACGGGTTTAGAGCGCTGCCGCTTTAAAGGCGAAAAAATTACATACATGATAACGGTTTTTTCGTAATTTTTTATTAAAAACATAATTTTTTGCCAATAGTACTCAAGGTCTCGGGGATATTGATTGCAAAAACATGGTTTTTAACCTTATCTAACCTAACTTATAAAGTTAGAACAAAATGGTCAGTAGTGTAGATGACAAGGAGGATATTATGTAAGATACACATGATGTACAATACAATTTTTATACATATAAATGAAACCCTTTATTAAATTTAAAACCGTTCAGCGTGTTCAATTGATCGGTGCGTGAGATGACTATCGGTCCGGCGTCATCGTTATAATATCTGTAATAAGTACTTACCACATGACCACATATTACAATAAGATTAATAATAAGTATTTACCTCTATAGATAAATCAATATTGTAATAGGGTGTATTAACTATTTAGTTTAAAAAATCGTTAATTTGTTGAATCGTAGAACTGATTAAATGCGATTAATAATATTATGTTCCATTTAATTGGTTTTAGTTTTATTAGGTATTCATAAATAAAAAAAGGATCATTAAATTAACAATTACTTAAATTATTGACAATTATAAGTTATACTACGAGTTTTATACATTACTTATTAATTTATATAAATTATTATTATTGACTTAAAACTAAATATATTACTACATAAACTTGCCTTAATTATGTGTGTATGTATTTATAATAATAGTATTACTTACTTTTTTCTCCATTCACTTCAGTTATTACTCTGTCCTTAAATTTAAGTATAATACTTATAATTTCATCAGGGCAGATCGTTGGTTTTTGGCCTCTCATTTTAAATGTAAAATGGATTTAAATAACTCAATTACTAGCTATGAAAAATATATGCGGCAAATACGCTAAAAATTACTAATCGGAAGCGCGTAATATAAAATTAATCAAATACAAGATATTATGATTATAGTACGACACTCGGTAGTAATAGTCAGGACAGTCAATACTAAAATGAAAAATATAATTGGAAAAAGTGATTATTTCTATACAACATTGTCAACATCAAAAGTATTCAATGATCTATTAATATTAATGTCAATAAAATGCATATATAACTTGATTTGCAATACTACGTTATTAAAATTAGTTGGTTTATTTGGGAAAATACCAAACTATACGTGTATACAGAATGTAACATACCATAATAATAACTACAGACCTTAATGTTAAACTGTGTACACGAATCCATAATATTATATTATATTATTATGTTGTAGATACCTTTTGATATATGTAGTAGGTAGGTAATTTGAAAAAGAAAAACACTATAAACAAATTGAAAAATAATTTTCAATATTGTAACGAGATGTCAATATATAACATTTCGTATACGCTTCAACACTTTCACGCGGAGCGCGCCCGCGTAACACATACTCCACCAATACGAGTTATACGATGTCGTCAATAGATCGCGCTATTGACGCCATATATATTAACAACATCATGTCCACGGACAATTTATGCAAATTTATTCCATTAAAACAATAATTTCGACACCAAGATATATGTTATCAACAAGGAAACATTATCAAATCATACAATAGTGACAATCGACAATTTACATCAAAAACATATATGAAATCCGGCTAATGACATCAAGACTTCTGCATAACCAATATAATATCGCAAGTACATAAATACGACCACGTATGCAACAAACGATATCTACGGTTCGAGAACTACACTCGAAAACCAGATCGAACAGTCTTATCACTGCGCAGGAATATTGAAATTCAATATTGGACCTCGCACATAAGACTGTCGATTTCGGCCAGTAAGTTAGTACTCGAACAAAAGTCGTCGTTCGTGTTATTCGTCGTCGCCGAGTCCAGCCGCTACAAGCCATTCGTCGTCGCCGAGTCCAGCCGCCACAATTCATTCGTCGTCGCCGAGTCCAGCCGCTACAGTACAGTTTTCATCGTTGCCTTCAAGTTGCCACCATCATCTACAGCAGTCTTCGCATCACACCGGTAACCGTGAGTAAAATTGTTGTCACGATTTATCTTCGTGTGTCTGGAATATCACTAGTGGATATTAACGCCTGCACACTTGATAAATAAATTGTATTATTTGTATTTTTATCGTGTGTCTGGAATATCACTTGCGGATATTAACGCCTGCATACGTAATAAATACGCCACAAATTCACTGTCCCTATCTTAAATTATATGTATTAATACACGTACGATATTCTGTAAAGTTAAATTATATTATTTGTATTTTTATCGTGTGTCTGGAATATCACTTGCGGATATTAACGCCTGCATACGTAATAAATACGCCACAAATTCACTGTCCCTATCTTAAATTATATGTATTAATACACGTACGATCTTCTGTAAAGTTAAATTGTATTACTTGTATTTTTATTGTATGTTTGGAATCTTACCTGTGAATATTAAACGCCTGCGTACGTGATAAATGTATTATAACTGTGTGAAATATTATAAAACAACATAATTCTTTTTATATTAAATGTATATTATTTTGATTTGTAGTTCGAAGAACACTAATATATCTAAATAAAAGAAAATATTGTATATATTTTAATACGTTTTCAATCTGAAATAAAAGATAAGTATTTTATAAACGATCAAAATATGAGTGTTATAATTTTACTTACAATATATTAATAGGAATAGGAATTAAATGATTATAAAAATTATTGTATCAGTGTATATTGTATAATATTCTATTATAGGAATATTACCATATAATGATGCCCCAGCTTGCCCCCCCCCTTCCGGGCGCCTATGATTACTGCTATAATTGTTAATTTTAACCGTCACGGATAATGATACAATTAAATTCGTATATCAATGTAAATTGTACAATCTAGTGTGAGTTACAATATTAGTTAGTATATATTAGTATATATATATTAGTTAGTATATATTAGTAGTATATATAATATTAAATATTTTTTATTATAAAATAATATGTAATTTACTAGCTGGACACAGCAATATGTTTTTATGATTATGCGAATAGTATATATTATCAGGTAGGCAATCTATTATCTAGTATATTAACAGGTAGGCAGTTTTTAAGTTCTTGCTATTGCCGCCGAACGAAGATCGTACAAATTTTGAAAACGGTCGTACAAATTCATACAAATTACGTACTAAAACATAGGACTGGAAAAAATTCGAAAACGCTAAAATTTGTCCGCGGGGTGGGGCTGGGGTGACGCCGGTTTTTTAGTATTTGCGATTGCCGGCAAACGACGTTCGTACAAATTTTGAAAACGGTTGTACAAAGACATACAAATTACATACTAAATTATGGTGTAGGTTAGAGTATGAATTATTTAATGTTAACCTTGGGTGGGGCTGAAATCACATCACCCCAGCCACAACCATTGTTTTTGGTTGATAACGAGAAAGCCAAGGCCGCACAAATTTTGAAAGTTGTCATACAAATTCATACAAATTACATACTAAATATTGGTAAAGAAATTTTTCAAAAATTCCAAATGGGTGGGGCTGGGGTGATGCACGTCCAAATAGATCTAAGAAGGACTAATTTAAAAGAATTAGAGTTATAAGAACGAATTTAAACTTTTATAGTAATTCAAAGAAGTAAAATATAATTAAAATAAATTAATAAATAAATATTAATAAGAAAAGAATATAAAGACTTTAGATATAGATGAAGTAATAAAAAAAAAAATCAGTAATAATAAAAAAATATGAAAATTCATAATAATCATATTTAGGTAATAATTAAGACCATTTCTGAATAAATTTAATATAAGTAGTCTAATATATACAATTATGAAATAATTAATTATAAATATTGTTGTGTATTATTATTATGAATAACAACATAAACGTGTTTTATAGACCTTTATTATTAACAGCATAAATCGTAATGCTTTACATTGTAATTTTACATAATAATAATCGATGGACAGTCCCCACCGATCGTAATATGATACTGCTGATTATATATAATATATAAATATTAAATACTATACGTGTAATATAATGTAATATAAATGCTGAATATGCAACATCTCTTTCCTTAAAAAAAAATAAATAAAAAAAAAAAAATTCATATATAATATTTTGACATTTTGTATGTTATTTAGTACTTAATAGCTATGTTAGTATTTTTTTTATTTTTTTTTATTTTTATATATCCAACTGATTTAATTACATTAGTCATAATCACTTGGAGAGTATCGCTGAGGCGGTTTTCTAGATCTAATTGGTCTGGGTGTTTTATTTATTATTGTAGGATTCGGATTTTGATTTACAACTCCTACTGTTTCGGTATTTTCAGTACTTTCATTCATGTTTCTAACGGGTGTAAGTGAAATAGAATTACTCGCTGGTGTCATTGATTTATCAATAAGTAATTGATCGTTATGTAATTTCCAAATAGTTCCATCATCGAGTTCTACATCATGCGTATTGCAACTAATGGATTTAATAATTTTACCTTTTTGCCATTTATTGTTATTATTCCTATAATCTCTAGCTAAGACATAATCGCCTGTATTAAATGATACGGTCCTATTACCACCATTGTTTATTTGTGATATTTGTCGTTCAATAACCACTTCACTTGTATTCGGCATTAATGCGTCAAATTGTAAACGTGTTGATCGACCTAACATTAGCTGAGCTGGCGTTTCTCGTGTTGTAGAGTGCGGTGTGTTACGATACATTAAAAGAAATTTATTTAATTGGGATTGTGCAGTCGAACATTTTTTAAAGAAATTTTTTATTGTTTTGACTGCTGATTCCGCACAACCGTTTGATTCTGGGTGAAATGGTGCGCCTGTCATGTGTCTTATGCCTAGATTTTTGCAAAATACTTGAAATTCAAAACCTGCGAAACATTTTGCGCCGTCTGATGTAATTGTTTTCGGAATGCCAAATCGTGCTATAGTTTCTGAAAATTTTTGAATAACGATGTGCGCTGTCATAGAATTTACTTGAAATACTTCCAACCATTTTGTGGTTGCGTCAACAATTATAAAAAAATATTTATTTTGAAATGGTCCAAGAAAATCACAATGTACTCTAGTCCACGGTTTTTCTGGCCATTTCCACGGTGATATAATAGATTTTGGTGGATTTTGCCTAACATTAAGACAATTGTCGCAATTTTGCGTGATATTTTCGATTTCTTTATCCATTCCTGGCCACCAAAAATATGATCTCGCTAAACTTTTCATACTGGAAGAACCCATATGACATGAATGAAGTTCGCTAAGTATATTATTTCGAAATTTAGCTGGTATAATAACACGGTAACCCCACAATAGGCATCCCTGTTCCACTGAAATTTGAGTTTTTCGTAAATTATACGATTTAAGTTCTAAAATGTTAGAAAAATCACTATCCCATTCTCCTGTTTTGACTGCGTTTAATACTTTGGCAAGAATCGTGTCTCTACTTGTTTCAATTTTTATTTTAGACCAGTCTAATGTAAAGGGTAATTTTTCGTGAATAAAATTGAGACTAATACATTCTTCATCATGATTTTCAATTTTTGATTTTGAACTTTTCATTCGTGATAAAAAATCGGCTGTATTATCTTCGGATTTCACATATTTTATTTCGAAATCAAATGATGATAAAACATAGGCCCACCGTTGTAACCGATTAGCTGCGTAAATTGGGATACCTTTCTTATCACCAAAAATATGTATTAACGGTTTATGGTCGGTTTCTAATAGAAAATGTCTACCATATAAATAGTCATAAAATTTCGTAACCCCGTATATAATTGCCAAGGCTTCTTTTTCAATTTGTGGAAATTTACACTCAGAATTAGATAGAACCCTTGATGCGTAGGCTATAGGTTTTTCAGTACGATCTGGGTGTACATGCGAGAGTACTGCGCCTAGTGCATAGGATGATGAGTCTACTACGAGTTTAACTGGAATATTATGATCATAATGTGCTAACACGGGTTTCGAGATTAAAATTTGTTTAACTTTGTTGAATGCTTGGTCACATTCTGATGTCCAATTCCATTCAGTGCCGTTACGTAAAAGCATGTACAATGGTTTTAAAATATTAGCAGCGTTTGGAATAAATTTTATATAGTACGTAACTAAACCTAAAAATGATTTTAGCAATGTTTTATTTTCTGGGACCATAGCATTTTTAATAACATCTGTGTGTTTTGTTAGTGTGTGTAAACCATTTTCATCTAACCTGTGACCTAAATATTCAATTGACTTTTGTATAAATTTGCATTTATTCAACTTCACTCTTAAACCAACATTTGACAATACATTTAGTAATTTTTCTAAACGAGAATTGTGTTCTGTGATAGTGGAACCTGCAACAATAATGTCATCTTGAAATATACCAATGCCCTCAAGACCTGCTGTAGAAGTTTCCATAGCTTTTTGGAACTCCCCTGCCGACGATTTTATTCCAAAAGGGTTACGGGTATAGCTAAATAAACCTTTATGTGTATTAATAGTGGTATATTTGCGATCAGATTCTTTAATAACCATTTGTTGATATGCGTCTTTTAAGTCTATTTTCGAAAAATATCTTGAACCACTAACATTTGCATATAAATGTTCTATTTTTGGAAGAGGGTATTCAGTCCCTTCTAATACCGGATTTATTGTTATTTTAAAATCACCACAAATTCTAACCGTGCCATCTGGTTTCAATATTGGTACTATTGGAGTTGCCCATTCACTGTAGTCGATAGGAACTAAAATATTGCTTTTAATTAAACGATCAATTTCGGTTTCAACTTTTTCTTTTAATGCTAAAGGGATAGACCTAGGTTTGTAGAATTTAGGTACCGCCCCAGCTTTGATATTTAATGAAATTTCGTATTTGTTAAAAGTACCTATTTCATCTTTAAAAACGTTGTTATATTTTTTTATAATATTATCTACACTTACGTCATTTTCCATATTGAACAAGGTAAAACATTTTATGTTTTTTATATCGTTTCGACCTATTAATGGAGGACCACCATTTTCGATTACATAAAGACACATTGTAAATTTTTTGTTTTGATATACCGAGTCGACAAATATTTTTCCTACCGGTTTAATGTCGTTGCCGACGTAATCAGATAGCGAAATGTCATTATCTTTTAATTCGATATGACTAAACAGTTGACTATATAATCTTTTTGAAATTACGCTGTGTTGTGAACCGGTATCAATTTCGAAGTTTACATTGTTTTTTTCTACAACTAAATTTACTGTAAATGGTTTCACAGCTTTGTTTTGAGAATTTTGATCAATTATAGAAAAAAAAGTATTTGAAAGATCATAATTAACTGTTTCGTCATCATCATCGTTATCATATAAAAATTTATTTTGTGTTTTATTATTTTTCATTTCCTTCTTACCCTTTTACATACAGTAGACAAATGACCCTTTTCACCGCAATTGTTGCATTTGTAGTCCTTGTATCTGCAGTCTTTTTGGAAGTGATTGGAACGGCCACAAATCTCACATTTGATTTTTGATTCTTTGTGTGTGTTGAAACCCTGCTTGGCTTGATTATGTCCATTGTTTTTCTTTTGGTACTTCAAGTCTGCGTATTCTTCTTTTTTCCAGCCACTTTTGTCATTTATTGCAGCTTCTTTAGCTGTCGCAATTTCAATTAGATTTGAATATGTAACTCCAACTTTTGAGGCATCTTCTTCTAACAGACGATCTTGAATTGGTCCTGAACCCATACCGACAACGAATATGTCTCGAATAACCGTTGATAGTTCTGACGAAAAACCACATTTTGAAGCAAGATTTTTGACACGTGCACCCCATTGGCACACTGATTCATCCTGTCTTTGTTTAGCCCTTCGTTAGGCGCGAGGTATATTGTTACTTATTCAGGCGCGTGGTCTACACTTGTAGACCATTTTAATTTATGACCAATTCAATTAATTTTAATTATTTTTGTTTATATTAATAATGTAAATTACTTGTATGCATATAAAGAATCGTATGAGCATTGAAATATCCAAAATAATCCATGTACATTTGAAGAAAATGCAGTTAACTTATTTATAGTGAAATTATCATAATTTCTTTCATGACATTTTTATTTTTAGAACTACTTACCCAATTACCTTCCAATCAGTCTGAAAACTATAGATATCTTAAATTGACATGTTTACAAAAGACCCGAAACACAATTAAAATTTATTTTTATTTTTTCTTACCAGTTATCGTCGAACAAATATAGGTATTATAACTGTGATTTTATTATTGGAAATGATAGTGTATTAATTTTAGTGCTTATTTTTCTTGGTAATCTTTTCCTCTTGTTAACTAAATGCCATAATATTGGTATAAGGTATAATTAACGAATTTTATAGTATATATGAAACAACATGTAATGATCCGGTTGGTATATTAATAATAATAACATATTTATACAAATACTATAATAGTCTAAAGATAAATAAACATAATTACTAATTTATTAAATTATACTTTTCTTTTAATTTACAAAATATTGTATAAATAAAAAAAATTGCAAGCATTATAAAAACAATTTATTCATTTAAACAATTTACACAAATATCCTTCATATGCTCTTTACACGCATATTTTCGGCATTGGCCACAAAATCTTCTGGTTGATTTGTTTTTATTTCGTGGACATACATAACATCGACCCACATAATTTGGAAGATTTTCTGGTATTACTGAAATTGAAGGCTCTTCGATACCTAGAAGTACACGTGCACGTCGTCTTAATTCTACTGGTAGTTTAGTAATCGTTGATCTGTACTCAATTTGAGGTTTCAGAAGTTCCCATGCAATATTTTCAATAAATTGCCTTCTTGAAATTTTTGAATTTAAATTGTTTGCTTTGTATATACAAATAGCATTTATAGCAGATATGTTCAGTAGATCATAAAAAATAACCATTGGCCATCTACGAGTATTCCTAGCCACATTGTATTTTTCACATAGTTGGTCTACTAAGTCAACACCGATCTTAGTTTTATTATAAAAAGTAATCATTTCAGGTTTTTTTGCATGATTTTCTTCGTCAATTGTGTCGTCATTGTGCATACTTGACACAACTAATACAGCTTTATTTTTTTTGGGACAATATGACACTAATGTATAATCTTCTTGAAATCCAAAAATCGAGCTATGCAGTTCTCTATTTTTATTTGGTAAAAACTCTGATGGTAGCTCTCTTTTATTTTTTCTTATAGTGCCTGTATATGTTAATTTTTTATTGTGTTTTAATTTTTTTATTAGTGGAAAACTTGTGAACCAGTTGTCAGCTGTAATATTTCTGTTACTTCCTTCTACTGGTTGTACAAGTCTAAGAACAATATCTTCACCAGAATTTTTACATTTATATGGCCCTTCAGGTTGAGTACCTACATAAGCTTCAAGATTAAAAGTATAAGCTGTTTTGGCATCAACTAACGCAAACATTTTTAATCCATACTTGGCTGGTTTGCTAGGAATGTATTGTTTGAATGAACAACGACCTCGAAACGCTAATAATTGTTCATCAACCGTTAGATATTCACTTGCTATAAAATTATTTTGAAAATTCGCAATAAAATATTCAAATACTTCTCTTATAGGTGCTAATTTGTCGATTTCTCTTCTTTCATTTCTATTATTTATGTCATCAAAACGGATGCATCTAACTAAAAATCTGAAACGTTTTTCACTCATTGCTAAATAACATGCTTCAACTCCACTACCTCTAGAATTATCCCAAATTTGATGAACATTTTTTCTCGCACACCTTAAAGCCCCAATCAAAAATAAAATTCCAATAAATGCATTAATTTCTCTCTCATCAGTCAATCTAGCGTCAGATTCACGTTGAAAATTTGCTTTTATACTTTCAATGTATATATTAGTCGAAATGGTGATTAAACAAATTACATTATCGTTTATAAATAATTTTAAACAATCAATTTCAAATTTGGCATTACGTGCATTTTGTTTAGGACCAGGTAAATGTGTAATAATATTATGGGAACGTACTCGAATTTGCATATTTGGTTTATTTTTCTTCCATTTGGTGGTTTTGTCTTTCCCCAAATAAAAGTTATTATTCTGAACGTCACTTACATTTTCATTTGTTTCATTTTCCGACATATCCTGCTCTGATTCTGATTCGTGATCACTTTTTTGAGTAGTATCAATTTCTTCGTTGTCACTTTCATCATCCGCTTCACTCATTTCATCACAACTTGACAACTCATTAAGCCAATTTTCAACAATAGATGGGTCAAGCGTTGAATCCACACGTCTTTTTTTTTGTGAAGACATAATTTATCTATAAATAATAATAATTATTATTATTATTATTATTATTATTATTATTATATACCTTCAAATGCATTAAAATGTTTACGTATACATATATTTTTACTTACTGTTTATGTTTCGTTGAAATTAAAAATATTAAAAACAAATGTACTTAATTAAAAAAAAAATAAGAATTTTGCAAATTTATAAAAAAATATAACTTAGCAAGTCGCGTGGTCTACGATTGTAGACCACTCCTTATATTGTTGATATGTTTCGTTACACAACGCTCGTCAACGGTCACGGTCATACTGATTACACTGTAGTAAAGATAAACAACAGCTACTATAAAGTACAAGATACTACAAGCTTTTTATAAATACTAAAATTGTCAATATTTATAGCTGGTCTACAATTGTAGACCACGCGCCTAACGAAGGGTTAGCTTGATAAAATGTATACCTAGCCGCGAAATACGATTTTATTGGTTTGAAATATTTGTTCAAACTTTTCATTAGAGTGTCATACTCTATATCGTTAGGCGTGCTAGGAACACATAGACTAAAAAGTACTTTGTGAATTTCTTCACTAACGGATGATAATAATATTGCTCTTTTTTGAATATTATTTTCGATTGCATTTGCCAAAAAAAAATTTGTCAATTTTGATTCAAAAATTGTAATATCCATACCTGTTTCAAAGGTTCCAGGTGACCCTATAACTTGATTGAAGTTCACTATGGATTCTGTCTTAGGAGTCGCCATTTTGTATTAGTATGAATACAACACTTGCAACTTTTAATACACTAGTGATTACGATTAAATTAATATTTTCCTCGTCGCCAATTTGTTGTGTATTATTATTATGAATAACAACATAAACGTGTTTTATAGACCTTTATTATTAACAGCATAAATCGTAATGCTTTACATTGTAATTTTACATAATAATAATCGATGGACAGTCCCCACCGATCGTAATATGATACTGCTGATTATATATAATATATAAATATTAAATACTATACGTGTAATATAATGTAATATAAATGCTGAATATGCAACAAATATTATAGGAAAGGAAGAAGAGATGTAATCTATGTTACTACGCCAGTAGAACAGAAATTGAAAATGCAATTGGTAATAGGAGTAGACAGTACAACTATTCCAGATTTCGAACTAGAATTAG
Source organism: Schizaphis graminum (assembly GCA_020882235.1). Classification (NCBI taxonomy): domain Eukaryota; kingdom Metazoa; phylum Arthropoda; class Insecta; order Hemiptera; family Aphididae; genus Schizaphis; species Schizaphis graminum. The sequence goes on along the minus strand of CM037036.1, from coordinate 1,533,490 downwards.
TTGAACAATTTCAAGGTCGTCATTTGACCCTTAGACTAAATAAAAACGATCAAATGATAGGAGAAATACTTGTGTGGACTATTAGTTAGGTACTACGAGTCTTTCCAAAGATTCGCATATAGGAGCACATTAGATTTCGCTCATAGAATTATTTGTGGAGAAGAACATGAGTATTACAGAACACTACCTGAAGATGCTACGATATGTATTTGTCTTTTAGAGGCACTGCTATATGGGGAGTCGGAAAAAAAGTCCGGGGAAAAAAAGTCCGATTTTATTTTTTTCGGAAAAAAAGTCCGACTATAAAATAATTATACGGAAAAAAAGTCCGGTTATAAAATCTATACAGAAATAGAAGGTAAGATAGATAGAAAAATCATATTGTGTATTAGAAGGTACCTACGGTAATAAAGATAGCACAATTAAAGTGTATTATAAGATAAAGTATGAATTCCCCAATATACCTATATCATATTATATAAAATTGATGTTACGGTAATGCATAAGAAATCCAGTCGTTGTCCACATTTGTAGTTATTCGCATCGAAATATTCACATCAAAATGGAAGAAGTAGTAATTTTTAAAGCTGGAAAAAAAATTATTTTTAATGGTTTTGCTTAAACAGTTAATCATAGTCTGTCAACAAGCATCCGCTGGAAATGTTCTCAAAGATTATCTAAAAAATGTCCGGGTATTTTAATCACTTCAAAAGGTAAATTACAATAAATATTAATAATAAATAATTAATAATTATAAAAATAATTAATTTATTGTAGGTTTCACTAACCCTCAGTTAATGAAGGATCATTCACATGCTGGTGATCATAATTTAGCGGCAGTTGAAAAAGCTAAAGAAGACATGAATAATCGAATGAAAATAACAACAAATAAACCATCTCAAGTATTTTCAGCTGTAATAAGTGAACTTCCTCAAAATTGTTTAAAATCATTAAGTTCTGAAGAAAGTATTAAACGTACACTTAGAAACTATAGAAACCGAGGTATTCCGCCTAAACCCAATTCTTTGGCTGAACTGACAATAAAAGATGAATGGGCATTTTACAAAAACGAACGATTTTTGCTATATGATAACAAATTAAATTCGGATGATAGAATAATTATTTTTGCACTTGACGAAGGATTAAAATATTTAACTGAAGCACATACTTGGTATTGCGATGGTAATTTTTCGTTAAGTCCAGAAAACTTTTTGCAGCTATATGTTTTTCGAGTGAAAAAATATGATATTTTTGTAACTGCGGTTTACTGTTTTCTTCAAAAAAAAAATTATAGTACTTACAAAGAAGTTTTTAACGTAATTCTAAAAGAATGCAGTAATCGAGAATTTTATCCAGATCCACAAATTATAAATTTAGACTTTGAACAAGCTACTATACATGCCGCCCAGTGTGTTCTCGGCGAACACGTCCGTATACAAGGTTGTTTTTATCACTTGTCTCAAAATACGTATCGCAAAATACAAGTAGTTGGATTACAAATCAAATATAAGACGGATGATACATTAAGTCACTTTTTTGCCATGTTAGACGGGTTAGCATTTTTGCCAATAAATAAAGTTTACGACGGAATGAAATATTTAAAGACGGTTTGTACAAAAGAAGCTACAGAGGTTCTTGATTATTTCGATTCCACATACGTCAATGGTACATATAGAAAGTCAGGAAAAGGTATGAATATAAAATTAAAAAAAAATAAACTGTTATTTCCATTAGAAATATGGAACGTTCACGAGGCTACGATAAACAGTCAACATCGTACAAATAATATTTGCGAGAGTTGGAATAACCGTTTTACTCATCTTGTCGGACACGCGCACCCAACCGTCTGGAAGTTAATTTCTAAAATGCGTGAAGAGTTAGGAGTAGATAGAGCTAAAATAGCGTTACAAGAACTAGGAGAAGGGATTCCAGCACCAAAAAAATGTAAGTTTAGTAACACCGGCGAACGTTTAAAAAACTTATGTTCTAGAGTGGCCATTAATGAAATATCGGTAGAAGAATTTTTAATTAATATTGGACATTGTATCCGAAAACGAAATAAATATTAGTTTTAGTTATTTTTTTTTATTATTATTGACTACCTAATTATTATATTATAGTTTAATGTTTTAAATTATATAAATATTAAATTATTATTACATTATACAAATCACATTATATTAACAATAAATCAAACCGGACTTTTTTTCCGTATAATTATTTTCTAGTCGGACTTTTTTTCCAATAAAATAAAAATCGGACTTTTTTTCCGGGATTCTGCTATATGGGCATCTACGTGATGTGTCACGTACTCCCATTCCATATGAATCAGAGGGGAAGTTTCTACTATTGGAAGAACTATGAATTAGAAATTGTACGACCAATGACCATTATATTATGTGAATTATTAACCTTATATTATATAAATTATATTATTGAGCATTGACTAATTATTAAACTCGTGTGCAGCTATTAATAATACGTAAATAATACGTAATGTCAAATACACGAAAAGCATTCATATCATATATTACCTATGATACATTGCATTTGGGGATAATATTTGATTTAATAAAACAAAAAGAAAGACAATATAAAAATAATATGTACATAATAAATATTACATTAAGAAATAAAGGAACTCGCGTCGTATGCTATCTACATAAAAAGTGTATCTACCAAAATTGTGTGTTGGCGTTGTATGTTATCTACAATTTTCTTCCCCGCAATTTGTAGATTGTTGGTATCGTCTGGGCATCTAGACATTATTTCATTAAAGAACTATTTTTCATATCTTCAAAAAACTGGTCAAAAAGATTCTTTGATGCATTGAGTGAACGCCACCACTCTTCCATCAACTGCCGTTCCAATAAGTTAGTGGCACCACGTGTTTTTATGCCATATTTTACTTTGACACGTCTCCACGTAGACTCTTTAGATTGGGTATTGGCCCCTGTTTTTGAATCAATGAAGTGGAGCTGGTGGTTTACAGTTTTATGCACATAGCCGTGGTCACTTAAATTGCTGTAAGCCCTCCATTCGTCCGAGTGAATTGTTGATCCAACTTCTGCTTCACGTTGAATAATTGGAAGTAACGTAGCTCTATCTCTCTTTTCAACTATGAAAAATCTACGGTCAATAACACCATCATCTCGTTTACAGTACAGTCCGAACACCCATGGACCCTGTACTCGTGACCCATAATTTTTGTAAACAGGTTCAGAGTCATCAGAACTATCAGATGAGACGGGTGAAGTACAAGTTATTACGGTAGCAGGCGCACAATCGCCTACACACAGACGTCCTCGGTGATACTTATGCTTCCCTTGGAATAATGACTCGTCAATTTGAACTATTACACCGGTTCCTCCCATTTTTGAACGAAGTTCAAATTGATCAAAGCAAACGTCTCGGCATAAATTAAACCAATCTGTAACAGTATGTCTTGCTCTGCCGGTCCATTTTGCAGTATTTGTTACGTTAACTTCATTGCACCAATACCAAACTAACTCTACTATGTGACACAAACTTAGACCACTGTTGTTTTTTCCGTTTACGTCGACATAAGTAAAGAATTTATTTTGTTTTCTGATGGACTGAAATGTTTGGCATCCTTTCTTCTGACAACGTAAACACTTTTCTTTAATAACTTTACCATCCGCATCACGTTTGCGAGTGTTTTTCATATACTCCTTAAGGGCCCCTCCACATGCTTCATTATTTGAATTAACTTTTTGGCATACTTTAGCAGTGGGTAAAACACCACGTTGTTTTAAAAAATTGGTGCAAGATTCATCATTGTAAATAACATGTCTATAAAAGTCAATAAAATGTTCCATTTTGATTTAGCAAAAAATAATTACATAAATAATTTAATAAAATAATTTAATTTGAAAATAATTTAAGCACACACCACTTTTACGAAAGTCATATGTCTGCTAGCTATGATATGTGTAAAGTGTAGACTGTAGAGTGTATTATTGATATTTATAATTATACGGTTATACCTGCAACATTAGTCTCCGTACAAAGTAGATATCAACCAAAAGGTAGATAACATATAACGCGATCAAAGTTCAGGTAGATAGCATACAACGCGAGTTCCGGTTAACTTAATGTAACTTAACGGAAACGAATCAGAAATACTAGAAATATTAGAAAATTATAAATAAAAACCATACCTTACAAATATATTTCATTATTATATACCTTACTATTTTTTATTCTATGGCAATAAATGCATTTTATCCACTAGACTTTAACTTTCATGTTATATAAATTAACTATATCATTATATTATTAACCACTAACAACTTAGTATATAAGCACTAACCAATTATTTTATATAACCGTATTAAAAATATAATTCACTAACCACTTATTTTATTGTATTAAGGAAAAAAAAAAGAAAAATTTGTAAGCACTAACAATTATATACTAACAAACTAACAATTATTTACTAACCACTAAAAATTATATATTAAGTACACTATTGTAATCAATAAATTTATATTGTATAACTGAAATGTATAATTGAAATATTATGAAAATGTTCAAATAATTGTAAAAACATACAAATAATTGTAAAATGTATTGAAATTATTGTAAACAAGTTTTATAACTTGTATTGTATTTTGTAAATTATGTAACTATTTTTGTGCTAAGACTTTGAAAGATTTCTGTCTTGAGGATATAAACCTTTTTTTTCGTGGGGAGGTGCTACGTGCTCTGATGTCCCGTAAGCAATACTTAATATATAATAAATAATATATGAAGGGGGTACGGCGACGTAGGCATAGGTATTAAAATAATGACCTGCAATAATTGGGGTAACACGAAAACCCGTATCAAAGATACTACGCCATAAGATATTAAATAAGGTAAGGTAGGTCTAGACATCGTAACAGCCCATATTAACTTCAACCCTCTGCGCTGGGAGACTCACTAAAAACAATATATTAACCTAACCCAACCGCCAGAATATAATATAACGATATAATAAAAACTATATAATTATTGATAATCATATTAGTCACAACGCGAGTCTGAGAACTCGGACACAGTGATTGCGGTTAACCACATGCTCGTGGGCGGATCATCCCCGGACGTCATATTGGAATACATCATCGCACGAGCATCCTGAAATGCGTAATATCGTGAGAACGAATGACGCACATAGGAGTAGGCCAGAAGGGATATGGGTAGGAGATCAGGGAACACTGACTATATAAGGGGGTCCAGAAGAAGACTCCCTCAGACGTGATATTCCAGAGTTAGCACAAGCACCTCACGTCACTTTGCACCAGAAATCGTTCATTTGGACTTAGAATAATTTTCAATCAGTTTAATAAAACACTTAGAAATATTTTGACTACTTTATTTCGACACGACCTGTATTTTTTCGACAAGCTGCTGGCCACTACACACCTAGTCCTGGTCCTAGTCCTACTCCAGGTCCGCCACCTAGTCTTGCTACCGCCACCGCCACTACGATTCCCCACTAATGATCAACCTAGTTTTGTTGGCCGCTGCCGCTCGAACTACCGCCCGCCACCTAGTCCTACTCCTGGTCCGCCACCCTGGGTTTTTTTTTAACAGATATATAAAAAAATTGTATTATTTAGCATATATTATATACATCAACAAATGTAATTACGTTACATTTTAATGAATAAGCATATATTTTTCATTACCACCGCTTCGATAGATATATGACTTTTTCTCATAATTTTTTTTAGATTTTTGAATACTAACCATTTTCCTTAATCGAATTATAATAAATTTGTTACATCGATTATTTAATTATTGTTCAGCAGACGGCTTGTAGATTTGGTTAGAAATTGTTAGAAAATTGTAATAAATAACAAACATACGTATTACGTATGTATGATCATTGAGTATAGATAGTATCTATACTCAATGGTGTGATTTTACAAACAGTCGCACATATAATTACTTAGATCAACAAATTTATATACTGTATAATAATTATATAGCCATCGTCAAACTGTCACCTGTGTGTGTGGTAGCGCAGATATTTGACACTATCGCTTCGCCATGTCAAAGCGCACAATTACCTACATACACATTTAATTTTATTGTATATATATAAAAACTGTTGTTACGTCTTATACAATTCTAAGATTAATTATAAAATATACATGCAGTTATTATGTTATAATATTTCACTACAAAACGCTAATATAGCTGGACAGATTAATAAATATCATATATATATTTGAAACTACTGAAAACACTTATTTTTTATTCATTACTATAAGTAAGTTTATTCAAAATAATCAGTATGTTTCTCATCATCTTCCACACACATCATTCGCTTAAGACGTTTACCGTTTTTATTAAAACGACTTGTTTTATTTTCTGTCGTGTGTATTTTACAAATTTTAATAATTTTTAAATGCGATCAATGTGCATCTGCGTTCAGTCGAAAAGATATTTTGTCTAAACATCAGATATGCTTTGGATTGCATTTCTCGATGCTTTAAATATACTTTGGCTTAACGACATTAAATATAATAAAGTTTTTTTTATTTTTAACTGACGCTGCACCATACATGGTGAACAACACCGCCCATTCAAAAATTTGAAAATTTTTTTTCACAGAAAATTAGCATACAATTAGCATGAATTTGCACGACTACTCCCAAAATTTGCATGACTAAATTTTCACCCCCATGTCAAAAAATGTCGGGCGGTACTGGAGAGACCGTCTCTCCAGCACCACCCATCGTGAAAAATTAATAACAATCAACAATTTGATATACCAAAATTTAGCACGCGATTAGCATGAATTTGCACGACACTCCGAAATTCGCACGTGTCTGATTCGCGAGTAAAACCGGTCCAGCGTTTTCGCGCGTCTCGCCAGCACCGCCCAAATGCGGTGGAAAACGTTGGACCGGTTTTACTCACGAACCAGACACGTGCGAATTTCGGAGTCTGTCGTGCAAATTCATGCTAATCGCGTGCTAAATTTTGGTACATCGAGTATGTTGGTTTTCGAAAATTTTCCAATTTGGGCGGTGCTGGCGAGACGCGCGAAAACGTTGCACCGGTTTTACTCGCGAACCAGACACGTGCGAATTTTGGATTCTGTCATGCAAATTCATGCTTATCGCGTGCTAAATTTGGTATATCAAATTGTTGATTGTTATTAATTTTTCACGATGGGTGGTGCTGGAGAGACGTCTCTCCAGCATCGCCCGACATTTTTTGTCATGGAGGTGTAAATTTAGTCGTGCAAATTCATGCTAATTGTATGCTTATTTTCTATGAAAAAAAATTTTCAAATTTTTGAATGGGCGGTGTTGGCGAGACGGTCGTTAATACACTAACTGTATTATTTCCAAATATGATACATGTGACATGTGTAGCCCATGATTTTGTAGTGGGCCAGCAGCTTAACAATGATTACAGGTCGTGTCGAAAATAAAATAGTCAAAATATTTCTAAGTGTTTTATTAAACTGGTTGAAAAATTATTCTAAGTCCAGATGAGCGATTTCTGACATAGACTGGCGTGAAGGTGCTTGTGCTAACTCAGGTAAATCACGTCTGAGGGAGTCCTCTTCTGGGCCCCCTTATATAGTCAATGTCCCCTGATCTCCTACCCATATCCCTTCTGGCCTACTCCTAAGTGCGTCATTCGTTCTCACACTATTACGCATTTCAGGATGCATGTGCGATGACGACGTCCGGTGACCATCCGCCCACACGCAGGTGGTCAACCGCAAACGCTGTATCCTAGTTCTCAGAACTCGTGATATGATTAAAATTATATTTATAATATATAATTGTGTGCCCATGGTTGGGTTAGGTTTAACGCATCAATAAGTTTATTCGTCTCCCTGTGCTGCGGGTTAGAGTAATTAGTTGTTTTATTATTATTATTTCTCAGGCCTATTGTGCGTTTCACGAAATTAGAGACTCGATTCTAGCGCGACCGGTGGACAAAAATCCTTAGGGCTACTCAACATGTGTACTACAATGCGCGCGAAAATTGAACACCTTCTCAGACAGCAGCTGCATACCCATAGCCACAATCTTACTATAAAAAAAAAAATATATGTTGAGAATCATTAAATTCAGATTGCAGCTGCTGCTATTGATATGCTTCACCGTTTTATACACCACTGGATATTTTGATAACAAAATGATACCAGATTAATGATAATATTATTGACGTGTACACCACATCACACGTGTTTATTTTGTTGTGTTAACCTTGGTATCATTGTGATTCACATTAATTAACGTGCCGTAAATATTATTGTTCCGTTATCGTTATTGTTTTACTGATTACCATTAGCCCGCGGATATTTGAAAACAACAGTGTTTATTTTTTTTAATAATGGTACGTTTTGATATTCATTCAGGAACAAAAGATACAATTTTTAAAGTGTAAAATTATTTTAAAAAATTGTCAAAAGACCAAACAAACCCCGAAGTTGCGTAATATTTTTCCAACCCTCAATCAGTAACTGCAGAAGCATGCGGAGTCAGTCTTAGTACGGTCAAAAGAATAACAAGTGAAGGTAAAAAATCGGTCGTGAATGCAGAACCAGAGGCCGGCCCTTTAAATCCTTCATTTACTTCTCCACGTAAACAATATAAGCGAGTTAAATATGCAACGGACATTGACGACTTTGATGCGGATATTGTTCGGAGAACTATCCATGAGTTCTACGACAATCTTGAGTATCCTACATCAACTAAATTGCTGAGTAAGTACCAAGAAAAAACTAATTATAAGAGATCCAAGACTTCTATGTGGCAAATTTTAAAGTCGTTACATTTCAGATATAAGAAATGTAACGATGGTAGAAAATTTCTTATGGAAAGAAATGAAATAGTTCCAATGCGTGTAAAATTTTTAAGAACGATGTGTAATTTACGTCAAAATAATGACACTCGCCCTGTCGTTTATTTGGACGAAACCTGGGTAAATCAAAACCATACTCGCGGATATATATGGCAGAACGAAAAAAATTCTGAAGGGTTAAAGGTGCCTACTGGAAAAGGTAGTGTACCATGCCGGGTCAAGTTCATTTGGATTTGTAGCAGGTTCAAAATTAGTATTCCGTTGTCAATCTGGTACGAATGTAGACTACCATACCCAAATGAATTCGACAATATTTAAAGAATGGTTCGTTAAAATGTTGAACCATTTGGAAGAACCATCCATTATCGTTATGGACAACGCGTCATACCACTCCACTTTAACAGTAAATTACCCGGAGTCAAACACGAAAAAATCTGATATCCAACAGTGGTTATCCGATAGAAATATAGATTTTTCTCCACTAGAAACTGTTAGTGAGTTACGTGAACGGGTAAAAGCTGCAACGCCCAAGGAAAAGGAATATGAACTCAATTGCATTGCATAACAAATGGGACATTCGGTTGTACGATTGCCGCCATACCACTGTCAGTATAATCCCATCGAGCTCATATGGGCTCAAATCAAAAATAAGGTTGCCGAATTGAACACCACTTTCAAAATTTCCGATGTCGAAAAACTTGTGAACGAAGTCATAGACTCGGTTATGGACGAAGATTAGAAACGTTGTGTCAAACACTGCGAAGAATTGCAGGAATCAGACTTTATAAAAGAAGGTTTACGAGACGAAATTTTAGAACCCATAATAATAACAATAAATCCCGATGAAACCAGCGACAGTGAAGATGACGACGAAGACTTTAAATTATTTTTAATTAACTAATTTTTTTTATTTGTTATAACCCTTATATTTTTTTCAACCTAATAAAAAATGTTATTGGATACTTATTTATGTTAATTAATTATTTATGGTTGGTTTATTATTTATTAAGGTTATAAATAATAATATGTATATTGGTAAATAATACATTTTTTCACATATAAAAATATTAAATAATAATGTACGTAATAATTTTTATTATTATAATAATAATTATTATTACGTGCATATTAATATGTACGTATGATTTCAAATTTACCGCGCAAATGAATAGTTTGATCGACACTGAAATTCAAAACATTGTCCATCGGTCGCGCTAGAATCGAGTCTCTAATTTCGTGAAACGCACTATAGTTAAACACCATTTTGGTATGATGGCTACACGCCTTATATTATTTGGTAGTATGTTCCATCCTACGTCTTTTTATCAATATATATGGGTGATTGTTATCTTAATAGTCAAGCCTACGCTGTGGTGCCCCCTTTATGTTTATATTATTGGTATAGGACATCAAAGCACGTAGCAGTTTACACAGAGTGTGTGAAACAATAAGACTTGAGTATCCAAATATCGATAATATGATAAGTTGTGTGAAAAAAGTATTTTTAAAAGCTCCGATTCGTGTGTTGAAATTTCGAAATTTATTTTCAGAATTACCTTTACTTCCACAGCCAAGCCAATACTTACCCGAACTTGGCTAGAAGCCACATCATATTATGCTGATAATTTCAATTCTATAAAATCGGTGCTTTTGTTTTTTGACGAAAATACTGCAAAATCCATAAAGAATGCTATAGCTTTATTTGAAGACTGAACTATACAAAAAATGATTTAGCTTATATAAAAACTAACTTTGTCTTTATCACTCAATCTATTTTGAAATCAGAAAATGCATCACTTTTACTCGATGAGAATTTGTATATCGTTGAAAACACCAAATCTAAACTTGGCCAAAACAAAGGACCGATCGCTGAAAAAATCGACAAAAAATATAAAAACGTGTTAGAAAAAAATACCGAGTTAAAAGCTATGTCTACGATACGTAATATTTTAAATGGGAACAATGTAGATGAAACTAAATCTAACTCCTGGGGAAGTTACAAAATGTAGATATGCAAAAATTACGTCATGTGATGTTGAACAGAGTTTTAGCAAATATAAAAACATACAAAGGTCAAACAGAAGATCGTTCATTTTTGAAAATTTAAAACATCATGTAATTGTTTTATGTAATTCATTCGAGTAGCTTTATCAATTTTATATCAATTAATATTTTAGAGATTTTAAGATTTTAGAATTTTTTTAATGTTTTTATATTTAAGTGTTTAACATATTTATTTTTATTAATTGGTATTTAAAAAAAAATTATAAAAAATGTGTTTTTTAAATAATATTTATTTGGTTTATTTAAGCATATTTTTAATAAACCAAATGCATATTTAATCATTTTTTATTGCATATAAACAGGCACGTAGTCAGAAAATATTCACTAGGTGGGCCAATGTTAGATGGGCCCCCTACCTAAATATATTACCTTGTACCTTGTAAGGGTGGGCCCTCTACCTTTTTATATTATAAAAAGGTAGTTATCAGATTATCATTACTATAAATATATATGTATATAACCTAAAAATACCATAGTTTATCATTATGCCAATAATAAGTGTACACTAATAAGTGTAATAAAAAAAAAAATTGATAAAATACATAAATAAAAATCAAATACAATTAATAATACTTTTAATAATTATAATAATTAATAATAATAAAATTCAAATAGGTATTCAATATATAGACATAATCTTTAAATTAAATACAATTAATATAATTTATGTTCTAATATAACAGTATTTTTCTATTTTTATGTTTAATAGAGAATCTATTAACAAAATCATCTAGGTCCAAACTTTTGGCAATTTTTTTTTCTATACAAATACTTGACAAACTGACGAGTCGGTCATTTGACATACAATTTCGCATATAATTTTTTAATCTTCTTAGACATGAAAAAGTCCTTTCACATGCTGCGCTGGATACTGGAATAGTGATTGATAGAATGGTTAATTTATAAGTTTCATTAAATACTATTTTATATTTTTCAAGGAGATCGACCAGATTCATTAAGCTTTTAATTTTTATATTATTTTGGATTTCATATTTCTTAATAGTTGTAGGTAGTATTTTAATTTCTGACTTGAACATTTTTAAATCTATATTGTAGTGAAGGGCCAAAGGTTTTAATTGTTTATAATTTAAAAAATTTTCATTTTGTGGATGCAAATAAGATATGGAAGATAGTATATTTGTATTATTTGTAAATCGTTTGTCAAGTTCATTAATTATGTAATCTAATGTTGGTAAAAATAAATTAAGTTTCAAATCAGACTTTGAAATGAATTTCTGTTTTTCTAAAGAACTTTCTTCTGTAAGAATAAACTGCCGAAACTTTTCTGGGATTTTTTTTGTTCTATTGTTCTTATTTGAATCTTGAGTAGGTATTGTTATATTGTTTTCTTTACTAATATTAGTAGCTTCAATATAAAGTTTATTGAAAGTGACATTAATTTCCGAGTCATCATCTCTCATACTTTGAAAAACAGTTTTTATTGAGGAAATTAAAGTTAAACTTTCAGCCATTTCTGCATTTACATTCTGTAAATAGTCACTTGTATTTTTAAATAGTCCTAATATATAACAGAACATAACCAAATTAAAGATGAAGTTGAAATCTATCAAATGAAGTAATCCTTTTGACTCAGCTGCTCTATCACTTTTTTCATTAATTAAATTGTTTAATAAAACCAGAAGAGGGCTCAATACTTTCTTTAATGAAACACAAGCAAATACCTGTGCCGTCCATCGGGTCAAGCATACTCTTTTTAGCTCAATAATAGATTTGTATTTCATATCTTTTTGAATTTTAACAAATTTTGCATGTACAGAAGAACCGGATACAAATATATATAAATTCTCCACTATACCAAAAAACATTTTTACATTTGTCACATTTTTACAAACATCGGATATAATGAGATTAAGTCTATGGTTATAACAGTGCACATAAATGGCTTGAGGTACTTCTTCACGAAACAATGCTTGAACCCCATTCAACCGTCCACTCATTACACTGGCCCCATCATAAGTTTGTGAAACACATTTCATAATATCAATATTACTATTGGCAATAATTTCTTTAATATATACAAGAAGAGATTTAGCACATAATGACTCAGCTGCTCGGTAGCCCATAAAACGCTCATAAATTACACCATTCAAGAAGTATCTTATAACTACTGATATCTGCTCTATTTTGCTTATGTCTTTTGTTTCATCTACTATAATAGAAAAATATTGAGACTTTTGTAGCTCATCACTTATTATGGCTTGGATCATATCATTAAAAATTGACAACATTTCATTTTGAATCTGTGGACTGGTGTACTTGGCGTTATTTGGTAATGATCTTCTTTTTGATTTAAATTCATCATTAAAATTTTCCATAAGGTTCAAAAGTTCTACAAAATTTCCACGATTGAGGCTGCTTTCTCCTTCATTATCACCTCTTTGAGCTATGCCTTGTACTGCTGTATACAACAAAACCCTTCCTATTGATTTAATGAAGTTACGGTTTTCTTTTACTAGCTTCAGATGTCCATCATTTATTAGAGAGGCCACAGAAACATTACCTGCTTTTTTCATATCTAAATAAGATGTCCACATTGCATGGGAAGTTTTATGATCATTACTCATATGGTGTTTTTTTAAACCACTATTACTACCCAATGCATTTTTCCAGTTATTGTAACCTTCATTCACAAAAATGGATTTTTCTCTATTATTCTTTAAAAAAAATCGACACGGAAAACAGAAAATAGAGTCGTTGATGATACTATACTCAATCCAATTATATATTTTATACCAACTCAGAGAAAAATGTCTCATCCGATTACCATACTTTGTTTTGGGAAAACATACCAATTTAGGTTGATTTGGTCCATTTTCCAATGTCTGAGAAAGATCTCCTGGTCCAGATATTACTTTATCAATCGAGTTATAAGTAGGATTAGGAGCTGATATTACTTCATTAGTTGTAGAATTACTTTCAATCTCACATTTTTCTGATTCGTCACTACTGTCAAAATCGTCACTGCTCGTATTGATAAAACCTGCATTTGAAAAAGAATTGACAGTTGAATACTCTTATAATTAAATAAATATTAAAATTGGGAATATTATAGTAAAAGAATATTTAGAATATATATATATTTTTTTTTAACCTAACCATAAGTTATGGTCGAACAAAATTATATTTTATTTCTTTATAGTTTTTTTAAGAAAACGTGTAATGTTGTAATCATACAGTGGTTATATCACATTGCAAAAAAAAGAAAAAAACAATTTAAACCGATACAATATTTTTAATTAATTTTTTTTAATTTTTTAACTGTTATTTTTGAAAATATCTTTTATCCATTGGAAACTCTAATTCTTTTAAATCCAACTCTATTTATCTGATCAATGATCATATTCAAATATTAAAAAAAAAATTGTTAAATTTATAGAATAATAATAATAATTATTATTATTATTATTATGTTGGTTAATTGGTTATTTTCAATCATTAAACAAAAACCTACTTTTCTAAAAATTATCTAATTACCCATAAAATGTTTAATATATTTATTTAAAATGATCTTCTATTTAATATATTTAAATATTTAAAATAAATACTTTTTAAATATTTAATTATAGTACCTACTACCTATTACCCTATTTTAGGTCTTCTCTAAGACAGTAACTATAAAATATTTAGTTTTTTTTAAATCATACTAGTTCTTATATACCTAGTGGTTTTTTGATATTGTATTTTTATATGAGGAGTTGTTATTTAAAAATAATTATCTTTATAAACTTAAAAGTTAAAACTAAACGATTACATATTATTAAGTTAAATGGAATTAATAAAAAAATGTACAAAATACCATTAGAATCAAAAGAAAGATCCATTTTCATTTCCGTTTCAGACGTTTCAGAATCAGTTTCACGTTCAATGTACTCAATTGCATTATTCTCGGCATTATTGGTTTCCAAATTAGTATCTTCATTTGTATTAACTATATTCCAGAAAAAAACAAAAACATAACAAAAGCTTTAACTGCTCGTGTCTATAACCAACCCTACATGCTATATATAGGTAAATTGTATATTAAATATACCTATTTAATATAAAATTTAAAATAAAATTATAGAACATTGTATAAAACGTGTAAAACAAATCTTATTTATTTCAGTTATTACCTACTTACCAATATTAGCATCAGTATGTGCTGCAGGCAAATCTACTGAGACCACCAAGCTATTTGGTTTTGATTTTACAAACCGTGTAAGAGACCCGGCTAATTTTTTGGTTTGCTCTTCTTTTTGTAGTTTAATTTTACGTTTGGCACATCCGCTTAGAGGTGCCATTTTAAAATATTAAGGTAAATACCTGGGCGTGCGTACGGCGTGCCGCGTGCGCTGAATGTGAGTGTTCGACAGACGAGTTGACGACCATAATAATAATATAATTCTCCATGAATCAACATATTGACGATACCCTTACTCAAAAGTATTTTAAAAATAGACATAAAAGTATACAACAGTTACTGTCTAGATAAGATAAGAATAACATGACATGCTAGACAGTATACCATAATAGTATGGTACCAGCGTTGGGCTTTAAATAGTAATTATTTCCTAATCAATTGTTGACGATATTATGACTTATAAAAATAAATTATAACCGATTCTTAGTAGCAACAGAATTTAAATGTAATACAATATACATATTTTATTCCAGAAATGGACATGGATTGAATTTAGTTACGTAACTTATTTTAGATTCTAATTAAAACCCGATATATTTGGTTTTATTTGTGTAATATTTAGACAATATGAAAAATTTAAAAATTTGAAATTTCATTAAAATTAAAAGCCCCCGTATAATAATGGGCCCCTCTGAATACTTTGGGTGGGCCGGCCTACGGCCGGACACATAATAGGGTGGGCCAGTCACACCCTGGCCCCCCCCTTAGCTACGTGCCTGCATATAAATCCTAGTCCTAGTCATCATACATAGAATTACCAAAATGCATTGAAAACAAACGCGCTATAATCCGCGAAACAGCGACCAGCAATGTTTTAAATGATCAATTCTTGCAAAACATGTTGACACTCAGAATTAACATCGCGTAGGTGAAAATTATTTTATTCATGAGGCAAAATACAACTTTGATGGCCTATAGTTCCCTACGCCTGTCGCCTTTATCAGATATACCAAAATTTGAAAAAAACAATTCATCAGTCTCCATAAATATTTATGGGCTCGAGAAAAAATTCAAAATTCCACCTAAATCGCCTACGTACGAAATATTTCCGTTACGTGTAGTAGAAAATGAGAAACCAGATCATTTTGATCTGTTGCTGGTTACGGATGAGGACAATGTGCATTTTACATATATAATAAATATTTTTAGATTAATTAGCTCGCAGAAAAATCGTTATGACGGAAAACTTATATTCAAAAGAAGTTTCACGTCATTTGACATGTGGAGGCTAAAATTTAAATTGAGCGAACATGAAGCTCTGATTCGGCATAAAATGATATGTGAAACACACAAACCTATTTTTGAAAAAATCTATGCCTGAACCTGGTACAATGTTAGAGTTTGAAGGTTGGAGTAAGACAGCTCCATGTCCACAGCACCCCCACCTCAAAATTTTGATATTCGATATAAGCTGTTGGTTTGTGCTCTGTTTGTGCTTCTTTGTGCTCTTCATCCCGACATTTGTGCATTTACCGTTCACGAGATATCGAACTTTCAAAGTGGGGGGGACATGCTCAGCACCCCCACCTAACAATTTTGAAATTCGATATGAGCCATTCGTTTGTGCTTCTTTGTGCTCTTCTTCCCGACGTTTGTGCTTTTAACGTTCACGAGATATCGAACTTTCAAAGTCGGGGGGCCGGGGACATGCTCAGCACCCCCACCTCACAATTTTGAAATTCGATATGAGCAGTTCGTTTGTGCTCTTCATCCCGACATTTGTGCTTTTACAGTTCTCGACATATCGAACTTTCAAAGTGGAGTTGCCAGGGATCATTGTGTAAATATCCATTTTAATCCCTATTTAACCCTTTGAGTATTAGGGCGTATAAATGTATTGTTTATATTAATTGTCTTGTTGCAAAATATGAACTGTGCTTAATTTTTATAAAAATTATTATTTACTTAGGTATCATTCTATTTTTTAAATTTTCATCTGCGCAATTATCTGTTATTCACTTAAGTTATTGTTAGGACTCTGAATTTGTAGAAAAGTCCATTTTTTTTTCAGTGATTGTGAAACGTAGCTTTTTAAGTAGTAATTTGAATAATTTAACGAAATCCATTTATGTAACTTTTATCTTGTATTTTTTTTTTATGTTTTTGATGTTTTAGGTCATTTTTTGACTTTTTAGGTTGTTTTCCTATTTAGTTAATTTTACAGTATTTTTAATTAAAATCTTTGAAAACTTCTAAAATTTTTAAAAAATGTTTCAGACGAATAACATTATTAAAGAATATTATGATATGTAAGAATAGGTATATATTTTTGAATGTGTTTTCATTGTTAGTCGCCTATTTTCCAAAAACCCAATTCAGGATAAATATACCACTTATTTTTAATAAAACAAAAATATAATATCATATAACATATTATGAAAAATATATTTGTATTAACAATAATCTTGCAGGTAATAAAACAAAATCATAAGTAATAATTTGAAAAATTACGAAATAAATATGTATGAAAAAATAATAATATCAATATGATCGTATAAATTAAATTAAAAAACATTTGAAGATTATTGTATAGTTTTATACTATTTATTTATTTATTTTTGGCATTTAAAATGCATTTTTATTGCACTTTTTGTATTTTAATTGTTTTTTTTATTGAATTTTTTTATATAGGTATGTATTTTTGAATGTTTTTAATAAATTAAATTCACAGCCCTATAGTAATTATTTTTATCTGCACATTAATTTGTAATTCACGTTAGTGATTGTATAGGGCAGAGGTCACCAATTAATATGTTTAGATGACCACATACTCGCATTAGAAATTTGAAATCATTTTGCGGAATATTAAAACTCATAGGTAATATACAGTATATGGGTACTAATGTAATCTGTCACAATTGGTAAAAAATTAGCGTATAAGAAAAAAATTACTTCTATCGTAAAATGTATATCTTAAGCAAGGGGTCACCAATTAATGTTTTTGAAGGGCCACATTAGGAATCAGAAAATTGTTCACTGGCCATCAAATTTCTAAGTACATATTTACATTATTTAAAAACATATATTATTTATCAAAAATAATAATTTACAAGAATAACACATATAAACTATTGTAAAAATCTAAATTACGTCACCTGAACATGAAACATTCAACATGGGACATAATGGAATAAATATTTGGGATGTTATTTGTAATCTTAGATTATGCATTGTTCTTTAGAGGGCCATATTAAAAATAGTCATGGGCCGCTATTTGGTGAGCTTTGATACACGGCTTGTCTTTTAATACAGTGTTTTTACCGGTAACCGGATAAAAAAGCCACCGACAAAAAAGCCACGGATAAAAAATCCATTGATAAAAAAGCTATGGGATGAAAAATCCACGTTATAAAAAAGCCACCGATAAAAAAGACACGAATTTTAAATCAAGTATCATATGAATTTTCAACTACAAAATTACTTATACATTTTATAATAAACAATAATATAAGAATATAAGAATAAAAATTGTTCACAAAAAAACATAAATCATTGTAAAATCAATATATGCAACACTTCGTTCAGTATCAAAAAGTTAAAATTTATAAAATAATTAAAATGTGTAAGCAATAGCTGTCAAATATACATCCGTTGATATGTTAAAATAGAATACAATTAATATAATTTAGAAAAGTTAAAATTTACAATTTAAAAATATAATATAAAATAATAATAAATAATTAAATAAATAATAAATAATTAAAATAATCTTATTGTGTAAGCAATAGCTGTCAAATATTCGTCTATTGTACGCTGTGTTAAGCCATCACTACATATTTTATACAATTTTTCTTGCATTTTTTCATACGTTTTTTTTTTATTTTTTTTTATTTAAATTGCCTATAGCGAATTGGGCTAACTTTGTTTCATCAGAAGACAACTCTAACCTCATTTTCTTTATTAATGTCCATATAGAAGGATGATTGTGGCCTACTAATTTTGAAAAACGATGATTCCATCCTTCTGTTTCGTTGTTAGTTCGATGCCCATTATCAAGGGTAGTTTGATAGACATTCCATATTGATGGTGGATAGAGCGGTGCAATATTCCGAAGTCTGATACCATTATTCGAATTATGGCGATTATGCTGAACACTTCTATAAGACCCATGGACATATGTGGTATCAAAATAATCGACTAAATCAGTTGGCTCCGGTGGCATAATTGTTCTTAAAAAATCCATTCCCTCTAAAACTTTGTTTTCTGGTAAAAATGCTAGACTATCAAGTTTTCTACAAAATACACTAAAATCATTATTATTTCTATACATATTTTCAAGTCCAAGATTCTGTATTTTTCTATGTGTGCTTTGAGTAAGGTGATAAAAGCACCCTTTAATACAAATATGGTTTCCAATTGTATTTTTTAATGCTTCAATCACAGCCTTTTCAAAATCAACATGTACTATAAGAGGATCAAGATAAATTTCCCTCATTGCATTTTTCTAATAAAATTTTAATTAATTGTTTGTAACTAGATTGGGTTTTTCTTTTTAATAAGCAAAATACAGGTGTAATAAATATTATTTTTACTTGAATCCGTATTACATATAGTTGTTGGAATTCCATCGGCGATAATGCAAAGTTACCATCCATGAACTATTCTTCAGCTTCTGATAACAATTTTAAGCCGTCATCTGTGGCGAAAATTGTTATACGTTCATCTGAGTTTGAACCATTGTCGAACAGCAAAAATCTTTTAAAATTAGGCTCACCAGTCGTGCACCAATTATCTATTAATAATTATTATTAATTAATAAAATAAAAATGTGTTTATTGAAATATTTTAGATACTGAACGGAGTGATGAATGTATTGATTTTACAATAATGTGTGTTTTTTTTTGAATCTGTTTATATAATGGTTGTAATTCAAAAACTAATCACTGTAAATACTTGAAATGTTTACCAAATTTTTATGTTAATGTTATCTATATACAGTTAAATTTTCAAAAAATTTTGACTTTTTTTTAGTATTTTTTTTAAAAATAACGATAAAAATTTTTGGCCGGCCAGAAGATCTTGAAAATTTAATACAAGGTTTCTTATGAGTTGTTCTTAAAATGATAAAAAAAAATCCGAAATCGTTAGTCAAAATTTTTTTTTATAAGTGCTTAAAGTTCGAATTTATACAAAATATGTCAAAATTGCGAAAATTTGCAAGTAATTTTGTGGTTGAAAAATCGTAAAAATTTTTTCTTTTATAACTAAGTTTTGAAAATTTGGTACAAGGTTCTACCGAACTAAGACAAAAAATTTTTAGGAGTGTTTGAAATTTACATTTTTACAAAACCACGTTAAATAACGGTTTAGCCTCAAAGGTTTTTGATATTTGTTGTTATTTAAATAGTATAAGTCGTAAATACTTGAAAATTTTACCAGTTATTTAGATAGACAGCTGAAATTTTCAATTTTCCTACGAATTTTGAAGTGTCGATAAAATTTTTTTGTCGGAGTCAAAATATTTGAAAAATTAATACAAAGTTCCTCATAAGTTATTCTTATGGCGATAAAAAAATATTAAGAATACATAGTCACAATTTTTTTTTATTAGCATTTGAAGTTCAAATATTGACAAAAATTCGTCAAAATCATGAATATTTTTAACTATTTGGTAGTTAAAAATTTATAAATATTTTACTATCAAAAGCTAAGAATTGAAAATTTAATACTATGCTGTCCATAAGTTAAGCTTAAAATAATTATAAAAAAGTTTGAGGATTATTCAATTTAAAAAATTTTCCGAGTGTTTAAAGTTTTAATTTTAATTTGAAATCAAAAATACATGTGTAAAATAACGTTTTCATATAAATAATTTTCGATTTTTGTTATTTTTAAAAAATTACTAAAGATAAGATTTTGAAACTTTTACTGAAATGTTTGAATTTGTTTCAAAATAGAATATATGACAATATTTAAATATAATATATCCTAGACTGACTAATCATAGCACGAGCTTTTCTTTTTAGTCTTAAGAGTATATTGATGTGGCCCGGGAGTGGGTATTTGTCCATAATTGTGTTCGTGTTGGTTGAATAGTTGTTATTTGGATGCGAGGACCGTTTGGCCGCGGATTGGATCATTTCTACAAATGTGACAGAAGCTTTCTCAAGGTCTTGGGCAGTTTTAAGAGGTATGCCTAATTTTGTATTGTTACTTAAGTAGTTTTTGTAGTGGGTCCAGTTTACTGGACCTGAGGTTAGAGAAGATCTTATTGGTATTTGGTTTGTTACACCATCAATGACTAGCTTTACTGGGGTATGATCAGAGGAAAGATCCGTGATGTTATATATAGCAAGGGGTAAGTTACTTGGGGTGGAATATATGAAGAAGTCTAAGATATCTGGATTTCTATTGGTGTGAGTGGGCCAGTATGTCGGTCCATTAGGTGCGAGGTGTGACCATTTATGATCGGTAATTGTTTTGTGTAGGATTTTACCTCTTAGAGAGGTGGAGTGGCAGCCCCATACTGGGTGTTTGGAATTAAAGTCACCACCTGCAATGAAATTATTCCCTAATGAGGTGAAAAGTTGAGCAAAATCTTGTGTGGTGATTTTTTGGCTGGGAGGACAGTAGACTGAAGCAAGGGTTAGCGGAATATGGTTTAGGAAAATTTGAATAGAAACTGACTGGAAGTTGGTTTGTGGATTGATTGAGTGTAGGTTGTGAACTAAGTTAGTGGCAATGATTATGGCAGAGCCTACATGAGCCGTACCGTCCGGATGATCTGCACGGTATCAGAGACGTATTTAGGAATTTTGCGCCCCAGGTAAGAAAAAAAACGCCCCCTCCCAACCTATGTATAAAACACATGATATTGAAATGCAGTGCACTGCATTTTTTGCTACACTCATAGTCGGAAAAATAATATATTAAGTATACATAAAAAAATTAATTTACATCGAAGCAAATATTACATAATTATTATAGTAGGTATATTAGATTCTGAACGAAGTAAAGAATGTATTGATTTTACTATGATGTGTGTTTTTTTTTTTTTTGTGTCTGGCGACAACATTTGGAGCAGTAATAATGCTCCGATTTTTGACTTCAGCCCCTCTTTGAATAGGAAAATTCATCTAGTTGGTACTTTGGGGAAATCAAAAGTAAACATTTTCAAATAGTTTTCAAAAAAATCGAGAAAAACAAAAAAAAGTGATAGAAAAACGGCAATTTTATGAAAAACCACTCTTCGACAAAATCGATTTTTTGATTTTGCTGTAAATCAAAAACGAATCATTGTAAATACTTGAAATTTTCATCAAATGTTTATATTATTATTATCTCTTTACAGTTAAATTTTCAAAATATTTTGACCATTTTTAAGCTACTTATAGATAATTGAAATTTTCGACTTTTCTAAGTTTTTTTTCTTCAAATGCCGATAAATTTTTTTTGGGTGGCCAGAAAATCTTGAAAATTTAATGAAAGGTTTCTTATAAGTTGTTCTTAAAGTGATAAAAAAAAATCCGAAATCGTTAGTCACAATTTTTTTTTATAAGTGCTTAAAGTTCGAATTTATACGAAATATGTCAAAATTTAAATTAAATTTCATACGCTCATGTATGTTGGCCAAATACTTTTTTATTTATAAACAGATACTATAAAGTAACTATAGTAACATATAGTAATTATACTATTTGTTTTAAAATAGAATATATGACAATATTTAAATATAATATAATATCCTAAACTGACAAATCATCTTCGTTCAGAATCGTTTTTCGTATACAATGATACCTATCATTGCATTCAAATTTAACCTACCATAGTCCGAGGTCCACCCCACTCCTTAATATACAGCAGAGCGATACCCACTTACCCGCTTTTTATTATTAATTCTACAGAAAACCTCAATATGTAGGTTAATTGACAACATTTTAATAAAGAATATTAAAGATATATATGTTAAAATTAAAAATGTTTACGTCGTGCTTTTTCATTAGCAAAGGTATCATAATAATGATTTTATTAGTATAATTACTTTTTGTAACCTACCGTATTATATCAAAATGCTTTCCAAAATTTACCGCCCCTAAAATTTGACCGCCCGGGGCCCAAGCCCCCCCTGGTCCCCCCCTAAATACGTCACTGCACGGTATATTGAGTAACCAGGTAGTTTTAATTTTAGTGTTTTAGTTAGGTGGGTTTCAGTGATACAAGCTACGTGGATATTATTTTGAATTAAAATATTATGTAGTTCATGTTTATGTTGGGATAAGCCATTTGCATTCCAGAGAATAATATTTGTTGCATTATTTATCATTATGACTGAATAATTTGGTAATTAGTGATGTAAGAAGAGAAATGAGAGGAGTTATTAGTGATTTAAATTCTTCGAGGAAGGATGCTAGGATTGGGGCTTGCGGGACTGTTGAATCATGGTTGACCGAGTTCAAGGTGGTGTTTCTTTTGGACGCTTTTGTTTATCGCTTTTTTTTGGCAGTGGTGATTTGTTATTCATCGCGACGGTAATTAGTGTGACTAATTAAGAAGCGGTGTTTAAAAGGGTTTTTGGGCCTGGAGTGCCCTAACGGGCTGTAATACTCACAGAATCGTTTCCGGTGTAATCTCACGAATGCAGGCGTATCAATAAAAAAAAAATTTTGATGGTTTTAAGTTAACTTTATACGTAATAACGTAAGAGCGTGACAAAAACATGTGTTGATTATTCAGCCGTACGGCAGAAAGTGGACACAATTCTTAAATAATAATTATTAAACGATTAAACGAATATTTTATGCTTATTAGTTATTATATATGGTTATAGATACCTATATCAAAAAAGGGTCACATAGTTAAATTTTCAAAATATTTCGTTTATTTTTAGTTAACCTAACCATTTAGTTTTAGCGCAAAAATAAATTCATGTCTTTTTTATCGATGGCATTTTATCCCGTGGATTTTTTATCCCATAGCTTTTTTATCAATGGCTTTTTTATCCGTGACTTTTTTATTCGAGGCTTTTTTATCCTAGATCCGTTTTTACCAGTACCCCAATAAAAAAGATTCTTGAGACAGTTTATCTTACCACAATGTACCCGTGTGGAATAAGGGTGCAATTGTGTTAATAGTATAAAGACTAAGAGTCTACATGATAAACCAGTACCAGACGTCCAAAGGTCACAAAAACCTATGCAGTGTGAAAAAACGATTTTGTATATAATTTGTCATTTGTGATTTTGGGAAGTTACAGTTAACACCTAGCGGTATTTCATTTTGTGTGCCATAGTAAGTATATTAAAGATCAATATATCTTATATAGTTCATATTTTTCTCATAGTTTATTGAAACAAGTAAGTATCTTAAAAATTAATATATTATTTTATTTGAATAAGTATTTATATTATTTTATTATATTATGATTTCCTATTTGTATAACATAGATACATCTATTGAAAAAAAATAACAGTTTTATCTACATCGTTTGGGCCGCATGATCCACTCGTTTATGGTTAAAAGGTAAATATTCTACTTAGATAATAAAATACTATTATACTACCATAAAAATGTATATATTTTATTTTTAAATAAAATCTTATAAGTTATAATAAAATAAATTGGAACAAACTGCACTTTTCCAACCCACGCAAAATTATCGATTTTTTTTTTTTGATTTTACTGAGTTAAAAACAAAGATGCAATCAGAATTATTCTTTTGGAATTAATTTCGAATTAATATCGTTTTAAAGTTTGTGAGTTTTTCATTTTTTTTTTATGCACAAAGTCTTGTAACCTATAGATTTTAAAATATGACAATAAGTCGCTCCCTTTGCGGCTTCGCCTACCGTCTTCAGTCATCAAACGCTAAGTCCTATACAGACCTTTATATGATTATATAATTTTATATTATTAAAATAAAAATAAAAATTTAACAAAATAATTTTCCCCTTAATTTTTCAAACTAGAAATATTAATAGTAATTTTTTATGAATATTAAATTTAATATTATTTATTTTTTAATAAAAGATTTATAAAAAAATTTTAATTTATACTATATACTAATTTTAATAATTTTTATTAATATTTTAACTAACATATCTTACAATAAAAAAAAATTAATTTATAACTAAATCATATACTACACACACTTATTATACTTAAAGATATAATGTAATACAATAATTTAAAAAATATAAAGGGTGATTCTTTTATCAAACAACACTCATTATTTCAAAAAGTATTAACTTTTTTCAATTTTTTTTTTTTCAAAATTTTTAGTTTTATGCTTTTCTAAAACTATGTAAAATTTTTATTTTTTTCACTTTAATATTTAATAGTGAAATCACTATCAACTTTTGATTTTCAAATGGCAACCTATACTTAAAATGTTATAAAATAGTAGGGATATTTATTTTTATGAATTCTAACGTTTAAATTATTATTTTTTATTTAACCGTTCGCGAGTTATAGCTGCTCAAAGTTGGGCGGTTTTCGGTTTTAATTTCTGAAGACCAGACTGACTGTACATGGGTCATAAACTAATAAATAATAATAATAGGTACATATTTTCACATATCACATGTAATAAACTCGTTATCGACTATCGTTCAACACAGTAATGACAATGAACTTCGTACCTGTAGGTTACAAATTAATTGTTATGACTAATTTAGATAATAATTAATAACCTAATTAAAGTTTTGATAAGAAAATAAATGAGTTGGGGACAGTGAGTCGTCCGAAGGTCTACCACTGTTAACATTTTTCGGACAAGTGCTTATCACTCAAAAAAAAATATAATTATCATTTAAAAAATTTTATGTTGGTGATAGATTTTACACGACTATTTTAGATTCTGAACAGAGTGATGAATGTATTGATTTTACAATGATGTGTGTTTTTTTTTTTTTTGTGTATGACGACAACATTTGGAGCAGTAATATTGCTTCGATTTTCTCAAACAGTATCGTTTACGAAGCAAAAGTGAATCTAGTTGGTACTTTGGGGGGTCAAAAGTTAAAAAATTTCAATATTTTTCAAATGCGTTGGAAAAAACCCTAAAAAAGTAACGGAAAAACGGGATTTTTTACGCAAAATCAGTTTTCGACAAAATCGATTTTTTATTTTGCTATAACTCAAAAACTAATTGATGTAAATACTTGAAATTTTCAACAAATGTTTTGACTTTTTTTGAGCTATTTATAAACAATTTAAATTTTCAATTTTTTTTTTAAATAACGATAAAAATTTTTGGCTGGCCAGAAAATCTTGAAAATTTAATACAAGGTTTCTTATAAGTTGTTCTTAAAGTGAAAATTGTGACTAACGATTTTGGATTTTTTTTTTTTATAAGTGCTTAAAGTTCGAATTTATACGAAATATGTTAAAATTGCGAAAATTTGCAAGTAATTTTGTGGTTGAAAAATCGTAAACATTTATTTCTTTTATAATTAAGTTTTGAAAATTTGGTACAAGGATCTCCATAAATTTGTCTTTAAATATCTGTAAATAAAATTCTACCGGACTAAGACAAAAAAGTTTTAGGAGTGTTTGAAATTTAAATTTTTACAAAATTGCATTAAATAACGGTTTAGCCTCAAACGATTTTAGATTCTGAACGAAGTGATGAATGTATTGCTTTTACTATGATGTGTGTTTTTTTTTTTTTTTTTGTGTCTGACGACAACATTTGGAGCAGTAATAATGCTCCGATTTTTGACTTCAGCCCCTCTTTGAATAGGGAATTGAATCTAGTTGGTACTTTAGGGGGGTCAAAATTAAAATTTTCTGGGCTGGGAAGAAGCCGGGCTACCTGCATCCGATCCCGGTAGGTCGTCGTCCATTCGAAATAGTACATATCGACCACCTTGGCCCGTTTGAAACCAGCAGCCGTGGCAACCGATATCTGCTAGTATTAGTTGACAACTTAACAAAATACACACATTTATACCCGTGCCGCTCTACGGACACCGCCAGTGTTTTGAACCGTTTGGGGAAGTTTTGCGAGCTCCGAGGTATCCCTGACCGTATAATTAGTGATCGCGGTACCTGTTTCACAGGAAAGGCGTTCGAGGAGTTTTGCCGACAACGAAACATAAAACACACGCTTAACTCGACACGTCACCCACAGGCTAACGGACAAGTAGAGAGAGCCAACCGAACTATTGTACCACTACTCAGTATTTTGTCCACCGATCAAGAACGTTGGGACGATAAACTCGGTGAATTAGAAACACACCTCAATTCAGCAGTAAACAAAACCAGTACTAAGACGCCGTTCGAAGCTTTACATGGCTACCGACCCCGGTACACGGGTGATGCACTGTCCAGTTTCAGCCGAGCCCGAAACAAGTGGACCGACCCGAGTGAAGTGCAGAAACAGGTGTATGACACAGTTGCCAATGCGCAGGTGCGTATGAAGGAGCACTACGACAAACGACGTCACGAAGGCGTGACGTACGACGTCGGGGAAGTCGTGGTAATGACCCGCCAACCACGGACTGACCAACCAACTAAGCTGCAGGCAAAATACCGCGGAAGACCACTCCAGGTGATAAAGGTACTACCAGGTGATACGTATCGAGTCGCGGAAGTGGCTACTGACGGTCGTGAAGTTTACGCTACTACCGCGCATACGTCTCAACTAAAATCTTGGAAGATTCTCCGTGAAGTCGGGGGAGAAAGTCAAACAGACTCCGAAGACAGTGAAGATGCCTAATCGGAACCAGAACGCGTTGTCCGACACGAGGTCGATGATGGAAATAGTGAAGTTGTACAACCAGAACGCGTTGTCCGACACGAGGTCGATGATGAAAATGGTGAAGTTGTCCAACCAGAACGCGTTGTCCGACATGAGATTGATGGTGAAGGCATCAACCAGGGCATCAGGCCAAAACGCTCCAGGAGGCTACCAGCTCGGTTAATAGATTATGAGTTATGATAAGTTTTTTTACAGTCTTAAGAAAACGAGGACGTTTTCCACCGTGCAGGATGGCCGTGTGTTATCAACCATATTTGTTTTTTTTGTTAGTTATTCCCAATAATTATATTTAATACTTATTGTAAGGTCGTAGGGCACCGTGTGCCCGATTGGTCACACTGCGCCCTACGCCAGCTAGTCTAGGCACGGCACGTCGCAGCAGCGACGCGCAGGCCAGTTCTGTTTCGTGTTTTGTAAAGGTCCGACGACGTCGTCATCGTCGTCGCGTACCTCCGTACAACCGATTGCGCAGTTCCTATTCGTACCGAACGAGTCCGTTAATCTTTATAATTATATTTGTTTCGTTTTATAAACTGTTAAGTAATATAATTATACGAGTAATTATATTTGTTCTTTTCACAAACCGTTAAGTGTTAAAATTATATTTATACATTTTATACAAACTAAATAGCTTGTTTCGTTATTATATGCATATATCCTGACTAGAGTCTCCGTTCTCCTTTTTTTTAAAAAAATCAGATTCTAACAGTATCATAATGGAATAAGTTTATATCTGATGATTTTTTTAAGTCAATTTTTTGTTCTTTAACCACAGTTCATCAATCAAAATGTGTTAAATTGGATGATCATTTGTATTATAAAATATGTGCAAAATCTGAATCAGTTAATATACATCATATTAATGGCAGGATTATATTATCCAGCATTAATTTAAATCGTTTAAAATTATTGCAACCATGTATAAACGCAAATATCATTGAGTTAACAAATAAATTAGAGTTGTATCAAACTGTTTTCAATAATGCATGTATGATTATCAAGAGTGATATTTTATATTTGACACCGGAATGTATTAGAAGTGATTTTATCAGCTCATATATTAAAGATTATAATTTCAAAATGGATGACATGAAGGATGAAGAGAAATCATTTTTACTTGAATTTCAACAAATGCATCATGTGAAGTACTAAATGTATTTTTAATAAACCAATTTTATATTTATACAATTTACTTTTGAATAATTCTATGTCACATTTTATTGTTTAAATTATTATTCATTCTTAAATAATCATTAACATTTGTGGGGAATCAAATGCATTTTGAGGGTGCTAAGCCTCCCTAAGTCTCCTCCATGATAGAAATAATAGAAAGTTATTTCTATCATGGTCTCTTGCTTGTTGTTTAAATGAGGGTAACAAAGAACTTGTAATAATATTGTATATTTCTAATAAGTATTGACAAAAGATGTGTGGATTTTTCAAGAACAATTATTTGTAATATTTTTTGAATTAAATGCAGTTTCAAAAACATACATACTTATTAAAATCGGTTGTAAATTATATTACAATACATATATTTTATATGTTACTTATTAGTTATTTTTGTTATTAAATACAAGAAAAAAAATATTCAATTATACATTAAATAGTCAAAATATATTAGTCAAACTATATGAATAGCAAAGAATACAGTTGAAGAATACATTGTTGCGTAGAAGAGATGTGACATGTTTACTTTAGTGAACAGATTTAGTATTTCATACTTCATGATTATACAAAAATATAAATTAAATGACTTAACTAAAGTTTATATATTAATATAAGTCTTAAATTTGTAATTTAGGTTTGAATACAAAATAATTATTTATAGGAATATAAATATCCATTATCCAATAAAAATCATTATTTCAATTTTTTATTTTTATAGATGAAATTTGCATTTAAATAGTGTAAAAGTATAATAAGACAATAAATAAAAACCAACAAACTATGTTTAGTAATAATAGATCACATATTTAATATCTGAACCAGCCACAGAAAATGAACTCCTGCGGAAACACCGAATTCTATCATTTAATATGGAACGCAGACCTGAAGTAGCAGCTTCCTTATTATTGAATGAGTTATGCACTTTATGTCTATAAGAAAAGAAAAAAATAACAATATAAACAACTTTAAATAAACATTTCATAAGTAATACATTTTAACACTATAGAACTTACATGATTTGAGTTATGAAGTTTTGAATGTGTTTTTTGTTTGCTTTTACATATATGAATCGATTACACTTGCATGTGTTAAGTAAAGATTTTGTGGCAGAGATATGAAACAGAATCACCAGTGGAATTCATTTAATACAGAATTCTTCATACCTACTCACAGTAAATATAAACAAAACATTAACAACTAATGTTTAATCCTGTTATTAAATATAATATTTTATGATTGTACATACTTTATTTTGTAACTTAAATTGTTACAATCATCAAAATGTTAATCAAATTTGTGTTCTGTATCTATAGTGAACTTAATATAATTAAAATACGGATCGGCTGAAATATTTTCGGCTATTTTACGCGCTCCCGAAAAAAACTGCTCTAATCACCCAAAGTCTAAGTGTTACGTGGTGACGGGAGCACGTAAAATAGCCGAAAATATTTCAGCTGATCCGTATTTTAGCCGAAAAATAAATGATCCGACCTGTATTTTATCAGAACCGTATTTTAGCCGATAAATATTTCATCCGACCGTATTTTAGCCGATAAGTATTTTGTACGAACCGTATTTTAGCCGACACGTATTTTGTACGAACCGTATTTTAGCCGACATATATTTTGTACGAATCGTATTTTAGCCGACACTCCTAACATATAAGAGTGGTTATATGACGGTTATCTTGTGGTTACATTGTGACCAACTTGAGGTGGTGTTGCATAGCAAATCGAGGGATATTTTCGATTTGCGGAGCGTAGCGACGGCGCCGAGGAGCGTAGCGACGAGCATAGACCTATAAACTAATGGACTGCGCTTAGACAGAGAAACGTGGCGTCGATATGGAGTAAAAGAGAAAAGAGACTGTAGGGGAAATACAGTGTGACCAATATTTCAAAAAAAAACTATCGTGTACCAGATATAAATTTTTTTTAAACGTTAAAAGTTTGAGTGAACAAATATTTATATCTAAAATTAATGAAGTCCCTAAACATTTAGGAAACACAATAGATTTTTTAATAATAAAAACTATGTCTCAAATACACATCAATAACTTATTTCCATCTTTAACCACTCACATTTTATCACAATCACCACTAAACAATCACTTGTTACAAATTGTTAAATCTATCATACAAAAATACATGAAAATTAGATTACACTATTATAATAATCAATTATGTCAACCCAAAAAAAGATTGAGATCCCAATTAACAAAAATAATTTTGTTTTCAATTAAAAAAAAAGCAGGCAAGTGAGTATCGCTCTGCTGTACATTAGGGGGTGGGGTGGACCTCGGAAGCTTCAAGATCTTACGTTTGATAATATTTTAAAATAACAAAAATCGAAAATTATTTATTAGTAAAACGTAATTTTACACGTGTATTTTTGATTTCAAATTAAAATTAAAACTTTAAACACTCGTAATTTTTTTTAAATTGAATAATCCTCAAACTTTTTTATAATTATTCTAAGCTTAACTTATGGACAGCATAGTATTAAATTTTCAATTCTTAGGTATTGATAGTAAAATATTTATAAATTTTTTACTACCAAATAGTGAAAAATATTCATGATTTTGACGAATTTGTGTCAATATTTGAACTTCAAATGCAAATAAAAAAAAGTTGTGACTATGTATTTTTATAATTTTTGAATGAGAGTTAGAACAAGTTATGTGGACCCTTCAATTAAATTTTCAAGTAATTTGTCTCAGCTAAATTTTTTTTATCAACATTTATAAAAAAAAAATTGAAAATTTCAATTGTCTATAAATAGCTAAAAAAAAGTCAAAATGTTTTTAAAATCAAATCACGTAAAGAAAATGACAATCTAAATAACTGGTAAAATTTTCAAGTATTTACGACGTATACTGTTTGAATAACAACAAATATCAAAAATCGTTTGAGGCTAAACCGTTATTTAACGCGGTTTTGTAAAAATTTAAATTTCAAACACTCATAAAAAATTTTTGTCTGAATCCGGTAGAGTTTTTTTTACAGATAATTGAAGAAAAATGTATGGAGAATCTTGTATCAAATTTTCAAAACTTAGTTTTAAAGAAAAAAATTTCACACTTTTTCAACCACAAAATTAGTTGCCAATTTTCGCAATTTTGACATATTTCGTATAAATTTTTTTTTTTTTTTTTTTTGTGTCTGTCGACAACATTTGGGGCAGTAAAAATGCTCCGATTTTTGACTTCAGCCCCTCTTTGAATAGGGAATTGAATCTAGTTGGTACTTTAGGGGGGTCAAAATTAAAATTTTCTAATAGTTTTCAAAAAAATCGAGAAAAACAAAAAAAAAATGACAGAAAAATGGAAATTTTACGGAAAAACCACTTTTCGACAAAATCGATTTTTGATTTTGCTGTAACTCAAAAACGAATTATTGTAAATACTTGAAATTTTCACCAAATGTTTATATTATGGTTATCTCTTTACAGTTAAATTTATAATTATTATTATTAATTATAATTAATATTTTGACCATTTTTAAGCTACTAATAGACAATTGAAATTTTCGACTTTTCTAAGTTTTTTTTTCTTCAAATGCCGATAAAAATTTTTTATATAAATACAAGGTTTCTTATAAGTTGTTCTTAAAGTGATAAAAAAAAATCCGAAATCGTTAGTCACAATTTTTTTTTATAAGTGTTTAAAGTTCGAATTTATACGAAATATGTCAAAATTTAAATTAAATTTCATACGCTCATAATGCGAATGTTGGCCATAGTAACCATAGTAACATATAAAAACTATACTATTTGTTTCAAAATAGAATATTTGACAATATTTAAATATAATATATCCTAAACTGACAAATCATCTTCGTTCAGAATCGTTTTTCGTATACAATGATACCTATCATTGCATTCAAATTTAACCTACCATAGTCTGAGGTCCACCCCACCCCCTAATATACAGCAGAGCGATACCTACTTACCCGCTTTTTTTTATCACTTTAAGAACAACTTAGAAGAAACCTTGTATTAAATTTTCAAGATTTTCTGGCTGGTCAAAAAATTTATATCGTTATTTTAAAAAAAAATACTAAAAAAATTAAAAATTTCAATTGTCTATAAATAGCTCAAAAAATACATTTAAAATTTAACAGTGTATGAAGAACGCTAATATAAACATTTGATGAAAATTTCAAGTGTTTACATCGATTAGTTTTTGAGTTATAGCAAAATCAAAAAATCGATTTTGTCAAAAAGTGGGTTTTCATAAAATTGCCGGTTTTCTGTCACTTTTTTTTTGTTTTTCTCGATTTTTTTGAAAACTATTTGAAAATGTCAAATTTTTGACCCCCCTTCCCCCAAAGTACCAACTAGATTTAATTTCCTTTTCAATGAGGGGCTGAAGTCAAAAATCGAAGCATTTTTACTGCTTCAAATGTTGTCGTCAGACACAAAAAAAAAAACACATCATTGTAAAAACAATACATTCTTCACTCCGTTCAGAATCTAATATGTACCTACCTATTAAAATCTCATTTTGAAATATATAAAATATTTATATTATATTATAGATTAAAGAATACTGACCAGGCTCTGATTTATGCAAGTGCAGATGGAGCACTTGCACTTGGCCCCCAATTTCTTGGGGCCCCCGGGCTCTGTAATTTGTAGACAATTATTTTTTCAAATTAATTCCACAAAAATGTATTTTCTAAAATTTAATACCAACTGTCAATGTTCAGACTTTAGTATATTCATATCATTAAATTGACAGTTGAATTTTGGTTATTTTTGTCATTCCATACCTCAGTGCTAATAAGTTACCATCACAAAATATTAAAATAATAAGAATAGAAAATTGTTTGAATATCAGAAATATTTGATACCTAAAAAATAATTTAAACTCTTTTATGATAAAATGTAAATAGAAATTGGTCATTTTTTATTTAACTGTAATTATATAGAATAAATTGTTAAATGAATAAGTTATTTTATGGAAGACTGAAATTAATTAATTTAAATTTAAATTTATATAATAAAATCCTTAAGTATTTTTAATATTTTAATATAGTATAATTCTGTTATGTTATATAATTAGTATTGTCTTTTCATTGTCCTTAATTTACTAGACCAAATAACTAAATTGTATTTATAGTACCTACATGAAATAATGTACAAGTAGTATTTTATGAGTTTTGAAATAGGTATTTTGATATTTAACACTTTTAACATATACATTTTTTTTTATTAACATCTCCCCTCCCCCCCTTTATGTAGAATTTTTCTAGAACATTTTTTTGACTTGAGGGCCTCAAAAAAAATTGTGTACTTGGCCCTAATTTTATTAAATCAGGCCCTGATACTGACTATTCAATAATACCTGGCTTCTAGGTGAGTATTATTATGTCAATATATCATATGAAACGAAATAAATTAAGTTAAATTAAGTAGAAAACTAAAATGTTGAATTGTGGCAATTGTGCCATTGTGGAAATAAAACTATAATCAATTAGTCAATGGGGAAAATCATGATTTTTTTTTTTTAAATATTAAATTGTGGTGATAACTAAATATTTTCATGGAATAAATAATTTTAGTGGCTAACTTTCTTCCATTATTCCCCCAATATAGTTCTCTCTCACTCACTCTATATCGACGCCATCCCGAGAGGGCTGGGTGGTGAGGAACACGCAGTCCATTAGTTTATAGGTCTATGGCGACGAGTGCCGCTAGCAAGGCATCACTGTAAATTATTTCGTATTGGTCACACTGCTGGATCTCTGGTATATGCTGGTAAATACTTGTGGTATATACTTCCTTATCACTTTTCGGACTACTGTCGGCTAAAATACAGTGAGACGAGAGAAAGAGGTTCACCATCTAGGGATGTTTTCAAATATTCAAATCTCTCTACGTCTGGTAAATCGTGGGCGTGAGATAAAATAGACTGAAACAGATCCTCAAATCCTTGCCATTCAACAATGTTACCAGAGAAAGTTGGAAATTTGCGTTTCGGCAATTGAAACATAGATAAATAGCATTTGATAGCATTTTTTATAACATTTGATTGATTTAAGGCTGTGACATTGATTACTGACATATCCGATTTTGGTATCAAATTAAACGAATGGACATCTGCGAAAGCGGCAAGTTCATAATACATTGTATCAAATGTTTCGATAAGTGAAGAGCTACATTGATTGTCGATAACATCAATAGGCGCTGTCTTTTTTCCTACAGCTGTTTCCATTAATTGGACGTCTTCCTCAACGTGGTGACGAATTTCACTAAGCTCACTCAGCATTTGCGTATCTTTGCATTTTTACTGACACTCGTTCTATTATTATTAAATTCAATGGACGCCTTTACGAAAGTCGTTACTCGAGCTATCGCTCTATTCACTCTTGCCTTAGCATCAACATAATAAGATGACTGAGTGGACGCCATTATCCTAATGACCTGTTCAATAGAAGATATAGAATACTGTTAGATACTATAGTTAAATTCAAGGAAGGTAAACGAACTCGGGGAACGAGTGCGCAGGTGTAACTACGGTATCAAAACAATATCTATTGTACTGATGCTACTTGAATGTACCTGGCAGAACAGGAGAACAAACAACAAGATAAATGGTTAGTGGACTGTATAGATAAGATCACAAAATTGCTTTGTATCCGGCTCGAAGGACCAAAAATATGTTCTATCCCGATCTCGTACGGGATAACCGAAGGATCACTCGATAGTTCGAGAACGAACAAAAAAAAAAAAACCGACCCCTACAATATTATGTATAGACAACCTATCCTACACGCCTTATCCTTTCGTGAATCGGCAACCCGTCATGCACGACGACGACACAGGAAAGGGAGCGGTTATAGAATGTATGAGGGCAATAGGATGATACAAGTTAATTATGGGGAGGGGTTCTCTGTGGTCGATTCGGTCTGGTGCAATGACCACAGAGCTAACAAAATAGGGATAATCCTTAAATTAACTTAAAACTACTGAAGTCTGAAAGGTGATGTACTGGTGTTGATCTGCCGGAAACTGACGACCTGGGCGGCCTCTCACACAAAGTAAGTTTCTGGCGAACTTACGCGGGGACACTCGATCGATGATGACGTGGCGTCGAACAAAGCGAAACACAGTATTCGGGAGACGTGGTTGTAGGTATTAGGTAAAAGGTAAAAACTTACGAGAAACGGCGATGGATTATAAAATAATATTTATTATCCTCTCACAATGTAGGTATTCAGTATAATAATAATAGCAGGTGTGAATAATAAAGCTCACTTGCCTATAAAAAATACACAAATGGCGCTCAATGCGACTTAAAAAAAGTATAAAAAACAAACCGCTGCAATAGCGAGAACAACGAAAAAGAAAGAAAAATACGAACAGCAATAATAACAAAACAAAAAGGGCGTTGGCCGCAAAACAATAACAAAACCAGAGATAGTAAACATAACGATAATATAGATATGGGCAAAAGGCCGACCAATAATTGAGTATTTAGAGTATAGAACAAAGAGATTAAATATGCAATAAAATAATAAAAATTACATAATTAAAAGGACGTAGTGGTGTATGGAGAGGAAGGGAGATAGTTAGGATACAAGCGTCTAGTGACAGGGAATCCGAATGGCTGCAAGATGGTCGACTTCGTTATCATTATCAGTAATCACAGATTTTATTATCACTTTATTTTCAAAATAATAATATATTTCTTTCCTTTACCTTATTTCTACCCAAGTTGTATTCTAAGTCTAATTTACTAATTCCGAGTTTATTATAATATATTAATTTATTTTATTTCAAATATTGAACAGGTAAAATGAACTCAGTACATCAAATACTTCTGAAAATATTCGTGTTTGAATGAATGATTATCAAAAATGAATTTTTACTAATTGTTAAAAAACTTGTCTGTTTAATTAAATGTATAATACTTTGCAAGTTTACACCACTACTTGAGTTTAAATGTTTTATTCATCCCTTTTCTTGATGCACTAACATGGAATATTGTTTTAATTGTGTTTATTTATTTATTTTTTTTATGGTTTTCGTTAATTATGTTATGGAGGCCTATGGATATCACTCTCAGGATATATGGATTTTTAAAATGGTTTGCGAATGAATGAGGATTAATGGTGTGCAATCAGATCATGTCCATGTTCCTTCTGGAGTTCCTCAGTCCGGTTTCTTGTCCTTGTCACTACTCCTATTTCATTTAATTTGTATTATAATAAATGTATTGTAATTATTTTACTATTACAATTTTGTTTTAAATGTAAATTTTAACACATTGTGTCTAAATTAGTCAATGATTTTATAAAATAAATAATTTATAGTTTATTTTATATGATACCATTGAAAAAACATCTGCTATAGCAGTAATTTCCATTTTAGGTTAATTTTACTGCTATAGAAGTACTTTTTGTGATTGTCCGTCAATGTGTTAATAAATATCTAATTATTATTCTCATTTGTATATTAAAAATTTCTTTGTTGTGTTATTTGAATATGTATTGTAAAAATGTTTATGGTATTATAAGTATTTAATTAAATAAAAAATTCACAAAAAAGATGTCTATTTATTATTAACAAATTCAAAAATTATAAATATTATTTGTGTAAATACAATAAATATGCATCAGTATTTTATTTTGTTCAATTAGGTTTTTAAAAACATGTTAGACATAAATGAATTCAAATGCATAGACTGTGCAAATTTTTTTTAAACGTTAAAAGTTTGAGTGAACAAATATTTATATCTAAAATTAATGAAGTCCCTAAACATTTAGGAAACACAATAGATTTTTTAATAATAAAAACTATGTCTCAAATACACATCAATAACTTATTTCCATCTTTAACCACTCACATTTTATCACAATCACCACTAAACAATCACTTGTTACAAATTGTTAAATCTATCATACAAAAATACATGAAAATTAGATTACACTATTATAATAATCAATTATGTCAACCCAAAAAAAGATTGAGATCCCAATTAACAAAAATAATTTTGTTTTCAATTAAAAAAAAAGCAGGCAAGTGAGTATCGCTCTGCTGTACATTAGGGGGTGGGGTGGACCTCGGAAGCTTCAAGATCTTACGTTTGATAATATTTTAAAATAACAAAAATCGAAAATTATTTATTAGTAAAA
Source organism: Schizaphis graminum (assembly GCA_020882235.1). Lineage (NCBI taxonomy): Eukaryota > Metazoa > Arthropoda > Insecta > Hemiptera > Aphididae > Schizaphis > Schizaphis graminum. The sequence goes on along the minus strand of CM037036.1, from coordinate 1,495,374 downwards.
CGTAATTTTACACGTGTATTTTTGATTTCAAATTAAAATTAAAACTTTAAACACTCGTAATTTTTTTTAAATTGAATAATCCTCAAACTTTTTTATAATTATTCTAAGCTTAACTTATGGACAGCATAGTATTAAATTTTCAATTCTTAGGTATTGATAGTAAAATATTTATAAATTTTTTACTACCAAATAGTGAAAAATATTCATGATTTTGACGAATTTGTGTCAATATTTGAACTTCAAATGCAAATAAAAAAAAGTTGTGACTATGTATTTTTATAATTTTTGAATGAGAGTTAGAACAAGTTATGTGGACCCTTCAATTAAATTTTCAAGTAATTTGTCTCAGCTAAATTTTTTTTATCAACATTTATAAAAAAAAAATTGAAAATTTCAATTGTCTATAAATAGCTAAAAAAAAGTCAAAATGTTTTTAAAATCAAATCACGTAAAGAAAATGACAATCTAAATAACTGGTAAAATTTTCAAGTATTTACGACGTATACTGTTTGAATAACAACAAATATCAAAAATCGTTTGAGGCTAAACCGTTATTTAACGCGGTTTTGTAAAAATTTAAATTTCAAACACTCATAAAAAATTTTTGTCTGAATCCGGTAGAGTTTTTTTTACAGATAATTGAAGAAAAATGTATGGAGAATCTTGTATCAAATTTTCAAAACTTAGTTTTAAAGAAAAAAATTTCACACTTTTTCAACCACAAAATTAGTTGCCAATTTTCGCAATTTTGACATATTTCGTATAAATTTTTTTTTTTTTTTTTTTGTGTCTGACGACAACATTTGGAGCAGTAATAATGCTCCGATTTTTGACTTCAGCCCCTCTTTGAATAGGGAATTGAATCTAGTTGGTACTTTAGGGGGGTCAAAATTAAAATTTTCTAATAGTTTTCAAAAAAATCGAGAAAAACAAAAAAAAAATGACAGAAAAATGGAAATTTTACGGAAAAACCACTTTTCGACAAAATCGATTTTTTTATTTTGCTGTAACTCCAAAACGAATTATTGTAAATACTTGAAATTTTCACCAAATGTTTATATTATGGTTATCTCTTTACAGTTAATTTTTCAAAATATTTTGACCATTTTTAAGCTACTAATAGTCAATTGAAATTTTCGACTTTTCTAAGTTTTTTTTTCTTCAAATGCCGATAAAAATTTTTTGGGTGGCCAGAAAATCTTGAAAATTTAATACAAGGTTTCTTATAAGTTGTTCTTAAAGTGATAAAAAAAAAATCCGAAATCGTTAGTCACAATTTTTTTTTATAAGTGTTTAAAGTTCGAATTTATACGAAATATGTCAAAATTTAAATTAAATTTCATACGCTCATAATGCGAATGTTGGCCATAGTTACCATAGTAACATAATATAAAAACTATACTATTTGTTTCAAAATAGAATATTTGACAATATTTAAATATAATATATCCTAAACTGACAAATCATCTTCGTTCAGAATCGTTTTTCGTATACAATGATACCTATCATTGCATTCAAATTTAACCATCCATAGTCTGAGGTCCACCCCACCCCCTAATATACATCAGAGCGATACCCACTTACCCGCTTTTTTTGATATTTGTTTTTATCCAAAAAGTATAAGTTGTAGAAACTTGAAAATTTCATCAGTTGTTTATAGGGTTCTAAACTTGAAATATTTCAATGAAATATTGAAAAATATTTTTTCTTCTTTTAAACATGATCGGTTATTCGGTTATAGTTGATAAGAAATAATATATTGATTAAACACTGCAGAAAATATTCATGATAAATATACAAAAATATGCACTATAAATTTTTGATATTTTTTAATTTATCACTTGTATTATTAATTGGATCCTTATTGGTTATTTTTATTATTATTTCTTATACATATTTTCTTTGTTTTACACATTAAACCAACTTTTGAAAATTTTCATTTGCAAGTTGACGTGATTATAAACTTTAAGATATAAAAATTTATAAATATTTTACTATCAATAGCTAAGAATTGATAATTTAATACTATGCTGTCCATAAGTTAAGCTCAGAATCGTAAACACAAGAAATTTTCACTAAATGTTTATACTAGCTTTTTCTATACATTAAAATTTGTTCAAAATATTTTGGTTTGTTATAATATTAAAAATCTAGTCACTTTTTTTATAAGCATTTCAATTTAAAATATTAACAAAATACGTAAAAATGAAAAAAATTTGCAAATTATTTTGAGCTATAGATTCTTAAAAAATGTAATACAAGATTTCTCATAAGTTTGTGGACCTTTATCAAGAAAAAAAATGTTTAAATTTTATGTATTTTTAATATTTTCATATCATATTATTACAACATTGGATATTTATTATTTACTTACCATTTCATAATAGCAATTAAGCATATCCGTTTTTTTTTTATTTGAATAAGACATAATGTATTTATGTCAGTTGAAGGCACTTAACTGTTTATTTATACAGAAAAAAAATTTAAAATTAATAGTTTAATATTTTTGTCTGACAAAAATTTTAAGATGTATGATTTATATTCATACCATGAATTGATACTATTTGAAATTCACTTTAAGGTAAGTATAGAAAAAAAAAATAATTTCACAATAATTTATTGAATAAATTAAAATTATACATACGTCATATATGTACATTGTACACATAATTAAGTAATTATAATTTGCATACAAATATTAATATAATAAGTATAAGTATAATATAAATCAATTTTCATTAAAATTATAAAAAAAAATTGATTAAATGATAAAAATACAAGTTACCTTATATTGTTTAGCAATTAGCATATTTTGCATTATACAGTTAATTTTAGAAAAAGACATATTTATAAATTTAATTATTAGGCGATTCACGACGAGTCAAGTATACATAAAATCGTTATTTTTTAAACATCATAATTTAAGTCATTAGGGCCCGATTTTTAACATAATGTAGGTTTTTACACTTAAAATAATTTTGATTAAATATTGATCAACATTTCCTAATTTCTAAATTCTATTTCTATAGTTAGTATTATCTTAATGCATATCTAAATAAAATATAACATTGTAATGATAATTATAATACCTATTGGGTGTTTGATACAAGTCTAATATGTTCAAATATTATAAAATTAAGTAAAATAATTTTAACTTAGCTCAGTTATACATATATAAATTTATAATTCTCTTTATTAATGACATTTCAATTTTTTCATAGTAAATAAATTTTTAAATACTTTATATATTTTTTTAAATATTTATACACATTAATATAATATTCACAAACAATATATATTATATTGTTAATGCATAAATATGTTCATATTCTTAAATTAATTGTTTACATTAAAAACCGGGCCCTAGTAACAATAAATCCCTAATTCATTTTATTTTATATTATTAATAACCACTATAAAATGTTAATATCATTTTAAAGTCCAGGATTATGAAAAATCTATTCCAAATTTGATGACACAGTTTAATCAAAATGTTCGTTAAGCAGTTACGCAAAATATGAGTAATGATAAACATGTGTTCAAGAAATTCAGAACAAATTCTCCATTAACCCCAGACCTAAAACAATAGTAACATTTAAAAGTGGCACCAATAATATATCAACTTAGATATGTAAATTTAATAGTAATAATTAATAACTTAATAATTAGCAATAAATAGGCAACAACATTAACCATTTACAATTGTTAAAACAATGTTTATTTTGTATATTACTAACTACTATGTAATACCTAAATATAATTTTAAAAATATATTTAATTTAATATTTAAATGGTCAATTGAGTAATGAGTATACACATATATAAACAAGTATATACTTAGTGATAATCATAATATACATATGTGATAGTTTTTTTTTTTTTAAAACATTAATCATTTAATTTACTCTATTTATACATATTATAATTATTTTTATTTTTATTAAACATAAGTTTTAATGATTAATGTTGCTGCCCCATATTTAATTTAACTACATAATATGAAGTATTAAAATTTAGTATACTAGCATTTACAAAATTTTTTTATCATTCACAATTTTCTTTACATATTATTTATTGATAGGTTACAGTTTTCCTTAGGATGTAGTCGGGCAGACTTGATTATTTTACGCTTCTTTGAAATTAACTAGATTATCTACAAAAAAGATAATAAAAACTTAATAACTTCCTCTTAAAATTGAATAATGTTACAAATAAAAAATATTTATACATACCTATGATCGATGTTGTTATATGTTGGAATATTAAAATCCAATATAGTATTTTTAACAGTTGTATAGTATTATTTTAGTTTTCACATTGTTCTCAATTTTTCTAAGTACAATTGTAGTATAATATGTATATTCTTCAAGTCATATGTCCAAGAATATTCTTATTAGTACATGCTTGTAATTATCTTAGAATTTTTGTATGCAACAAACATTCTGGATCAATTGAAGCCAATAGTTGCACAGTTACAATGCAACTTGATTTTAAAACAAGCTATGTATTATCAACTTACAAATAATACATAATAGATCTATAATATTGTCTATCGATATACATTTGAATAAATATTGTATAGAACTGATAAAACTGAAATTAAAATTTTTTAAATACATTATTATTATTTACTATAATTTTTAAAGCTTTTTAGAAAATTATTAAAACTTACCAATAAATTATTCCAAGTTCCTGATAGGTCGTCAAGTAGTATAATATTCACATGTGTAATAGCAATTTAAATGAAACTTAAGTTTAAATAAATAGTTAAACAAAATACGTCATAAAAAAACTACTTAGATTACCCATCATATTTAATATAATTTTTATTTATTTAACAACATTATATTAGAGAATAAATGTTTCAATATTTAATTATATTATGAATGTTGGCGTATGACGTGTTTACTCTTTACGTTAGCAATGAAAGTAATAAAATAATAAAATTGAATTTTCAATCACAGAAAAGACGATTTAAATTAAATTTATTAAACTAAATGTCACATGAATTTTATATTTTTTTGTTTAAAAGTTAAAAACCATTATTTGGCATATTATTAATATAGGCCATAGCAGTATAGCACTGAAAACTGAAAAGTAAACAATTGTATTATCTATTTTTATTGGGAATACCCAACGGTTTGGTTCGATGAGAGTTTATCTGTGATTAAAGTATTATCATTTGTCATGTGTAGTGGTCACGATTAAAGATAACTTTATTCGTGGTAGTGGTTTAGAAAGTATTTTCATATTATGATATTGTTATCATAATAAAAATTTAAAATGATAAGATCTGTTTCATCTGATTTATTATTAATCATAATTTTTGATATTACGGATACAGTGCCATAGTCCACGATAGTCCATAGTTCGTATAGTTCGTGTAGGTAGTAGGAGGTACAAATTAAACTACAACGATATTAGTACCTTTGGTCGAACGATAACATTTTATAATTTGAACTACTGGTCTTTATAATTATAATCTAATAATTGTGTTCTAATCAATGTCTCACAGCCGTAATAACCTTTGGGACTAACACCTAAAAACCTCAAACCGCCCAACTTTGAGCAGCTATAACTCGCTAACGGTTAAATGAAAAATAGTAATTTAAACGTTAGAATTCATAAAAAAAATATCCCTACTATTTTATAACATTTTAAGTATAGGTTGCCATTTGAAAATCAAAAGTTGATAGTGATTTCACTATTAAATATTAAAGTGAAAAAAATAAAAATTTTACATAGTTTTAGAAAAGCATAAAACGAAAAATTTTGAAAAAAAAAATTGAAAAAAGTTAATACTTTTTGAAATAATGAGTGTTGTTTGATAAAAGAATCACCCTGTATATGCATAAATACCTAAGTATAATAAAAATGACCTGAATAAAGTTATTAGGTTCAAATTTCCAATTCAGAATAATATTCTTTTTTTCTAATACACTTAAATTCAAAAATAATAACATTTGCAACAATATTGATATTTAGAACAATAATATCAATTTCAGCATTAAAGTAATTATTTATACGAATAAAATTAGAATTAAATAGTTTTTGTATTATATCAATTTTAAGTTTTAAAATATAAATTTATTCAGTTGAAGTTACAATAAAATACTTTTTTAATTCAAGCTTTTGTCGTAAATTTATTACTCATTATTTTTATTTAATAAAAGCAATTTGTTGCACAACTGGCCCAGAGAGAGAAAACAAACGGTGCGCTGACATCCTTTTAATAATATAATGATTAAAATAATTTTCTTGCTTAATGATATTAACATAAAAACAAATTCACCATTAATTTATTAAAATCTCCTATTTAAATATTAATAAAAACATTATTATTTTAATTTCTATAAATTCAATCATTGGTTAAAATCAAAATCTAATGTGTATTATACTATTATACTATTACATATAGGTACCTAACATCATATATGAGCAATTATGTTATTTGCAATTTTCATCAATGGTAAACTAATGATTAATTATTTCTTAAAAATATTAATATTACATCTTTTATTTTTATTATTATTAACATAGGTACTTAATTATTATAATACTAATTAAATTAATAAAAATTTAATTTTTTACTATACTTTTTTTTTAATAATAGGTTTATCTCCTATAGTAGGATTTTTAATAAAATAAATATAAATTAAAACTTAAATCAATAACAAAATATATTTTATTAAATTAAATTGATTTAAAACATATTACCAGTCATTTTATCTATGAAATGAATCTTCTCAATTAATCATGAAGATATTTGGAATTTAAAAATTAAAAGATAATAGTTAAAATTTTATTTTATTTGCTTTTAAAAATTATTTAAAATTTTATCTTAAATAAGAAGTAAAAAAAATTACAGATCCATTTCAACTTAATAATAGATTATGAAGTTCTAGTTTTTAATTAAAACCAAAAAATGGTTAATTATTATTAATAATTGAAAAAAAATCCAATTAAAAATATTTCTAATAAAAAAGCTGCTATCTTTTAAAGTACTTACGTATATAGAATTATTAATGTTTAATTTATATATTAATTAAAAATAATAATAAAAACTATTATATTTTAAATGTAAAAATTATTTAACTGAAGTTACTTAACAATTATATAAATAACTGTTATAAAGATGTTTTATTTTGTGATTTTTTAGGGTATATAAATCCAAACATTACTTATAACTTCTATCAAATATATATTATAAATTATAATAAATATAATATGATATAATTCATTTTTTTAAATGCCCATACAATTGACTATTTGAATAAAAATTATTTTGTTTTTAAATCATAAATTATCTTTTTTTAGTATAGGTAAAAATCACCATGGCTAAGGATTAAAAAATAGATGTGGATAAATTATTAGATGTAATTAAAAATTTCAAATTTTAAATGAAGATACCAATAAAATTAAAGGACCTGGTCAAAGTTGTTGGACTCGTATCCAAAATGAAATGGATAATACATTAACAGCCAAATACATTTATACCATTGTATTACAAAATAGGTTTGGAATATTCGATAAATTAGGTTTAAACAATAAGTCAAAACCAAATTCCTCAAACAATTCTCCTAATCGTCCAGAAGCCAATTTAACCTCTGAAGAAGAAGATAATTGCACAGATTTATCCCATGAAGAAGATATTGAAGAAACTTTAAATTTTAGTATAACTCTTTCTCCTCAAGAATGGATCAATATGAAAGAAGAAAAACCAGTTATATACAAACGTTCTGATGGGAAAAATTTCAAAAGATCTTATGAAATATTAAAACCACACAAATGGACAAATATTATCAATGAACATTTCTTTGAACAAACAAAACTGCCATGTTGCTTAGCATATAAACATGCAAAAATAAATATTGGAGGGCTAATTTATTTAAAAATTATTGGAAATTAAATTATATGCTTAAGTAATTTAAAAGGTATAGTAGAATATGCACCAGAAGAAAATGCAAGAGTTGTGATTACTTGTACACTTAAGGGACATTTTCAAAACTGCATAAGTGGAACAAAAAGAAGAGTGACTGGAAACCAACGAGAAATGTTTTTAGATAAATTAATGAATTGTAATATGTCTGCTGCTTATTTACAAAGACTAGAAGCAAAACAAAAAATGAATTATGGTGATCCAGAGCCTAGTAGCATACCTACATTGAATGCATTACGTGTGATGAAATATAAGGAACAGAAGAAAGATCAAGTACATAACGATTACAGAACGTTTACATAACGATCCAATTTTAGCAGTATCGTTAATGAAGGGTATGTTACCATATAATAGTATATTTCACGATATTGGTTATGACCGATTTTATTTACATTATTGGTCATCTTTTGAAGTTAATTCATATAGAAATTATAGCAAACATACAAAAATACCTACCATTTGTATAGATGCTACAGGTGCATTGGTAAAAAAAGTCACATTAATTAATGGGAGGGAAACTGGACACATATTTTTATACCAGATAGGTGTTAATGATTTTATTAATAATTGTCAGTTTTCAGTAGCACACATGCTCTTCGAACGACATGACCACAATAGTATTGGTCATTGGCTTACAGAATGGTGTAAAAACAGTATTTCTCCTCCAAAGATAGTTATAACTGACCAATCTTTGGCTTTGATGATGGCAGTAGTAAAGACATTTACTCAATACTCAACGTTAAATAAATACATAAGTGTATGCTCAGATTTAATTATGAAGAAAGATATTGAAATACCAACTTGCATGCTAAGAAATGATTTTAACCACATTATGCATTTAATTAGTTCTTGGTCAGAGTTTAAGACAACTACAGTCAGAATAATAAACTTCTATATGCGTTTCATTGCATTAGTTATTGTTAGTTTGGACTTTGAAGATGCCAAAAATGTGTTTTAATACATTTTTACAGTAGCACTTCATGAAACTGATGGACAAAATTACAATAATGAACCTACAGAATGTGAAAATTCAAAAAAATATTTAAAACAACGCATTGCAACTCATGATACTGAGTTTGATGAAACAATTAATATTATAGAAGATTTAAAAATATCTAATGAAATTGATTTACAGATTATGGACTTACCAAATTCATCTATTTTTGAAGAAATTAGATTTATTTATACAAATTGCATTGAAAGTTCAAAAATTATATTAAATAACTCTGGTGATCGAGATAATATGCAATTTAATCCAGCAATTGCAAAAAAATTATTTAATTTCTGTAAACTTATACCATGTTGGTCCTCATTAATGGTTCTTATTTTCAAATATGGAAATACAACAGAAAGTTCTGCTAATTCAGAAAGTTTGTTTAAAGATCTGAAAACAGTAGTTTTTAAACACAAATCGTTGCCATTAAGACTTGATGAATTTCTAAAAATTCATATTAAAACTCTATAATTGGATCAACAAATATGTTAGAAAACAAAAGAAAATATGAAGACCAATCAATATCTTATGAAAGCCTGCATTTAAAAAAAAATACATTAGAGGAACATCGAGTTGAAAAAAGTTTGCATAACCAAATACCTAACTTAACAATTGACGAGCAATACCAGTCACCTGCTAAGAAGACATATATAGAAAAACCAGAATTTTCAGTTTATGATGATCAAGCAGTTGTGGAAAATTGGAAAGGTTAGGATATGATGTAGGAAAAAAAAGAAAAAGGGAACATATTTAGACAAGGATCCAACTATTTTATTCTACAATGACACAAGCAAGACAAAAAGTAGAGTTATAGGAATCTTAAGAAATGGAAATTTTGCTGATTTAAAAAACATTTTTATTGACGGACAACCTTATAGTGTTACAAATACATGTACATTTGACAGCATAGTTCATATTATTTGTACATCATATATTGATAGTACATCATATATTGATAGTACATCATATTCAACATGGATTAATTTAAATAATGATTATTCATTCTTTGCTTTAATAGAAAAGTCAATAAGAGATGATATTAATACACAAACCTATAGAAAAAGAGCTAATATTTTGAAAGATGTAATGGCAGACTATAAGATACCAAAAGATTTTGGAGGTGTTATGGTTTTAGATGCATCATGTACAGCACACTACTTACTAAAAAAACTATTTCAAAACTATCCATCCCTCCAAGAAAAAAAAATGTAGAAAATGCAACTATGATGAAACAATATCACATCCAATAATTAATGCACATTTACCGACTGAAAATTTAAATTTTATGATAGATATTTTGAAAACTTCATATGAAGAAAATAAGCCTATCATATGTACCAATTGTAATCAAAGTGTGACAAAAACAATAATAGCAGGTGAACATTTAATTAAAGAGCCCATATTACCTACGAATATAAAGAAATTAAGTTATGATGTCTCCATAAAATTAAGTGAAATACCAAGTATACTTCATATTTTTGAAAAAATATACTTTCTCAGAGGACTGATTTGTTTTATAGCACCACCAAGCATGCATAAAGATGCTATTGGACACTATGTATCATTTAATTGGCGGGATACAGACAATAATTGGGAAAGATATGATGATTTGCTTAACTCTGTTCGGAACGTTAGACCACCTACAGTGATCCACAACTGTCAGTTCATTATATATAAATTATGAGGAATTTGGATATGTATAACACAAAAATAATGATAATATCACTGTTATAATTTTAAGTTTATGATTTTTCTCAAATTTTATTGCATGTTTATTGTTTAATTATTTTTAGATTCTGAACGGAGTGATGAATATATTGATTTTACAATGATGTGTGTTTTTTTTTTTTTTTTTTTTAGTTTTGTGTCTGACGACAATATTTGGAGCAGTAAAAATGCTTCGATTTTGGACTTCAGCCCCTCTTTGAAAAGGAAATCAAATCTAGTTGGTACTTTGGGGGGTCAAAAGTTAAAAATTTTCAATATTTTTTAAATGAGTTGGGAAAAACCTTAAAAAAATGAGGGAAAAACGGGATTTTTTTACGCAAAATCAGTTTTTGACAAAATCGAATTTTTTATTTTGCTATAACTCAAAAACAAATAGATGTAAATACTTGAAATTTTCACCAAATGTTTATATTAGCGTTCTCCATACACAGTTAAATTTTCAAAGAATTTAGACTTTTTTTGTGCTATTTATAGACAATTGAAATTTTTAATTTTTTTTAGTATTTTTTTTTAAAATAACGATAAAAATTTTTTGGCCGGCCAGAAAATCTTGATAATTTAATACAAGGTTTCTTATAAGTTGTTCTTAAAGTGATAAAAAAAAATCCGAAATCGTAAGTCACAATTTTTTTTTATAAGTGCTTAAAGTTCGAATTTATACGAAATATGTCAAAATTGCGAAAATTGGCAAGTAATTTTGTGGTTGTAAATTCGTAAAATTTTTTTCTTTTATAACTAAGTTTTGAAAATTTGATACAAGGTTCTCCATACATTTTTCTTCAATTATCTACAAAAAAAACTCAACCGGATTCAGACAAAAAATTTTTATGAGTGTTTGAAATTTAAATTTTTACAATACCGCGTTAAATAACGGTTTAGCCTCAAACGATTTTTGATATTTGTTGTTATTCAAACAGTATAAGTCGTAAATACTTGAAAATTTTACCAGTTATTTAGATTGCCATTTTTTTTACGTGATTTTATTTTCAAAACATTTTGACTTTTTTTTAGCTATTTATAGACAATTGAAATTTTCAATTTTTTTTTTATAAATGTTGATAAAAAAAAATTAGCTGGGACAAATTACTTGAAAATTTAATTGAAGGGTCCGCATAACTTGTTCTAACTCTCATTCAAAAATTATAAAAATACATAGGCACAATTTTTTTTTATTAGCATTTGAAGTTCAAATATTGACAAAAATTCGTCAAAATCATGAATATTTTTCACTATTTGGTAGTTAAAAATTTATAAATATTTTTCTATCAAAAGCTAAGAATTGAAAATTTAATACTATGCTGTCCATAAGTTAAGCTTAGAATAATTATAAAAAAGTTTGAGGATTGTTCAATTTAAAAAAATTTACGAGTGTTTAAAGTTTTAATTTTAATTTGAAATTAAAAATACACGTGTAAAATTACGTTTTACTAATAAATAATTTTCGACTTTTGTTATTTTTAAAAAATTACTAAACGTAAGATCTTGAAACTTTTACTTAAATGTTTGAATTAGTTTCAAAGTAGAATATATTACAATATTTAAGTATTATATATCCTAGACTGACAAATCATCTCCGTTCAGAATCGTTTTTCGTGTACAATGATACCTATCATTGCATTCAAATTTAACCTTCCCTAGTCCGAGGTCCATTCCACCCCCTAATGTACAGCAGAGCGATACTCACTTACCCGCTTCTTTAGTATTGAAAGCAATATGTCAAATTTTTATTTATTTTAAAATATATATATATATTACTATTATTTTAATATTCTATTGGACGTTGGTACAGTATACCTTTTATAAATTTAAGTGTTGATATCTATGATACATGTTTTATTGCCTGTTTCATTACTTTTTAAATAACCAATCAATTGAAAAATAAAATATATTATTCTGAGTTACTTGTACCAAATAGTTATTTTTTTAATACCTAATTCAATATTTAAATAAAAATCCTGGGTTTATATATTATTTTTAATACTAAAATATATAATATTGTATTATTATAATTTATAAGTACCTACATAAGTACCTAATAATATAACACATGAAATTGAAAACTTTTAAATAGGTTTCCAAACTTAGTATGTGAAAAAATTTTTTTTATAAAATTCTAAAGGTGGGGTTGGTGGCTTATATTGGTGATTATGTATTTAATTAAGCACACAAATTGGACAGCTAAATGTAATATAATATAGGTACCCTATAGCTACATAATTGTTCATCTAGGTACAACAAATATCAGTATGCTATAGATACTATAATAAATATAAAAATATTACTGTTGATAGGTAAGTATAATTAGTAATATGAGTACCTATAGCCTTTATTGGTCATGTAATAATGTAATATTGATTGTGCGATAATGTTATAATATAGGTACTATAGAATAGATACAGAACTCTACATTGACAACTTTAGTATATGTGTATATGAGTAGGTATTTATAATATATTATTATCTAAGTAAATTTATTATTTAACTAAGCATACAAATTGTGTAACTATTATAAGAATTTAATTAATTAATAAATAATATCAATTCGATAGTCACATATATTTTTTGTACATGAACTGCATGTTATTTATTTTTAACTAGGTAGTTAAACTAAAGTATGATATTGCTCAACATAAATACAATTCTGTGGTTTGATTTAGATCAATTTACTCAAACATAGGTACTAACATAATAATAAAAGATATTAAACAAAACTAATGACAATTAATGCTTAATGCTATGCTATTATGCTGTATTTTATAACTAATATATTATACCTATAGGTACTCTACAATGAGTACAATGTAAAAGTAACGTGCAATTGTATATTGCTAAACATTAATCCTATATAATAATAAAAAATAGGTAAGTAATAGTATAAATAGTATCCTAGGTAAATTAAATAAATAAAGTACCTATATTTAATATAATAATTTATTATATATAGGTATTTAATAGGTATTAGGTACCTACCTATTGAACAATAATATATTATGCTATACTATGCATACCTGTCTAATGCATGTATATTGTATAATATCTTAAAAAAATTTATTTTTAGCAAAAAATAATAGAAACTGCAATGTAATTGCATTTAATATCACAATATTGACATCCCTATAATAATAAGATTATTATCTTATTATTTATTATTTATTTTATTAATTATATGCAATAACAATGGTCAGATCATTAATTTTCTCTGAATAAATTGCATAAACATAGACAGTGTAGATACCTACATAATTAGATACAATATGTGTATAATAAGTTAATGATAGAAAAAATGGTATAAACACTTAAAACTTCAAATATATACAAATATGTGCCACTGAATATAAATAACTAAAATTGTATAGGCAATTTAGTATTGTTTGGTTGTCCCGATGGGTAAGGCGTCAATCACATTATAATATCTACGGTGCCAAGAACAAATCCGAAATATTTAAAGTCAACTTTAGATTTGTGATTCAAAATTAAGAGTTTTAAATGTGAACGCACTATTTCCTGGCAGTACCCACGACACCCATATATGGAACAATAGTTCTGTTTTACCAGTACCTAATGCAGGAATTACACAGATGCAATCATCATAACTTTTATTTATTAGGTAAAATACACTCTTAACATTTTATTTGAAATATAAATGATAAATTGTTTCTAGTTAATAATATATTTATTTAAAAATTTTATTAGGTGATTCCGGATATCCCTTACTGTTCGCGCCAAACATGTTTTTCTTATCGCTGAGCGTAATTATGAGCGACGGCGACACCATCCTAACTACAAGCGTCTAGTGACAGGAAATCCGAATGGCTGCAAGATGGCCGACTTCGTTATCATTATCAGTTATCACAGATTTTATTATCACTTAATTCTCAAAATAATATATATATATTATAATTCCAATAATAGTAAATTTTATAATGCACAATGAAATATCAAATATTGAAATGGATAATATATAAATGGTACGTTATATCTAAGTTCATATAATTCATAATAGTTATAATTAGTAAGTAATAAATAATAATAATTAGTTTTCGGTCTCTGCTCCTTGTCTGATCATATTATAATATAGTATAATAAAAAAGTATAATTTTGTGAGTACAATTGTCAATATGATTAAAATTTATAGTAACATTAGTATATTAGTTAATAAAATTCATAATAGTTACTTAGTTTATAATAATTTGGGTTGAAAATATGTTGTAAACATGTAAATTTGTTGTAAAATAATATATAATTATAAAGAAATAATGTTTTGAAACGCCAGTACAATAGTCAATATGATAATAATTAATAAGTTAATAAAATGCATAAAATAATAATTGTTAAATAAGTAATAATAAAATAAAAACAATAATTTCGTTATAAAATCAGTTGGTCTTTAATTATATTGAGATAGGTCTTCATTTTGGTCCATATCCAATAATAGAGATGCTGCTATAAAATTTTGCTCTACTTGGTTTGGTACCTCAATGTTTAATGTGTTTTTTTCTACATTTCTTTTAGATTTAGTGGAATGAAAACGGCGTTGAGGAGTTATTTTTAATTTGTTTGGTGATATTTGGCGATGAGACGGTGTCAAACTCTTAAATGGTTGACTATCAGCATTACTTCTAAACGCATTTAAGGTAGGTGTAACCGAAGAAAGACATTTTTTTAAAATGCCCAATTCTTCTGAACTAGAAATCCCATTTAAAATATTATTAAAATATAATCTTACTTTATTTTTTTCATTAGCTAAATCATTTGATGGTTTGGTTGAATTATTTAACTGTGACACAATGATAGTTGTTTCATTGGTACGTTCAAAATTTGTGAGTGTGTTATTAGTAATTATATTTTCATTATTCTTTCTCTTCAGGAATTGACAGACTAAATGAATGTGTTAACACATGTTCCATTTTATTGCACTATCTATGCAGGAACATGAGTAGCAATGTATGCATGATTGACAATCAGAACAATTTATTTGGCAGTCACAGTTGGATTTGAGATTGTTCACCTCATACATTTCACTAGTTTTTCCTGATAACACATTCCAATTATTGTGGTCAACATTTTCTAGCACCATTTTTAGAGACATTAAAAGACTTGTCTTATGCCTTTTGCGCAACTCCTTTATTTTTGAGCATCTTTTACCTTTATGTAACACAATAAGTCTATCAATAGATTTGTCTCTAGTATATTTCATTAAGGCATGCAGAGATTTATCAAGTCGCTTCACCTTTTTGCCTTGTAAGTAAATGTGCTTTAGAGTCCGATGCATTCTTTCAATATGCATATTTGTATTGATTCCAGCATGTATTCTGTGGCAATAAGCCCACAACTGCACAGATGAAGCATAATAACTAGTAAAATAGTTTGAGAAATTAATAGTTTCATCATCTTTTGCCATTCGATTTATAGCATTGTCAAACATTCTACTAAAGGCCTCAGCATCTTGTTCTACAAGTAATGTTCGTAATACTTTATATATTTCTACCTGTTTTGTTTTGTTTTTAATTTTATTTAAATTTTTTCTCCAGGCACGATCTACATGCCAAGTACAATAGAGCCTATGTTTTGGTGGTTTCATTTCAACAACCCAATTGTTATAAAAACTTTCAGCCATATCTGACATGAAGACATTGGGCTGAATAATACCAGTTTTGTCCCTTATCTTTGAAAAAAATATTCTTAAGACCACTTCATCAACTCTATTACTTATCATAAAACAGCATGTGAATCCTTCTCTTAAATTGTCAAGAACCATGATTGTTGTCAAATTAAAATGATACGAATTCATCCCATGCGTTTCATCAATACAAATAACATCATTTCCAAATTTACATAACATGGATTTTTGATAGTCGTTCATTATGAGTAATAAAAATCATCTTCTTTTAGTTCGATATGATTAGTGTCGATTTGACCTTGTGGCTAGTGATGATCAAAACAAGACCAAGACCAAGACTTTCAAAATCTTGGTCTTGGTCTTGGTCTTGCGGACCCGGTCTTGGTCTTGGTCTTGGGTAACCACCTTAATCTTGGTCTTGGTCTTGGTATTGCAAACTCAGTCTTGGTCTTGGTCTCGGTCTTGTGCAAGACTCTTGCAAGACTCTTGCTATTTTCACAAAATATAAAAAAAAAAACTAAATACCTATCTACCTGTTGTAGCTATTTAGGTTTTTTATTTAAGTAGTTAAGTCCAATATATTATATAGTTTATTGATAATATAAAACAATCAAACAATTTAATTTTTGTTATAGGTAGGTACTAGTTTAAAACTTTGCATTTTAAAATATTATGTTTATACTATTTTATTTGTATTTGTATTTAATGAATTAATTTACCAGCATAATTAACTTTATAAGTTCCTATTACATTTATAATAAATATCAATAGATAATTACTAATTACTTATGTTTATAAAAATTAAATTGTTGTTTTTTTAATGTTCACTTTAACAAATAATAATAATAATAACTGTATGGTTTGTTCCAATTATTAAATTGCTTAACAATTATATTCATTTTAATGATAATAATAATATGTATTATTTATAATTAAACTTATTATTATTATTTTATTAAGCTGTGTCCAGTACACTAGTACTAAATGTTTAAGTTTCTTTTAATATAATATATTGGTAATAAATCATTTCTGTAAATCTTATTAGGTACCTACATTTTATTTTTACAAAAAGTTTTTAATTATCTTAATGTAACTAAGTTAGGGAGTAATATTGTATTTTAGATAAAGTGCATACCTATTACCTACATCATTAAATAACAATAATACTATGCAAAACCTACAATAATTTTAAAATTGTGACATGCAACCTTTTAATTCTCAGCATTCAATATTGTTGGTAGACAACATCTTTTAAATATAAGTTTTGTATTATTATTTAGTTTTAAAATCTTATTATAGGTATTTAATAAAAAAACAACTATGAATTATTTATGGTTAATAAATAAGTAATACAAAAAGTAGTACATTTAATAATTTATTGTAAATTTAATAATAGTAAATGTATTAAAGTTTTTTTGACCAAGAGTTGATGCAAAGAAGCCATTTTGCGGATTCATTGTTTAGCCGGTTTCGGTGCTTGCGAATAACTAAAGACGCTTTAGAAAAAAGTCTCTCTGCTGGAACAGAGGTAGCTGAAATTGACAAAAAATCTTTTGCCATCTTAGCTAACACAGGAAAGTGAACTTGGTTTAGCTTCCACCACTGTAGTACATCTTCACTGCTTGCACTCCTCGGTTGACTTAGATATGTTTCTAGTTCTTGCACACAATTTTGGGAATTTGTATAACTAACTGGGGATGAATATAGTGTATTAAAATCTATGATATCTTCATCACTATCAATGGTGTCATGGCTTTCATATTCTGGTAACTCTAACACTGGCTCTTGGTCATAGTATGTTTTGTAGATCACTTCAAATTTCTGCAGGCTCATATTTTTAATCTCTACTCCCCATGGCGTTAAATCAAAAGTTTCTGCTTTATGTCTTGGATCCAGAATCAATGATATGCAGTAAATCCAGTTCGTTTTCTTGTAGTGTTTTAAAATTTTATCACGTGCAGCTTGAAAACCCAAAATTAGTTGCTCATCTACTACAGTCCGTTGGATTTTCTCATCTAATTGTCTTATAGTACTTTCTACCTTATCAAGTAGCAAGTTAAATGAAACAATAACTTGGGGAAGAGTAATATATTTGTCGCCACCAAGTCTTGTTGTAAGAATTTTAAAATTTATTAAAAATTTAAATACTTTTTCAAATATATACCATTCAGTTTCAGATATTTGTAAATCATTTAACTCTGGTAAAATATTACATAATGTATTAATTCCATTTTTCAATTTTAAAGCTACCCCAAGCATGTCATGGGTAGAGTTCCACCTTGTTGGGCAGTCCAGTATGGGATTTATCGTTGTTGGTACACCTATTGTATCACATACCGAACAAAACTTGTTTTTCAGCTTTTCACTCCTTCTAATTTTACTGAAAATAGAACGAAGTTTCATTATGGCACTACTTGAGTTATGTATAAGGACATAGTCTTCAGTATTAGTTTCATTATTCTCCTGATCCACTTCCATTTCATTTTCACTATCTAATTCATTTTCACTATCCAACCCATCTTCAGTTTGTAATGTTAAATTTTTCATTAAATCTTGCACTCCCAAGTTTAAAATGTGTGAGATACATCTAAAATGTTGGTTTTCTGGATCAAAACTGGGGAGCAATTTTCCAAGTTCTGCCATAAACAAAGTGTTTGCAGATGCATTGTCCACTGTAATCCCTTGTACTTTTTGTTCTAATTTAAACTCCACCAAACATTTATAAAAAATACTAGAAATATCTTGTCCTGTATGTCGACCGTGGGAGGGTATAAAATCAAGGACCATCGATTGGTAATTCCATTCATTATCTATATAATGTATAGTTATACCATAAAAAGATTTCCCAGCTATGGATGTCCATCCATCGATTGTGAATGACATTTTGGAAGTACAATTTTGTAGCTGATCCTTGACTTGGGCTCTGAGCTGATCATATCGGTCTTTCACTTAGCGACGAAGAGTGAATCGTTTGGGAAATTTCAAATTTGGACAAATTAATTGAAAATATTCCTGCGTTTCCTTATCTTCAAAAAATGAAAATGGAAGATACTTTTGTGTTATCCAATCTACTGTAGATGCAGTGTAATCTATGGTTCTATTTGTTGCCTGAAATAGTAGCAAAAATGTAAATTTAGAATTTTGTTATTTAATTGAGACATTATGATAAAATTTATTATTTAATAAATTAGGTAGGTAGGTATACAAAATATGCATATTATAATAAGACAACAACGTTCCAAAACTCTAATTTAAAATGTATTACTTATACTATTATTATTACTATTAATATTTATTAATTGGACAATTTTAAAATTATTAAATTTATTAATTATTTTAGATTCTTAAATGAGCGACGAATGTGTTGATTTAACAGTGATCTGTGTTTTTAGATTCTGAGCAGAGAAATGTATTGTTTTTTTTTTTTTTTATCATACTAAGTTAATTTTTATTTAATTAAAATGAGAAAAACAGAAAATATTTAATTGAAGGATAACATTGTTAATTATTTTGTTGTACCTAATTTAACATTTTTATTTGAGGTAGCTATTTGAAACTTTTAATGTATGTTGGTATTTATGTGTGTTATTATATTGTATACACACAATGAAATGAAATTTTTTCAGCAAAAAATAAATTCAACCTATAATATTATATAGGTATTATATACCCACTTTATATGTATACTAATATTGTACCTAATATAAATTATTTTAATAGCTTCTACGTTTAGTAATTTTTTAAAAATAACAAAAATCGAAAATTATTTAGTAGTAAAACGTTATTTTACACGTGTGTTTTTGATTTCAAATAAAAATTAAAACTTTAAACACTCGTAAAATATTTTTAATTGAATAATCCTCAAACTTTTTTATAATTATTCTAAGCATAACTTATGGACAGCATAGTATTAAATTTTCAATTCTTAGCTTTTGATAGTAAAATATTTATAAATTTTTAACTACCAAATAGTGAAAAATATTCATGATTTTGACGAATTTTTGTCAATATTTGAACTTCAAATGCTAATAAAAAAAAATTGTGCCTATGTATTTTTATAATTTTTAAATGAGAGTTAGAACAAGTTATGTGGACCCTTCTATTAAATTTTCAAGTAAATTGTCCCAGCTAATTTTTTTTTATCAACATTTATAAAAAAAAAATAAAAAAAAATTGATTATTTCAAATGCCTATAAATAGCTCAAAAAAGTTAAAATATTTTGAAAATCAAATCACGTAAAGAAAATGGCAATCTAAATAACTGGTAAAATTTTCAAGTATTTACGACTTATACTATTTGAATAACAACAAATATCAAAAATCGTTTGAGGCTAAACCGTTATTTAACGCGGTTTTGTAAAAATTTAAATTTCAAACACTCATAAAAATTTTTTGTCTTAGTCCGGTAGAGTTTTTTTTGCAGATAGTTGAAGAAAAATTTATGGAGAACCTTGTACCAAATTTTCAAATCTTAGTTATAAAAGAAAAAATTTTTACGATTTTTCAACCACAAAGTTACTTGCAAATTTTCGCAATTTTGACAGATTTCGTATAAATTCGAACTTTAAGCACTTATAAAAAAATATTGTGACTAACGATTTCGGATTTTTTTTTATCACTTTAAGAACAACTTATAAGGAACCTTATATTAAATTTTCAAGATTTTCTGGCCAGCCAAAAAATTTTTATCGTTATTTTTAAAAAAAAAACTTAGGAAAATTTAAAATTTCAATTGTCTATAAATAACTTTAAAAAAGTCAAAATTCTTTGAAATTTTAACTGTACGTTGAGAACGCTAATATAAATATTTGGTGAAAATTTCAAGTATTTACATTGATTAGTTTTTGAGTTATGGCAAAATAAAAAATTCGATTTTGTCTAAAACTGGTTTTGCGTAAAAATTACTGTTTTTCTGTCATTTTTTTTTGTTTTTCTCGATTTTTTTGAAAACTGTTGTAAAATGTTAACTTTTCACCTCTATAATGCACCAAGGATATTCACTTTTACATCGGAAGCCACCCCCATAGTTTGAAATTGGAGCATTATTTCAACTAGTTATGCTGTACACAGACACAAAAACAAAAAAAAAAAAAAAACACACATCATTGTAAAATCAATACATTCTTCACTTCGTTCAGAATCTAAAACAATTTTATTGAACTATGATCATAATGTATTACCTACTTATTAGGTATAATTAATTTAGTTAAGTAGGTACATACCTGTCCAGAAGTAGAAGCTCCGAAGAAATTTGCAACCGATTTCGATGGCTTTTTAGGAAAGAGTTTTTCAGACTCTTTTTTATGCATCGACAATAGGTGTTTTTTTAGCCCAGAAGTGTTCCTGTTCTTCATTAATATTTTTATTTTCTTCTTATTTTTTTCGCACAATTTACAAAAACCAGCAATTTCATTATTCGCACTTTTTATGTCAAAATAATCATTAAATTTACTCTTAACACTTTGGTTATTACGTAATTCGTTCACAGCACTCTCGTTTTGGTCCACTATATCCTCAATGTCACTCATTTTAAATTTTTAAATGTACAGTAACGTCAATAACAACTAAAGGTGTATTACCAACAGACTACAAGCTTACGACAGTAATGAAATGATATGCTGTATAAGACACTAGTTAAGTACCTACATAATGTCTATTACGGAAAAATCACACAAACTACGAACTAAAATATCAAAATGATACCTATCTACCATAGTCCGTAATGACTTCCAGCAATTATTAGTACATTCGATTCAAAGTAAAGGTGTATTATGGACATAAGTCATAAATTATTCTATGAGGAAGACAACTTTCGACGTTTTCATTGATTTTGGGGGAAAATAATAATTTTTCTGTAATTAAAAAGTATGAAACAAGTATCAACTATATTATGTTATTTTGTAATAGGTATTAATTCCAATTATTTCTAATCATTTTTTCAATAATTCAACATTTCCTTGAATACCGATAATTTAATAATACAATACAAATTATTTCTTATTATTTTCGTTATAGTTAATGAAATCTAGATAGTAGATAACTAATGTTTTCGGGGAAAAAAAAAATTGCAAGACTGCACGAGTCTTGCAGTGATGGTCTTGTTTTGGTCTTGGTCTTGCAGCTTCGGTATTGGTTTGGTCTTGTTCTTGTAAGCCTAATCTTGGTCTTGGTCTTGCTAGACCAGTACCGTCTTGGTCTTGGTCTTGATCTTGGTCTTGCAGCAAGAGTCTTGCGAGACTGCAAGACCAAGACCAATTTTGATCATCACTACTTGTGGCTTGTAATAAACGAGGCTTAATTTGTCATCAGATTTTAGTTTTTCCACCCATGTTCCAACACTTGTAGCATCATTAGAATGATGTACTGCCTCATTGTTAAGATTGTATGACGCTTCAATATTATACAAATCTTTCTTAATAAGTAAATGAGTTCTTTCTAAATGATTGTTGGCAATATTATCACGAATTTCGTCCAAAATTTTTTCAAACGGAATGTTTTGTGATATTTTAGATGCTATATCATCTCTGATACATTTATTTAAAGGCAAGTGTCCTATATCATTTTCATGACCTATATGATTGCCATTAAATTTAGCGGTACATTTTTTGGTAACATTTGACTCTATAACATTAATACTAGCTGGACAGTACCCATTTATTTTATTAAAACCTTGTGTTTTTAAATGCCGTTGACCTGTACTAATTGAATTATAGTAGCCACTTTTGTGGCATTTGTAATAACTGTAAATTTGATTTTCTTTTACAGAGGAACCGTAGTTTTTAACATACAATGACTGAGTTGATAGTTCAATTTCACGTTTCCAAATGTTAAAATCATCAATGCTTTCAAATTCAAAACTATCTACATTTTGTAAAATATTATGATCTTTTTCATAGTGTATATTCATATTTTTGTATGTGGCAGTAAATGAACACATGGCACACTGGACTACGATTTCAATTGCTGGAGAAATTGGATGAGCAACTTTTTTGTGTTCAGTTAAATTTTTTTGATGACAATATGACTTAGTACATTGGTCACAAGTATATATATATAAATTACTATTTTTCTGTTTTTTTGTTGGTGCTATTTCATCCAACTTTAAATGAGGGTGATTTACTTTTATATGGGCTCTTAGGTTTTTTAAAAATTTAAACTTTTTTGCACAGTCTATGCATTTGAATTCATTTATGTCTAACATGTTTTTAAAAACCTAATTGAACAAAATAAAATACTGATGCATATTTATTGTATTTACACAAATAATATTTATAATTTTTGAATTTGTTAATAATAAATAGACATCTTTTTTGTGAATTTTTTATTTAATTAAATACTTATAATACCATAAACATTTTTACAATACATATTCAAATAACACAACAAAGAAATTTTTAATATACAAATGAGAATAATAATTAGATATTTATTAACACATTGACGGACAATCACAAAAAGTACTTCTATAGCAGTAAAATTAACCTAAAATGGAAATTACTGCTATAGCAGATGTTTTTTCAATGGTATCATATAAAATAAACTATAAATTATTTATTTTATAAAATCATTGACTAATTTAGACACAATGTGTTAAAATTTACATTTAAAACAAAATTGTAATAGTAAAATAATTACAATACATTTATTATAATACAAATTAAATGAAATAGGAGTAGTGACAAGGACAAGAAACCGGACTGAGGAACTCCAGAAGGAACATGGACATGATCTGATTGCACACCATTAATCCTCATTCATTCGCAAACCATTTTAAAAATCCATATATCCTGAGAGTGATATCCATAGGCCTCCATAACATAATTAACGAAAACCATAAAAAAAATAAATAAATAAACACAATTAAAACAATATTCCATGTTAGTGCATCAAGAAAAGGGATGAATAAAACATTTAAACTCAAGTAGTGGTGTAAACTTGCAAAGTATTATACATTTAATTAAACAGACAAGTTTTTTAACAATTAGTAAAAATTCATTTTTGATAATCATTCATTCAAACACGAATATTTTCAGAAGTATTTGATGTACTGAGTTCATTTTACCTGTTCAATATTTGAAATAAAATAAATTAATATATTATAATAAACTCGGAATTAGTAAATTAGACTTAGAATACAACTTGGGTAGAAATAAGGTAAAGGAAAGAAATATATTATTATTTTGAAAATAAAGTGATAATAAAATCTGTGATTACTGATAATGATAACGAAGTCGACCATCTTGCAGCCATTCGGATTCCCTGTCACTAGACGCTTGTATCCTAACTATCTCCCTTCCTCTCCATACACCACTACGTCCTTTTAATTATGTAATTTTTATTATTTTATTGCATATTTAATCTCTTTGTTCTATACTCTAAATACTCAATTATTGGTCGGCCTTTTGCCCATATCTATATTATCGTTATGTTTACTATCTCTGGTTTTGTTATTGTTTTGCGGCCAACGCCCTTTTTGTTTTGTTATTATTGCTGTTCGTATTTTTCTTTCTTTTTCGTTGTTCTCGCTATTGCAGCGGTTTGTTTTTTATACTTTTTTTAAGTCGCATTGAGCGCCATTTGTGTATTTTTTATAGGCAAGTGAGCTTTATTATTCACACCTGCTATTATTATTATACTGAATACCTACATTGTGAGAGGATAATAAATATTATTTTATAATCCATCGCCGTTTCTCGTAAGTTTTTACCTTTTACCTAATACCTACAACCACGTCTCCCGAATACTGTGTTTCGCTTTGTTCGACGCCACGTCATCATCGATCGAGTGTCCCCGCGTAAGTTCGCCAGAAACTTACTTTGTGTGAGAGGCCGCCCAGGTCGTCAGTTTCCGGCAGATCAACACCAGTACATCACCTTTCAGACTTCAGTAGTTTTAAGTTAATTTAAGGATTATCCCTATTTTGTTAGCTCTGTGGTCATTGCACCAGACCGAATCGACCACAGAGAACCCCTCCCCATAATTAACTTGTATCATCCTATTGCCCTCATACATTCTATAACCGCTCCCTTTCCTGTGTCGTCGTCGTGCATGACGGGTTGCCGATTCACGAAAGGATAAGGCGTGTAGGATAGGTTGTCTATACATAATATTGTAGGGGTCGGTTTTTTTTTTTTTGTTCGTTCTCGAACTATCGAGTGATCCTTCGGTTATCCCGTACGAGATCGGGATAGAACATATTTTTGGTCCTTCGAGCCGGATACAAAGCAATTTTGTGATCTTATCTATACAGTCCACTAACCATTTATCTTGTTGTTTGTTCTCCTGTTCTGCCAGGTACATTCAAGTAGCATCAGTACAATAGATATTGTTTTGATACCGTAGTTACACCTGCGCACTCGTTCCCCGAGTTCGTTTACCTTCCTTGAATTTAACTATAGTATCTAACAGTATTCTATATCTTCTATTGAACAGGTCATTAGGATAATGGCGTCCACTCAGTCATCTTATTATGTTGATGCTAAGGCAAGAGTGAATAGAGCGATAGCTCGAGTAACGACTTTCGTAAAGGCGTCCATTGAATTTAATAATAATAGAACGAGTGTCAGTAAAAATGCAAAGATACGCAAATGCTGAGTGAGCTTAGTGAAATTCGTCACCACGTTGAGGAAGACGTCCAATTAATGGAAACAGCTGTAGGAAAAAAGACAGCGCCTATTGATGTTATCGACAATCAATGTAGCTCTTCACTTATCGAAACATTTGATACAATGTATTATGAACTTGCCGCTTTCGCAGATGTCCATTCGTTTAATTTGATACCAAAATCGGATATGTCAGTAATCAATGTCACAGCCTTAAATCAATCAAATGTTATAAAAAATGCTATCAAATGCTATTTATCTATGTTTCAATTGCCGAAACGCAAATTTCCAACTTTCTCTGGTAACATTGTTGAATGGCAAGGATTTGAGGATCTGTTTCAGTCTATTTTATCTCACGCCCACGATTTACCAGACGTAGAGAGATTTGAATATTTGAAAACATCCCTAGATGGTGAACCTCTTTCTCTCGTCTCACTGTATTTTAGCCGACAGTAGTCCGAAAAGTGATAAGGAAGTATATACCACAAGTATTTACCAGCATATACCAGAGATCCAGCAGTGTGACCAATACGAAATAATTTACAGTGATGCCTTGCTAGCGGCACTCGTCGCCATAGACCTATAAACTAATGGACTGCGTGTTCCTCACCACCCAGCCCTCTCGGGATGGCGTCGATATAGAGTGAGTGAGAGAGAATTATATTGGGGGAATAATGGAAGAAAGTTAGCCACTAAAATTATTTATTCCATGAAAATATTTAGTTATCACCACAATTTAATATTTAAAAAAAAAAAATCATGATTTTCCCCATTGACTAATTGATTATAGTTTTATTTCCACAATGGCACAATTGCCACAATTCAACATTTTAGTTTTCTACTTAATTTAACTTAATTTATTTCGTTTCATATGATATATTGACATAATAATACTCACCTAGAAGCCAGGTATTATTGAATAGTCAGTATCAGGGCCTGATTTAATAAAATTAGGGCCAAGTACACAATTTTTTTTGAGGCCCTCAAGTCAAAAAAATGTTCTAGAAAAATTCTACATAAAGGGGGGGAGGGGAGATGTTAATAAAAAAAAATGTATATGTTAAAAGTGTTAAATATCAAAATACCTATTTCAAAACTCATAAAATACTACTTGTACATTATTTCATGTAGGTACTATAAATACAATTTAGTTATTTGGTCTAGTAAATTAAGGACAATGAAAAGACAATACTAATTATATAACATAACAGAATTATACTATATTAAAATATTAAAAATACTTAAGGATTTTATTATATAAATTTAAATTTAAATTAATTAATTTCAGTCTTCCATAAAATAACTTATTCATTTAACAATTTATTCTATATAATTACAGTTAAATAAAAAATGACCAATTTCTATTTACATTTTATCATAAAAGAGTTTAAATTATTTTTTAGGTATCAAATATTTCTGATATTCAAACAATTTTCTATTCTTATTATTTTAATATTTTGTGATGGTAACTTATTAGCACTGAGGTATGGAATGACAAAAATAACCAAAATTCAACTGTCAATTTAATGATATGAATATACTAAAGTCTGAACATTGACAGTTGGTATTAAATTTTAGAAAATACATTTTTGTGGAATTAATTTGAAAAAATAATTGTCTACAAATTACAGAGCCCGGGGGCCCCAAGAAATTGGGGGCCAAGTGCAAGTGCTCCATCTGCACTTGCATAAATCAGAGCCTGGTCAGTATTCTTTAATCTATAATATAATATAAATATTTTATATATTTCAAAATGAGATTTTAATAGGTAGGTACATATTAGATTCTGAACGGAGTGAAGAATGTATTGTTTTTACAATGATGTGTTTTTTTTTTTGTGTCTGACGACAACATTTGAAGCAGTAAAAATGCTTCGATTTTTGACTTCAGCCCCTCATTGAAAAGGAAATTAAATGTAGTTGGTACTTTGGGGGAAGGGGGGTCAAAAATTTGACATTTTCAAATAGTTTTCAAAAAAATCGAGAAAAACAAAAAAAAAGTGACAGAAAACCGGCAATTTTATGAAAACCCACTTTTTGACAAAATCGATTTTTTGATTTTGCTATAACTCAAAAACTAATCGATGTAAACACTTGAAATTTTCATCAAATGTTTATATTAGCGTTCTCCATACACTGTTAAATTTTAAATGTATTTTTTGAGCTATTTATAGACAATTGAAATTTTTAATTTTTTTAGTATTTTTTTTTAAAATAACGATATAAATTTTTTGACCAGCCAGAAAATCTTGAAAATTTAATACAAGGTTTCTTCTAAGTTGTTCTTAAAGTGATAAAAAAAAGCGGGTAAGTAGGTATCGCTCTGCTGTATATTAGGGGGTGGGGTGGACCTCAGACTATGGTAGGTTAAATTTGAATGCAATGATAGGTATCATTGTATACGAAAAACGATTCTGAACGAAGATGATTTGTCAGTTTAGGATATATTATATTTAAATATTGTCAAATATTCTATTTTGAAACAAATAGTATAGTTTTTATATGTTACTATGGTTACTATGGCCAACATTCGCATTATGAGCGTATGAAATTTAATTTAAATTTTGACATATTTCGTATAAATTCGAACTTTAAACACTTATAAAAAAAAATTGTGACTAACGATTTCGGATTTTTTTTTATCACTTTAAGAACAACTTATAAGAAACCTTGTATTTATATAAAAAATTTTTATCGGCATTTGAAGAAAAAAAAACTTAGAAAAGTCGAAAATTTCAATTGTCTATTAGTAGCTTAAAAATGGTCAAAATATTTTGAAAATTTAACTGTAAAGAGATAACCATAATATAAACATTTGGTGAAAATTTCAAGTATTTACAATAATTCGTTTTTGAGTTACAGCAAAATCAAAAATCGATTTTGTCGAAAAGTGGTTTTTCCGTAAAATTTCCATTTTTCTGTCATTTTTTTTTTGTTTTTCTCGATTTTTTTGAAAACTATTAGAAAATTTTAATTTTGACCCCCCTAAAGTACCAACTAGATTCAATTCCCTATTCAAAGAGGGGCTGAAGTCAAAAATCGGAGCATTTTTACTGCCCCAAATGTTGTCGACAGACACAAAAAAAAAAAAAAAAAAAATTTATACGAAATATGTCAAAATTGCGAAAATTGGCAACTAATTTTGTGGTTGAAAAAGTGTGAAATTTTTTTCTTTAAAACTAAGTTTTGAAAATTTGATACAAGATTCTCCATACATTTTTCTTCAATTATCTGTAAAAAAAACTCTACCGGATTCAGACAAAAATTTAGGTACGTTTCGCCGGCCCCCCCCATATAGAAATCTAAGATTTTTTTTGCACTAAAAATTAGCATGGAATTAGCATGAATTGGCAAGATTATTAACTTAATTTGCATGATAATATTAAATGATACATTATCAAAAAACTTAAGGGGGGCTGTTGAAACGTTTCACCAGCCCCCTCAGGGTCGAAAAATAAAGATTTTCCGAAATTTTCTTTTGCCAATAATTAGCACGCAATTAGCATGGATTTGCACGCCAAATCCCGAAATTCGCACGACCATAGTTACCGAGCAATCGGCCAAAATCTATTTTGACCGTTTCACCAGCCCCCCTCGGGGTCGAAAAATAAAGATTTTCCGAAATTTTCTTTTGCCAATAATTAGCACGCAATTAGCATGGATTTGCACGCCAAATCCCGAAATTCGCACGACCATAGTTACCGAGCAATCGGCCAAAATCTATTTTGACCGTTTCACCAGCCCCCCTCGGGGTCGAAAAATAAAGATTTGAGCACGAATTGTACTTGCAAATTCTGTTTAGGTACTTTTAAAAATTGTGCTGAATATATTATATTAAATTGAAAATGGTACTTAAAATACTTATTTGCCTAAAAACAATTTAAACATTAATTTAAATTAGTTTTAAGCGTTTTATTTATGTTGTTTGTGAGTCTGATAAATAAAACATAACATAATAATTATTATTGTACTGACATTCTCTGAGTATATTTGTCAACACTTATAGGTACAACTTGAAAATTTAAAAAAAAAATGTTTTTAGGCAAGTTACGTTTTTAAAAAATAATTAAAAATTATGTACCTACTTACAAATGTGTGCATACAACTACTTATACTTACCATGAGCAAAGGGTTGCCTTCGTCATTTACAGTTTTGACGTACCTTATATATATACCTACGTACAAGAAACAATTCTATAGTACATCAAAATATATAATTTATAAAATTATGACTATAATATAATATACGAGTATAACGTACATTTAAACAGCTGAGTACTCCTAAAGGCTAAAACAAATTGTTCATTAAGTAAACAAGTATTTCTTGATAACTCTGTCCTCGTACTTAATACTATATTATTATTCCAGACAATTCTATTTTTATAATAATCCTTATTATTGATTCATCATTGTATTGAATTATTTTGGTATTTACTACAATTATTATTATGGTAAATCTATTATTGTTATGATGGTTATGAGATCTAGTATTATTATTTCCCGATTGTCACTAAAAATAAAATACAGCATTATATTTTCAATAACTCTTGTGTTGTGCTGTTGTGTACTTGTGTTTTAATTGTATTTTTATTTGTAAATTTGTAATTGGGAACCTTTAACCGTGTTAAACTATTTTCTGCGTTGTGGTTTTGGTTATTTTGTTTTTACTATTTTTTAGTAAGATTTATTTATTTTATATTAATTATCGATTACCTTACTAAATATGGCTGGTCGAAAAGCTGTTATCCCACCTCAGACAATCGTGGAAGCAATTCTTCAGTTTAAAGATCGGATAGTAACCGAAGTCAACGGTGATAAAAGTAAGAATATTTATGTAAATACTTTGAATAATCTTATATTAAATACCTACTGTATTTTAATACATAATGCATAATAATTATTGTATAATCTAAAGTGTGTAATAAGGGAAACTACATAGTTTTACCTTTTATTTTTATTTTAGAAAAAATTATCGACATATTTATATAATTTAATAACTACGTAAAATATATTAGGTTTATAACAATAAAAATCTTTATTGACTATAACCTAAAGGTGAAAATAATTTTTTAAAGAAGTTAATTATTCTATTACGATAAATATATTTTTATTTTAGATTCTGAACGGAGTGATGAATGTATTGATTTTACAATGACGTGTGTTTTTTTTTTTTTTTTTTTGTGTCTGTCGACAACATTTGGAGCAGTAAAAATACTTCGATTTATGACTTCAGCCCCTCTTTGAAAAGGAAATTGAATCTAGTTGGTACTTTGGGGGGTCAAAAGTTAAAAATTATTATAATATATTTTTTAAATGAGTCGGGAAAAACACTAAAAAAATGAGGGAAAAACGGGATTTTTTACGCAAAACCAGTTTTCGTCAAAATTGAATTTTTTATTTTACTATAACTCAAAAACTAATCGATGTAAACACTTCAAATTTTCACCAAATGTTTATATTAGCGTTCTCCATATACAGTTAAATTTTCAAAGAATTTTGACTTTTTTTGAGTTATTTATAGACAATTGAAATTTTTTATTTTTTTTAGTATTTTTTTTTAAAATAACGATAAAATTTTTTTGGCCAGCCAGAAAATCTTGAAAATAATAATACAAGGTTTCTTATAAGTTGTTCTTAAAGTGATAAAAAAAATCCGAAATCGTTGGTCTTAAGTTTTTTTTATAAGTGCTCAAAGTTCGAATTTATACGAAATATGTCAAAATTGCGAAAATTTGCAAGTAATTTTGTGATTGAAAAATCGTAAAAGTTTTTTGTTTTACAACTAAGTTTTGAAAATTTGGTACAAGGTTCTCCATAAATTTTTCTTCAAATATCTGTAAAAAAAACTCTACCGGACTAATAAAACAAAAAATTTTTAGGAGTGTTTGAAATTTAAATTTTTACAAAACCGCGTTAAATAACCGCGGTTTAGCCTCAAACGATTTTTGATATTTGTTTTTATCCAAAAAGTATAAGTTGTAGAAACTTGAAAATTTTATCACTTGTTTACATAAGCATTTTCTTTATATAATTTTATTTTCAAAAGATTTCACTCATTTTTAATCAATTTTTTTAGATTCTGAACGGAATGATGAATGTATTGATTTTACAAGGATGTGTGTTTTTTTTTTTTGTTTTTGTGTTCAAATGTTATTCAAAAACTAATTTATGTAAATATTTGAAATTTTCACCAAATGTTTATGTTAGTATTATCTATATAGAACAGTGTTTCTCAACCTTTTTACCACCACGGACCACTTCGACAATATTTTATAGGTCACGGACCACCTCAATTTTACGCAAACTAGAAAGACCTTTTTTTGTTTTGCTAACCCTTTGCTCACGGTAGGTATAAGTAGTTGTATGCACACATTTGTAAGTAGGTACATAATTTTTAATTATTTTTTAAAAACGTAACTTGCCTAAAAACATTTTTTTTTTAAATTTTCAAGTTGTACCTATAAGTGTTGACAAATATACTCAGAGAATGTCAGTACAATAATAATTATTATGTTATGTTTTATTTATCAGACTCACAAACAACATAAATAAAACGCTTAAAACTAATTTAAATTAATGTTTAAATTGTTTTTAGGCAAATAAGTATTTTAAGTACCATTTTCAATTTAATATAATATATTCAGCACAATTTTTAAAAGTACCTAAACAGAATTTGCAAGTACAATTCGTGCTCAAATCTTTATTTTTCGACCCCGAGGGGGGCTGGTGAAACGGTCAAAATAGATTTTGGCCGATTGCTCGGTAACTATGGTCGTGCGAATTTCGGGATTTGGCGTGCAAATCCATGCTAATTGCGTGCTAATTATTGGCAAAAGAAAATTTCGGAAAATCTTTATTTTTCGACCCCGAGGGGGGCTGGTGAAACGGTCAAAATAGATTTTGGCCGATTGCTCGGTAACTATGGTCGTGCGAATTTCGGGATTTGGCGTGCAAATCCATGCTAATTGCGTGCTAATTATTGGCAAAAGAAAATTTCGGAAAATCTTTATTTTTCGACCCTGAGGGGGCTGGTGAAACGGTCAAAATAGATTTTGGCCGATTGCTCGGTAACTATGGTCGTGCGAATTTCGGGATTTGGCGTGCAAATCCATGCTAATTGCGTGCTAATTATTGGCAAAAGAAAATTTCGGAAAATCTTTATTTTTCGACCCCGAGGGGGGCTGGTGAAACGGTCAAAATAGATTTTGGCCGATTGCTCGGTAACTATGGTCGTGCGAATTTCGGGATTTGGCGTGCAAATCCATGCTAATTGCGTGCTAATTATTGGCAAAAGAAAATTTCGGAAAATCTTTATTTTTCGACCCCGAGGGGGGCTGGTGAAACGGTCAAAATAGATTTTGGCCGATTGCTCGGTAACTATGGTCGTGCGAATTTCGGGATTTGGCGTGCAAATCCATGCTAATTGCGTGCTAATTATTGGCAAAAGAAAATTTCGGAAAATCTTTATTTTTCGACCCTGAGGGGGCTGGTGAAACGTTTCAACAGCCCCCCTTAAGTTTTTTGATAATGTATCATTTAATATTATCATGCAAATTAAGTTAATAATCTTGCCAATTCATGCTAATTCCATGCTAATTTTTAGTGCAAAAAAAATCTTAGATTTCTATATGGGGGGGGACCGGCGAAACGTACGTATGATATCATATCTATCAAAATCGGTTGAGTAGTTTCGGAATGCACCAAGAGCATCATAGTCATCATACCCGTCGTATACCAAATTTTTATATATAAGATAATATATTAGTTAGGTTATCAAACACAATATAATTTGACGAACAAAAGGTCAAGTTGCCGGTAGCTGGAAACATGTGAGTCACCGTGTCGCACAATATGTATATAGGTATACAATTTACACGTTTTAATTAGTTATTACCTTTATTGGATTAAATTTATGTCATAAACCTTCTCTGTGATGTCATCTTTAATTTTAAAAAGAACTGCACAACGATTAAATAATAAATGAGTAGTTTTGGAGTTTATCCCGAACAAAAAAAAGTGACTTAATTTTATATAGCTAATGTAGAATAAAGGTCTCCATACTGTAGTAACCACGTACTCGTTCTGTCACCACTAGGTTACTGCAATTACTTCTTTTATGACGGTGGCACATGTCGTTCTGCTTTAGTGTAGAAGGTAGAGGTTGAATGTAATTGGTATAAATAAAGTTAACACTTTATAAAATAATAACTGTTTATTGAAATTTAACTTTTAATTAATATAAAGGTTTTTCGACAGATTTACTGTATGTAAATCTACCGGAGAGAAAGTATTTAAAATAGTCAAAACTGGGAAGTACTCGTATAAGCGGCGATGCGGCTGTTACAAAGACCGCGACTCATACAAGTACATAAACTGGGAATGACTATAGCTCGACGGCTGTACAGTCTCTGGAGCTCTGAGTGATCAGGGCCCCTATTTATATGGAACATGCTATGATAAGGAGAGGACGAATGACTTCAATGGGAAGGTGATTTAGGTACTAGTTTTGGTGCTAGCCAATAATAAGTCTACATTAATGGCCTATTCCGGTGGCGTGATGTTTTTGTAAGTTTGGACTTTGGAACCTCGTTTTTATGTAAAAAACACTGGTTTACTACAATACCTTAAAGAGGATCTAGGACAATTAGTCCCCGGCGTAAAAGTAAAAAGTTAAATACAAAATATTTTTTTACCTATCAATAAACGTTTTTAAAAATGTTTTTTCAATAATATAATAAGTTATAGTTATTTGTTTAAAAAATAAATAAAAATGAACATAATAATAAATAATATCGTCGAATAAAAAAATTATTTAAGTATAGGTAATATAATAATTAAAATGTATGTAAACCTCAAAAGCCTAAACAAATAATTTAAAAGATCGTCTTTAGTATGCAATGGTAGTATTAGTAAATTTAAATTTATTATCTAGGATTTATACCAATTTTATATTTATACAATTTACTTTTGAATAATTCTATGTCACATTTTATTGTTTAAATTATTATTCATTCTTAAATAATCATTAACATTTGTGGGGAATCAAATGCATTTTGAGGGTGCTAAGCCTCCCTAAGTCTCCTCCATGATAGAAATAATAGAAAGTTATTTCTATCATGGTCTTGCTTGTTGTTTAAATGAGGGTAACAAAGAACTTGTAATAATATTGTATATTTCTAATAAGTATTGACAAAAGATGTGTGGATTTTTCAAGAACAATTATTTGTAATATTTTTTGAATTAAATGCAGTTTCAAAAACATACATACTTATTAAAATCGGTTGTAAATTATATTACAATACATATATTTTATATGTTACTTATTAGTTATTTTTGTTATTAAATACAAGAAAAAAAATATTCAATTATACATTAAATAGTCAAAATATATTAGTCAAACTATATGAATAGCAAAGAATACAGTTGAAGAATACATTGTTGCGTAGAAGAGATGTGACATGTTTACTTTAGTGAACAGATTTAGTATTTCATACTTCATGATTATACAAAAATATAAATTAAATGACTTAACTAAAGTTTATATATTAATATAAGTCTTAAATTTGTAATTTAGGTTTGAATACAAAATAATTATTTATAGGAATATAAATATCCATTATCCAATAAAAATCATTATTTCAATTTTTTATTTTTATAGATGAAATTTGCATTTAAATAGTGTAAAAGTATAATAAGACAATAAATAAAAACCAACAAACTATGTTTAGTAATAATAGATCACATATTTAATATCTGAACCAGCCACAGAAAATGAACTCCTGCGGAAACACCGAATTCTATCATTTAATATGGAACGCAGACCTGAAGTAGCAGCTTCCTTATTATTGAATGAGTTATGCACTTTATGTCTATAAGAAAAGAAAAAAATAACAATATAAATAACTTTAAATAAACATTTCATAAGTAATACATTTTAACACTATAGAACTTACATGATTTGAGTTATGAAGTTTTGAATGTGTTTTTTGTTTGCTTTTACATATATGAATCGATTACACTTGCATGTGTTAAGTAAAGATTTTGTGGCAGAGATATGAAACAGAATCACCAGTGGAATTCATTTAATACAGAATTCTTCATACCTACTCACAGTAAATATAAACAAAACATTAACAACTAATGTTTAATCCTGTTATTAAATATAATATTTTATGATTGTACATACTTTATTTTGTAACTTAAATTGTTACAATCATCAAAATGTTAATCAAATTTGTGTTCTGTATCTATAGTGAACTTAATATAATTAAAATACGGATCGGCTGAAATATTTTCGGCTATTTTACGCGCTCCCGAAAAAAACTGCTCTAATCACCCAAAGTCTAAGTGTTACGTGGTGACGGGAGCACGTAAAATAGCCGAAAATATTTCAGCTGATCCGTATTTTAGCCGAAAAATAAATGATCCGACCTGTATTTTATCAGAACCGTATTTTAGCCGATAAATATTTCATCCGACCGTATTTTAGCCGATAAGTATTTTGTACGAACCGTATTTTAGCCGACACGTATTTTGTACGAACCGTATTTTAGCCGACATATATTTTGTACGAATCGTATTTTAGCCGACACTCCTAACATATAAGAGTGGTTATATGACGGTTATCTTGTGGTTACATTGTGACCAACTTGAGGTGGTGTTGCATAGCAAATCGAGGGATATTTTCGATTTGCGGAGCGTAGCGACGGCGCCGAGGAGCGTAGCGACGAGCATAGACCTATAAACTAATGGACTGCGCTTAGACAGAGAAACGTGGCGTCGATATGGAGTAAAAGAGAAAAGAGACTGTAGGGAAAATACAGTGTGACCAATATTTCAAAAAAAAACTATCGTGTACCAGATTTAAATTTTTTTTAAACGTTAAAAGTTTGAGTGAACAAATATTTATATTGATCCCCCCATCTGCGCAAGCGCTTGTCATCACTATTGTTTATATATATATAAAAAAATTGGGCCTCAGCTTGGCCCACCTGGTATTAAAATTCTGGCGCCGCCACTGCACTGTATTCACCCCTTCTAGCATAGCATAAGCTAACTCAGCTTCTTGGATATTATTCTCAAGAATGGCCTTTTTTAGTCGTTTATTGGCTTCTTCAAATAGTTTATTAGCAACTCCTCGTTTCTGGGTTTCTTTTTCTCTTGCAATCTTTAGTAATTTTTCTTTTTCTTGTATTTCTTGTTGGTTTTCTTTAACTTTATTTTGAGTTTCTTCTAACTGTTTCATAATCTGTATTTCTAATTTTTTATCTTCACTTTTTTGATGTTTTATTAGTTTCTTCTCTTCTAAATAATTTTGGTAATGTTTATGAGCTCCTTTTGCCATGGTTATAAGTTTTTTTGTCATCAACACCAATTGTGGTTTATTTTGATAATGGTTTAAACTATCTTTGGTAACCAACAATGCATTAAGTATTCTTTCATTCATACAAGCACGTTCATCTGTCAACATTTTCCCAGATATTGAGAAGTTTTTTTCAACGTCTGCACTACCGTGTACCAAGGAAAGACATGACTTTACTATCTTAGTTACATTAGGATACTTCAAACTGTTAGTACTATTTTTTTTTTCAAAGAATTGTTTCCAATAAATATCAATTCTATTAAGATCACTTTATTTCTCATCTTTATCTAATTGCAACAATTTCCATTCATCAAGTAAAATTTCATCATCCACATCAAATGGCAAATCGTTACTCAATTTTAATATGCTGTTACAAGAACGACTTTTAAGACGCTCCAAGGGTTGCAAACATCATGAATGCTTCAAAAAAGAATTTTGTATGGGTGATGTTTCAAGTACTTGCTTAAATGCAGCAATATAGTGCTGTTGTACATTCTTCAAAGAGCACAATATATCTTTACCGACCATTTTTTTCTCATTAAATTCTTCTTGTATTAAGTTATTGACAACAATATCTTTAACCGCTACCATTTTTTCCACTGTCAGTAGATCATCAACTTTAGTATTAAAAAATGACTTTGGAATGTATTCAGTCTTACAAATTCTGCCAACTAAAGTACATAAGAGGCTGTGCAATTCAGTATACATTACATGCACCAACGGTTCTGATTTTTGCATAGTGCCTGTGTATTTTATAAATATTTTTGCACTAGATTGAATAAATATCATTTCACATTTTATAGTAATAATTAAAAGAAATTCTCTAATTTTTTTATAACTATTTGTTGGTAAAACACTTGATTTGTGCTGCGGAATAAACT
This sequence comes from Schizaphis graminum, assembly GCA_020882235.1. Lineage (NCBI taxonomy): Eukaryota > Metazoa > Arthropoda > Insecta > Hemiptera > Aphididae > Schizaphis > Schizaphis graminum. The sequence goes on along the minus strand of CM037036.1, from coordinate 1,457,249 downwards.
TCAAAAAATAATATTCGATAGCTGACCAATTTTCAAGAACTCTATTGGCAGAGTCATGTAATGTCAGCCACCTAGAAGGTATATGCTTAATAAAGCGCCTAATTGGAAGTTTTAACTTGTCTAAAATGGTTTCAAATTCTTCCCAGCGGGTTGGCCAACCTTTAAAATAGTAGTATATTGAAATTATTAGTTGTTCAGCATTTTCACCAAATTTATCAATACCTTTAAGAAAGGCATTATGTATGGTGTGTAATATAGAACATGTTCCAATGTTGATTAGATTTTTTGATCTTCAATGTAAAATTTGATAATTTATAAGACGAGCAACTTTTTTATTGACATTTGGACCATCAGATCCAAGCATCAACAATTTAGTTAATGATAAATTTGCATTTTCCACGGCACTTACAATTTTTTCACTCAATATATCAGCAGTAGCTTTTCCTATGAACATTGTCTGTAAGTGTTGAGTTATAATCTTACATTTATTTGTAGAATAGTAACGAATTAACACTTGAAGTTCCTTGTTCCCACCTGAGTTTGTTGTTTCATCATAGATAATACTAAAATACTCATTGGCAATATCCTTAATCATTTCTTCACGAAAATATTGTCCAAGGGCATCAGTTATCAAATAGGTCAATTTTGAGCGACTCATACTGAAACATTTGGGTATAGCATTAGGGAACATTGTCTGAAACACTTCCACAATGCCATCACTTGAAGAAAATGAGTAATTACTTGATACAACTTTTAATGCCCAAATCAGTTCTGCTACTACTGATTGATCACTTATACTATAAAGATGAACTGTAGAAAATGTAGATGACTTACTGTTTTTTTCAACTAATGTATCTTCAATCCGAGAATTGTTTTCAATTGTAGTAGTTGTACTTGTAGTTAATATTAGTTGTTTAATATTAAGCTTTATGCGGGCATTTTGTTTGTGTTTTTGGGTAAATGCATGTTGAGTAAGACTTTGAAAACATTTTTTAACTCAACAGTACTTATACAAATAGAACAAAATATTTCACTAGAACAATCAGTTTTTCTGCCCCAATCTGATACTTTGTATCCTTGCATATCATCTTTAAAAAACCAGTTATCTCTTGCATTACATTTAGGCATTTTTAAATTTTAAATAAAAACTTATCAAATTAAACAAACTGAACAATATAAAAATATAAAATATAAATATATATTTAGCCAAGGATACTAATAATACCTAGAATATTCAGGGTTTCATGGAAAAACATACATAAGACATTATTACCATTATTATCTATGAGAATAATATTATATCAACATCTAATTTCCAAATTAATAATTTTAGGATTATGAACCGATTCACAAAAAAAAAAATATAGATTATAAAGGTTATTGTTTTTGATTTTATTTATTAGTGGTAGGTAGCCAAAAATGAGGCATAGCCAAAATATATCAAATAAAAAGTGAAAAAAGTGATCATATTTGAACGTAGGTCTGTAAAAGTGACTAAAAGTGACTTAATACAAAAAAAAGTGACTTTTAGTGATTAAAGTGACTCACTAGCAGTCCTGAAATTATATTAGTATCATAAATATCATAAAATATAGAATAAATAAAATTATATTTTTGGTTACTTTTACATATTAATTACTCATAATATTAACATAATACATTAGGTAATAATTATTTACTTTACATACACTGAAGTTGTTTCAGTTAAAAAACATATATAATTTATGTAATCAAAATAGAGATTATTTACTAATATTATTTTTGGTGTTTTCATCAATTAATAATTAATTAATTATTAATTTAACATAAGCTTAAAATTATTTGATACATAAAAAAATAGCAATTTTATAGATTCTTGGCCAAACATTAAATTCCAATCATCACTGTCAAAACATTTTCAGAAAGTATTAAATATTTATTTTAAAACATAATGAATTGCAGATTTTATTCACAATAAAATTACAAATAGTGTATAAAAACTCAACTTTTTCAAACAGGACTATATAGTAGACAGTAGTTAACACACAAACACAGTTTTATTTTAATTCTGCTGTACAATACCATATTAATGAAGGTCTATTCCAAATTTGTAAACATTTAGTTAGGTACACTAAATCAATAATAGAGTAATAAAATATTATTAAATATAATAAAACAAAAATTATTATTTAAAAAGGTTAAAGAGTTGCTCAAGTTTATCTATTTTTAATGATGATATTATCAGGTAATAGGTATGTACACTTTTTTAAAATAAAATTTGTTCACGATTCACACACGGCGTAATAGTAATAGTTATCTATGCCATTAACGATGATAATCGGCGATCGCCGCCGATGTCCGTCCGGCTATCTATGTCCGGCAAGCCGCCCGCCGTAATTAGTATGGTCAGTCAGTCTTCGCTCCGCCGTACGTCCGGCATTTTGCGGCCTTTATTTTTGTGAGCGACCACCTTGGTCTACGTGCGCCGTGTTACACGAGCTTTACGTGTCGTGTGTCGTTCAGCGTATTGTCCGCTCTTTTCCAATCCGCTTGGTATACGGAAGTGCCCTGCGAATTGCGACTCTTTTACGTTGTGCCCTGTGCGATTCACCTGCTGCAGTCAGTGCGTGTGCGGTTCGTTCGGTGTTATATACATACCACGAGGTTTGCGTATTACCATATTATCGGTTCGACGCGTTGCCGTTTCTCACTTACGGGCATTGACCTACGGCTGTGCTGAGAAGTCACCATCGTCGTACAAGTTGCCAGACCCCGTCGCCAATCAACATTGTGATAACGACCATATCACATCGTCGACGTTATCACGGTCGTATTATTATTATTATTAACGAGCGTCTAGAGACAGCACAAGACACGGACTAAGATATACAGGACTGGACACGAGATGAATATTGTGGTTACGAAATGTTGTACAACAGGCAAAGTTCTGGGGGATATTTTCCTTTTAGCATTACTAGCGCCGTCTTAGTAGATACTTTTGGAACTAGATGACATTATCATCATAGATAGTTCCATAAGTATCCACTAAGACGCAGAGCTTATGCTAAGGAAATATTATAGCTGCACATCTTGGTCGAAGTATAGAAGTAAAAAAATTTGACATTCGCTTCGCTCGCATAATAATTTATTATAATAAATATTACATACTATCATAGTATCATACATATTAAATAATATTATATTATATGTCATAACTCATAATGTACAAATATTAATAAGAATCTAAATTTAAAATGATTTTATTTTTTTTTTTATGACCTCTTCGTCGGTATCACTACTTTCCACTTGATCATGTCTGTTTGTAGCTTCTGGAAATACGCCGTTAAAATATTTTTGTTGTTTAGCCTTTGTTCTTTTAATTACTCTGTGTTTTTGCTTTTCGTCCATTTAACAATTGCCGTATTAGGATTCCAATCATACAAGGGAGACATATTATAATGAATATATAAGTACATGTTTTCAGTTGAAACACTCATGGCGGAACGTAATGGAGACTTTAATAAATGACTGGCACTTATTAAATGCTCCACGTCCGCGCTGTGAGGTTTGGCTACAAGTATTCTTGCTAATAATGTTACAAAATTTATGAAATGTGGTGAAGTGTATAATGTTTTGAATAGTTCATTAAGATTCATTGTTCGTAGTTGGTGGATGTTTCCATAGGTAGTAGTTCCTCATACTCTAATGCTAGTTCTTGTAAATCTATATCTTCACCAATAGATTTATGGACATCTTGTAGGTTTGTATGTGGTGATAATTGGACAAATGGCTTTATAGTTTTAAGGAGATTCTGATCGATTGAAAATCGCTGTTTTAAAAATTCTTGAAGAGAACACAATATTTCATAATTTACAGCTTCTAGACTTCTTTGTTGTGTTATAAACTTGTGATGAGATTGACGTTGAGTATTCATTTTTATTATGTCAATTGAATTTAGTTTAATTAATCCATCTTCATCAGTTTTCAACTGATTATCTAAAGCCATTAACCATCCGCCTATAAGTGAACTGGATTATAATGTTTCGATTTTGTTTATGAATTTTATTGTTTTTTCTTCCATTGAAATTATATTCAAATCATCTGACTGTAACTGTTGTTGATATCTTGAGAATAGTAATAGAATATCGGACAAAGATGCTATGAGGCGAATATTATATTCTTGAGTAAGAAACTTATAGTGGCCAATATTAACTTTATCCTTAGAATCTTAAAAAAAATTGTACTAAACAAGACCAGGAAACTAATACATTGTTTAGAAGAGTGTATGAGAACTATGACCATCGAACTTCAAATACTTTAGGAAGTTTAAGCAGCGGAAGATTATATTTAGAAGAAACATTCTTTAACTTCCGTGTTCGTAAACCTGACTTTCGGAAAAATGTTGTCAATCCAATCAGTTTTTGAAACAGTAAATTTACTTCTGATACTGAAGAACTTACTGATTCCCAAGCTAAATTTGATCTGTGAACCGCACACCACAGCGTAATTAAAGGAGACATAACTTCATTTTCACAAACTTTTTTTTTTTAATTTCTTGTCAGAGTCCATAACCTGATTTTTCTCCAACATTGGAACTTGCTCCATTAGTAACAATAAATGTTGTTTTTTTCAAAACTAAAGAAATTTTCATTGCCTAAAATGTTGATACATGCTATTTTTAATGCATCAAACATACCTTTAGCTCCTCTTTCAATGGGTTCTGCAGCTCCGAGAAAATAAAGTTTCTCCTCTCCTTTTAATGATATTGATTTAATCAATACATACATTTTGTCAATTTGAGTACGATCAACACTCCCATCACATCTTAATGACAATACAAATGAATCATTGAGGATTTTTTCGACAAAACTAGACCGATTACTTTCAACAATACATTGAAGGAAATCATAATGACTAAGTGGAGTAAGATACTGAAGTTCATTTTCATCCATAGTATCAGTAATTTCTCCATTTGTACAAAACGAATTTGCTATAAGTGAAACAACAACTCTACTAGGAAATGAATAGGCAGATAATGTTAGTTTTTTTGCATCATTATAAACATGTAATAATAAAGTGCCAATTTTCATAGCCAATTTTTCATTAGAATAGTTAATAGCTTCCCCATTGGTGTTACAGCCATTCTATCTGAAATATTTAAGCTTTTAAATTTATGTACTTTAACATGTGATACTTTAATGTGATATAAGGTAGATACATGTTCACTAATAACTTTTTCACGGTATATTGTTCCAGAGACATGGGCAATTGCAGGAATTTTTGATTTATTTGTATATTTTTTTATTAAGTTTGGTTCTTCATAACATTGTGTACAACGAATGTAATGTCTACTTTTGATATAAAAATGTTTTAAAAACAATTTATTTTGATTAGTAGTGCAACTACTAAAACTACTAAATGATGACTTTGATGATACATTTTCAATACACTTATCGGTTGCATTGGTTACAGGAGACACACATTGGGCTAATATATTTTTATCATTAGTTGTAGTTGTTGTACAGGTCTGTACATCAATTTCAGTATGAGGATGGTCGGCATTGTCAACTAAAATAAACAATAATTACATTTTTATTTTTTAATATAGTTAAATTTATGTACTATAAAATTAAAATATTCACTAGGTAATAGGTTAAGTAGGTAGCTATTATACCTTGAATATCTTCAGAATTATGTGTATTTTTTTTCAATAGCCATGCATCCAACAGATTTGAAGTACATTTCTTTTCATTTTTATTAATCTATAAAATTTTCAAAAAATGTTTAAGAATATGCTTTTAATAATCAAATAACTAAGCAAAACAAACATAATAATTTTAATAATTAAATGCTTCTGAAGTTTTCAGTTCTATAGAAGTATAAAACCTTATTTTAGTACAGGCATGTCAAACTCAAAGTATCAGATGGGCCAAATATATTGAAAAGTTTACTATTTGGGCCACACATAAAAATTTAGCGAATTTTTAACTATTAAATTTACAGAGGAATACACGTAACAAAATTTTACACGGTGTTTATCGAACGACTAACACGCGTGTCGCAAACTGACGATATAAATTATTAATCTTTATTCTATAATCTATATAGATATAAATATATATAAAACCATCAATAATCCTTATTCGATTATGGTTTATCAGAATATAAGACAGTATAATAATGTATACCAAATAAACCACTCTCTAAGAATCTAAAATAGTCGTTACACGACATTAATATTTTTTTTTTGTCCATTAATATTGGTAGCCGTGGGCCACAAAAAAATGAGCCACGGGCCGCGTGTTTGACATGCCTGTTTTAGTACATGCTTTGACTGAATGCTTAAAAACATATTTATTATATAGGTTATATTATAGCATTACTAATCAATAATAATAATAATACCTACTAGCAAAATAGTGTGTATGCAATTGCAACATAATATGCTTAAGCCTAAAAAGCAAAGAATATATATGCCAAATGCAAAATAATGAAAAGTGATATTAAGCTGTTCGTTAAAATATTGTACTGATTGTATAGTATAACGTAGCACAATATAATATTTAATATTGCAAATTGTATTATAATATAAAAATAAAAAATATTAATATATACCAATTATTTTTGTGATCATCAAAATTAAATCCTCGGATTGAATTAAATAGGTACACTAAATAATAAAACATAATTTTCATAAACAATAGTGAATAGTGTATAGTGTATACAATATTAACCATAACTTCATCATTAATTTGTATTAAACAATTACAATATATAGCCATAGGGTGGCCCTTAGTTAGAGATGAAAAAAAAAATTTAATATTTTAAATTTCTCACCCCCTCATTTTGTTCATTACTATAAAAAAGTAATTTTTGTTAAATTTGATCATGATTGTTCACCCCCTTCGCGTGCCCCAAGGGGGCTAAAAAATGCAAAAAAGGTGTTTTTTGTCGTTTATTGAGTTTTATCAAATAAATATTGCACCTATCGATAAAATTTATAGAACTTAAATTAAAGATATTTATATTTTTAATAATAAACATATTTATACAATTTCTTATGAATTTATTATTTTCCAAGAAAAATTATAAAATACAAAATTTTTAATTTTTTTAAATAATTGATTTTTATAAGGTTATTTACATATTTTATTAGAATAACGGTTGGTGATATTTATGATTATTTAATAGTTCTTGGATTAAGTGCTTTTTTTACAATCTGGAAATTTCTGACGATACTCGCTGACTACTTGCAGTAAATATTGCTTCTGATCTTCGTTTTTGGTTAATAGTTTGTTATAATCTTCAATCAACTTAACTCCTCTGTCCGCAATATCATTTACGACATTTATATTATTTACCAATTCTTTACTTTTTTTGTACTGATCATTTTCATTCCACAATTTGGGATCTAAATCTAAAAAGTCCATCGGTATACCAAATCTATTAAAAAAATTACTAGATTGGATAGATATGAAATCATTGATATCTTTATTAGCATAATCGTATACAGTGTGTTCACGCTAAGAGGTACCACGAAATATTTCAGTTGGATGACCTTGTATTGAAATGGGGTTTTCGGGGAAAGAAAAGGACTACCAAAATACACAATTTCCGATAAGTTTCATATTTTTAACCCTGTCGGTACGCGCATGCGCAATACAACTTACTTTTTTTTAAATGACAATACCATTTTTTTTCTACAGATTCGATTAGAGTATTTTTTTTTAAACAGTTTTTGTATAAAAAGTTTTTTTATAACTACAAAATTGACAAAGATAGAGTATGCTGAATTTTAAATGTACGAATAATCTGTTTTTGACAAAATTTAAACTAAATTCAACTTTATGTTACTTTAAAATCGAAATAATATTCCCGATATTATTGTTAAATGCCTGTTTATAGACTGCAGATATGATAAAATGAAAAAAAAAATTATGGTAATTTACTCTCATTTTTTCCCTTCATACATCTGAAATAAATAAGTTAGATAATTAAAGGTAATGAAAATTATAAAAGTTTACACACTGTGAATTTGAAATTAAAATGTATTTATTTGCAATAACAGTTCTATCTAATAAATTGTTCGAAGTTTCCACCTTGATGTTCCAAACACGATTCCAAACGTTTTAAAAATTCCCTTGATGTGCTAGCGTTTATTTCTTCTTCTCCTAAATTATTACAAGCCAGTCTAATTTTGTTTTTTAAATCTTGTACATTAATAGGTGGGTCCGCATATACAACATTTTTTAAATGCCCCCATAAAAAAAAATCCAATGGGGTCAAATCTGGAGATCTTGCCGGCCATGGAATTACTCCATAGGTACCAATCCATCGGTTGGGAAAAATTTCATTTAAATATTGTCGAACAATGATGGCGTTGTGTGCTGGTGCACCATCTTGTTGAAAATACATATTACTCCGCGTGGCTAATGGAACATTTTCTAACAGTAATGGTAACTTATTAGCAAGAAAATCTAGATATCTTCTACCTGTAAGTGTTCCGTCATAAAAATAAGGACCTATAAGTTTTCCACCGATTAATCCACACCACACATTTATACCCCAAACTGTCTGAAAGTTAGTTTCTCGAGACCAGTGTGGATTTGTATCGTCCCAAAATCTATTGTTTTGTTTATTCATTATTCCGTTGTTTGTAAATTTAGATTCATCACTCCACAAAATACGATTATAAAATAAATTGTCGATTTCAAATTGAACACTAAACCATGCCAAAAATTCTAATCTACGTTCAGGATCTCCGATTCGTAAATGTTGGATAAACTCAGGTTTATACGCATGCATTTTGTATTTTTTCAAAATATTATGTACTGCCCCAATTGATATACCAATTTGTCGAGATACATGTCTTATTGAAGAACGTGGATAAGCTCGTATGTAAGCCATTACCTGTAATTCAGTGTCTTCATCAAAATTATTTGGTCTAGGCTGCCGTTGTCTATTTTGATTACTAGGAAATTGACCGTTTTCATTTAATCCACGTAGAAGTCTATGGACATAATTATGATGTGGGTGAAACCTATCTGGATACCGATCTGCGTACACCCGAGCTGCTTGTCGAGAACTACGATTACATTCGCCAAAAATTATAATAAGTTCGACTTTTTCATTGTTATTCATTTTAATAAATATTTAAAAACACGACGTTGTGTGAATAGCAATTGTCACAAGACTAGTTTTAAATTATTAACACAATTATTACTAGTCAGTGTCTCAGTGAAAATAATTTATCAACAATTATTTATAAAATAGATGTATAACGAACCGGATTTACTATCTTAATTACCAGTGAATGTCGCCAAGTTCTTTTTATTATCTTATCTGTCTACAAACAGGCATTTAACAATAATATCGGGAATATTATTTCGATTTTAAAGTAACATAAAGTTGAATTTAGTTTAAATTTTGTCAAAAACAGATTATTCGTAAATTTAAAATTCAACATACTCTAACTTTGTCAATTTTGTAGTTATAAAAAAACTTTTTATACAAAAACTGTTTAAAAAAAAATACTCTAATCGAATCTGTAGAAAAAAAATGGTATTGTCATTTAAAAAAAAGTAAGTTGTATTGCGCATGCGCGTACCGACAGGGTTAAAAATTTGAAACTTATCGGAAATTGTGTATTTTGGTAGTCCTTTTCTTTCCCCGAAAACCCCATTTCAATACAAGGTCATCCAACTGAAATATTTCGTGGTACCTCTTAGCGTGAACACACTGTATTTCATTTGGTTTTAAAATTATTCGTTTGTTGGCTTCTGATTCGATATCATGAGACTGCATTGCTTTAACCATTTTTATTTTGGTTTGTGATGATACTTTGTCATCAAAAAATGCTAATGAAGTAGCTTCTGGAGTTAAGTACCATAAATTACCACACATTTTTTTTAACGCTGACTTAGAGATTTGTTCATCAATGACTTCATACAATATAATATCTTTAATAAAGTGCAAGTCCATGTTTGGAGCTAGAGCAGCAGCTCTAGCACAAAACCATTGTTTTATATATATACGAACTATAAAAATACATAAGTCACGTAAAGCATTATTTTCTTTTAAAGTTAATTTAAATTCGTTACGAAATAAAAATATTTTTATAGAATAAATAGCTTTTGACATCCATCGAGCGTGATGTATTGGCCCAGGAACTTTGAAAAATATACCATTTGGAGGTGTTTGACCAAGAAATATAATAGTTAACTCAAGCAGCTCCTTATAGTCATCTCGGGGTTGATATTGTTTTAATTGATTTATACAGAATATTAAAAGTTCTTCCTTTAAATTTTGTAATGATTGAAAGACAAAAGTATCTTCCAATCCAATATGAAAATTGTTGACATTAATGCTAGGCCAACATTTTTGAAAACGTTTAAAAATCGGTACATCTGGGGCAGATGCAATATCAATCTTTATTTCAAAAGCACTTCTTAATACAACTTCAAGTATATGGTGTCTGCACGGTAAATAAAGAATTTCACGTTCTAACTTTTGTTCAAGTAATATACAAGCACCTTTTAGTCGTCCGGTATTAGATGCAGTTGTATCACAACATAAGGCTTGTACGTTATCGGTTAAACCCCAATTTTCAAGAGCCTTATACACTGCTGCTGCTTGATTTTCCCCCGTGCCAGATATAAGTTCTGGTACACCAAGCAGCTGCTCTATGCCTTTATATGATATAATTATTGGTAGGCGGTCAACCAATTTTTTTTCGGATAATGAGGGAAGAAGTTTACCATCCCAATGAACCACACATGGACCTATTTGAGATGGGTTGAAATTAACTCGAAGTGCCTCTATTCTATTTTTACGAAAACGTTGTCGAATAGAATTTACTGATGTCCGATTTATTATTAGTTCATTTATATTAATACCGAATGATTCCGCAGTTGCAAGTAATATATGAACCGCATCTCGATCACTTATCTTACACCTATCAAGTGCTGCAGCCATTTTATCAGTTATAAAATTAGTTTTACCTCTTAATTGAGATACATTTGGTTGTTCTATAACCTCTTCCTCTGATATTGTGTTAAAATTGTGTTCTTCTATTTCATCAGAATCACTACTTGTAGATAAAAAAAACAAGAGTCTCAATATTAACAACTCGTTCTGAAATAATTACAAAAAATTATTTATATTTATAATATTATAAATATTAAAACTATAAATATATATAAAATATACAAATAATCTAGGTACCTGAAATTTCCATGTCTTCATATACTCTTTTTTTTCTTTCCAACTTATTTTTCAAATTTTTTTCAATACATTCTTCAAGTTTTTGGTTTTTTCTATCTATTCCCAACAAACAACCGGGTCTTCCTTTAGTCCTTTGAGCAATTAAAAATTGTTTATCACTTTCTATTATCATTATGTCCAAGGCACGTGCATGAGCGATATCAAAAATATCATTCAACTTATTAACGAAAATTTCTTCATTTTTTCGATCTTTGGCTGATTTTCTAGTCGAATGTTTTTGTAAATTTTTCCACTCATTATATAACGACTCAACTTTTTTCAACAAGTGATATTCTTCTCTAACGGGAATACGTGCTTTTTCCCAAAATATAATGACTTCGCGGATAACTAATTTAGCACTGTCGCGTAAATTTAAATTTACTTTACGCATGTTAAAAAAGAGAACACTTAACACCTGTTTCATTGAAGGTAACTTACTACCTATAATTTGATTCGAAATATGTCCAACTAAAAATATCTTATTGGAATCACGAAGATTTATTTTTGATGACGACGCCATAATAATAAATTAAAAAAAATAAGTATCTAAACGAACGGTATTTGTAAACTTTGAGTAATAATTTCTTATGAAAAAAATTAAAATTGTGTTTAATACATAGGTATGTAGACAATTAATGTCAATGGTTTGTGTCAAACTGCCAAATAATTGAATGCCTTGCCTCTACTGTCACAATATAATATCATTATCGATAAAATTATCTAATCTTAAATGTAAAATATCTGCAATTTGTCGATTCCAATATAATACTGTAACGTTTCGTTTGTCGTTTACCTATACTTAAATAACTATTAGATATTAAGTCGATTGGGTATAAATTAATAATATTATCTACATTTTACCCGTACGCATTGTATTATTCTCTTAAAAACGTGATTATAAACGAAACTATTGTGATTTCATAATTATAGATAGATCAATAATTGTATATACTTTTTTTTTTATTTTAACTTAACTATGACAGTAGAACATTAACTCCAATACAATTTACACTTATTAACTTTTTTAGGAGATAATATTTCTGATCATTTTTATACGGGATATTTTGTTTTATCACCGACCGTTATTCTAATAAATGTAAATAACCTTATAAAAATCAATTTTTGAAATAAATTAAAAATTATGTATTTTATCATTTTTCTTGGAAAATAATAAATTTATAAAAAATTGTATAAGTATGTTTATTATTAAAAATATAAATATCTATAATTTAAGTTATATACATTTTATCGATAAGTGCAATATTTATTTGATAAAACTCAAAAAACGACAAAAAAACCCCTATTTTGCATTTTTTAGTCCCTTCGGGGCACGCGAAGGGGGTGAACAATCATGATCAAATTCAACAAAAATTACTTTTTTATAGTCATGAACAAAATGAGGGGGTGAGAAATTAAAAATTCGTGAGTTCAAAAATAAGGGCCACCCTAATATAGCCATATAGGTACATGGTAATACACGATATACATGATTTGATAAAAAAAAAAATAGTAAAAAACCAAAACTACTATACAGTGTGCATACTTTTTTTGATTCCAATGATTCCATAATTCCGCCAACTGGTTGGACACAGAAGACTAATCAGTGAACAATATATTTTTCAGTTTGCACAATTTAGAATTATATATTTTGTTTAACAGTGTTCAACAAGAGACAGCTCTTTCATTATTTTAAAAAAAATGTTTTATGTTATGACAATTCACATTAATCATATTATCACGTTAAACCATCGTGCGATTGAGTACAATCACAATATTTGGCGGGATAATGCAACGGTCATGACCACGGTTTATCTTAAAAACCGTGGTTTTAATCTCTTGATATTCATCAATATATACCTTATCATCTTTCGGACAACTGCTTATCACTCGTATATCTTAGTTCATGATAAATATTTTTATCAATGTTTTAATTATAATTTCTAATAATTTCGGAAAATAAAATAGTAAATACTGTCAAGTGGTACACATATAGAATTAATTATTAAAAATTCAAATAATATTATGAACTGCACAACATTTAAATAAGAACTGCACATTTTATGTACAACTGCACATTAGCATAAGCTCTGCTAAGACGGCGCTAGTAATGCTAAAAGGAAAATATCCCCCCGAACACCGCCTGTTGTACAACATTTCGTAGTCAACCCCCCACAACCTCCAACCTTGTCGTGTCCAGTCCTGTATATCTTAGTCCGTGGCACAAGAACAAATATCTTATCAAGGTTGTCCGGAAATTGATAACAACTTTGACCGAAAAATTGTTTCATCAAATCTATTGCCAACATCGAAACTTAAAAAAAATATATGAAAATTATTAATATCTAAATTTATATGGATAAATATTTATTTTTATATATCTATATATCACGATTTAAGATTATATACATATATATATATATATATATATTAATAAAGTTGTTTATATATATAGGATATCCCGGTTTATCAAATAGCAAGTAGCAACTACCTATAAAGACTGGAAAAAGGTATTTACTATTTTATTTATAATATAATATATTCATAATTATACTAGTAGTATAAAAAAATAATTAATTATAACGAGTTTAATAAACGAGTTTAATAATACAATATAAATAATTTATAATAAAGCATGTTATGAGACGTAATATAAATCAATGAATAACAGTCAGTCTTATTAAGTATTCGAATACTTGCAAAAACATTTATAAATAAGTATTAAATAGAATTAAGAATTAAATATACTATTTTAAGAATTAAAATAAATAAATATTAATTATACTTTTTTAAAGTATTTGTATTATGTTACAGTAATATAAAAATTTCTACTCAGCGTTTGCTGCACTAACAATTATACAAAAATATGACACTATAATAGATTTAAAATAGATTTTGTTATATAAATTCACGATAAATTATTTAAAAAAAATAGATTAATAATTGTTTAGTGATATTACGTCACATAACAGCGATTACATCACGGCCAACCAACACACACACACACTCACGCACATCACTACATCAGCCATTATTTGTATATTTATTTTTGTTTGTTTTATCATAATATTATTATTGTCGCGTGAATTATATAACTTGTGTTACGTAAATTACGACGGCGTGTTATCTGCCGCCGTACCGACTCGCTGGTGCGCGCAAATTTTAACACAGCCGCCGTAATATTAATCAGTCTCGCTCATACTATCGTAACATATTGTCAACGCGGACCATAATAATTTGTCGTGGGCGCAAATTGCCACCTTATTTTATATATTTTTATTGTGCCGGGCGCGAATCGCCTTTTATTTTATATAATTATATATTATAGTGTTGTGGGTGCAATTCGCCACTTATATTATATTGTCGTGGGCGCGAATCGCTTTTCGCCGCTAATATTATTATATTATATTATTGCAAGGCGCGAATCGCCACTGTATTATAATATGCTATAGGCGCAAATCGTCACATATTATATTATATTAAATTATTGGCGCAAATCGTCATATATTATATTATATTGATTGTATAGGCGCTAATCGCCACATATTATATTATATTTATCTTAGTGTTTTGTGAGTGTTGTGTGCAAATTATTTATAGGTAGCGGCTGGCCAGCAGTGCTCCACAAATTGTGAGTTTTTTTTGTTATTATTTAAATTATTATTTACCGTTGAATTATTATACAATATATTCAATTATTTAGCTGTATAATGTTAATTATTATTATTGGTTGTGCCGAACCGGCAATTAGTATTATTATATATTTTATATTGTTGAGCCACAAGAGCTATATCATTATTACATATTACACATTTTTATTTGTTGGGCCAAAAGGGCCGTAATCTATTATTGATTATTGTTTATTATATTATATTTGTTTTATTATACCTTCAATTTGAGTTACCATTTATCTAGAGTTACCTATATATTCATTAGTTTTAAGCACACACCCACACATATACACATCTACACACACCACCACACACTAGCACTCTTTGGTTTTGCTCGGCGACCCCGTTCATTTCCTTTGTGTCGCTATACAAATAAGGTACGCGTCCATAGGTACGCATCGTACGTATCGTACGGATCGTATGAAACGGATCAATTTGTAGTAGTACGTCCACTGTATCCGTAGCGATCGGATTGCCGATGCGACGGTTGGCTTTTTCAGTAACATTCGCATTTTCGTTGCGAGTGGACGATCGGAAACATTACAGTGTGTAAGACAACATGGAAAGTGACGAAGAACTTGTTATGATTGCTTTATTATTAGATGAAGAAGACGAAGAAGAAAGAAGAGGAAATAAGAGAAAACATAGAATGTGGATACATGATATATTCAAAAAAAGGTCACAATTTGGAGAATATCATACACTTTTTACTGATTTGCTTAACGACGACGTAAAATTCTTCCAGTATTTTCGTATGTCTCATGCCAAATTCAAAACTCTTCTTGACATCTTAAGTCCTCACATATTAAGAAAGAATACAACATACAGAGAGGCCATAGAACCAGAACAAAAACTTGCTGTGTGTTTAAGGTATGTATTAAAAACAACTACCTAGTTTTAAATATTAAAAATATAATTATTGGGTAGGTATTAAATATTAAGTAAGTACATCGTTTCAAACGCAATTCGAAAAACAACACGATTACATTTTTAAATCAATTAGTTTTTTATTCTAGTTGTGTCAGTTTTTTACAATGTGGTACAAAACAAAGTTATTCCGATACATTATTTATTTTATTATAAGGAAATTTTAAAAATTGACTTAGATATTGATTATCTTGATCCTGCGTATAAGAAAATTCGTTTGTGGAAGGCGATGGAGTAATAATGGCATTTGAATTGAGCAAAGGAGACATAATGGCATTTGAATTAGGTAAAGGAGACATCGATGCATTAGAATTAGTTGACGGAGTCATAATTACATTCAAATCAGGCGAAGGAGACATCGTTACAGGTGACGGGCAATGAATATGCAAAGTTTCGTTGTACATTGTTCTATTCGAAGTTTGTTTTGAAGTAGACGGTGTAGAAAACATTGAATAATTTGATGGTGGTGGAGGCATCGTTACGTTGGAAACAGAAGTTGGTGAAGTTAATGCGAGTCTCATCTCTACATTGTTAACCATTTGAAACAATTGCGCCTTAATGTGAACTTGATCTCGAATAGGAAAAGTCTTGACTGTTTTCGCCATATTTATAAAAAATTCAACTATAGGATCACTCTGAATGCTGTTGAGTTGCTCTTTTCTTGATAAATATCCCTGAAGGACGTTAGCTGCAGTTGGTTGTTGTGGTGTTACAAACTTCGATTTCCTACCAATATTTCGTGATGATAACATGGACGAAGTTGGTTGTGACTCTTGTGTATCACTTGATTCATTTACTGTATCACTATCTAAATTATTTAGATTACGTGATGTCTCAAGCTCTTCTTCATCACCGTTACTATCATCACCAGTAGGTTCCGATAGGTTTGAAAGTCTCTCTTCCTCGTCATTCAAATACGGAGTGAGAAAAGTGAGCTCTCTATAGTATTTAGGAGGCTTCAGTTTTGATGCTGCTTGGCCACTTTTGGTTTTGCGTAGATTCAAAGCCTTCCTATGGTTGTCTCTAGTTCTAGTCCATCGCTCCTTGCATGCATTACCTGTAATGCATTAAAATGAATTTATATTTTTAGATTATGATCGAGGACCTTGGACTAGGGTAGGTTAAATTTGAATGCAATGATATGTATCATTGTATACGAAAAACGATTCTGAACGTAGATGATTTGTCAGTCTGGGATATAATATTATATTTAAATATTGTCATATATTCTATTTTTAAACAAATTCAAACATTTAAGTAAAAGTTTCAAGATCCTACGTTTGGTAATTTTTTAAAAATAACAAAAATCGAAAATTATTTGGTAGTATAACGTTATTTTACACGTGTATTTTTGATTTCAAATTAAAATTAAAACTTGAAACACTCGTAAAATTTTTTAAGTTGAATAATCCTCAAACTTTTTTATAATTATACTAAGCTTTACTTATGGACAGCATAGTATTAAATTTTCAATTCTTAGCTTTTGATAGTAAAATATTTATAAATTTTTAACTACCAAATAGTTAAAAATATTCATGATTTTGACAAATTGTTGTCAATATTTGAACTTCAAATGCTAATAAAAAAAATTGTGCATATGTATTTTTATAATTTTTGAATGAGAGTTAGAACAAGTTATGTGGACCCTTCAATTAAATTTTTAAGTAATTTGTCCCAGCTAAATTTTTTTTATCAACATTTATAAAAAAAAAATAAAAAAAATTTGAAAATTTCAATTGTCTATAAATAGCTCAAAAAAAGTCAAAATGTTTTGAAAATCAAATCACGTAAAGAAAATGGCAATCTAAATAACTGGTAAAATTTTCAAGTATTTACGACTTATACTGTTTGAATAACAACAAATATAAAAAATCGTTTGAGGCTAAACCGTTATTTAACGCGGTTTTGTAAAAATTTAAATTTCAAACACTCATAAAAATTTTTTGACTAAATCCGGTAATTTTTTTTACAGATAATTGAAGAAAAATGTATGACAAACCTTGTATTAAATTTTCAAAACTTGGTTATAAAAGAAAAAAATTTTACGATTTTTCAACCACAAAATTACTTGCAAATTTTCACAATTTTCACATATTTCGTATAAATTCGAACTTTAAGCACTTATAAAAAAAATTAAGGTTTTTCCCGACTCATTTAAAAAGTATTGAAAATTCTTAACTTTTGACTTCCCAAAGTACCAACTAGATTCGATTTCCTTTTCAAAGAGGGGCTGAAGTCAAAAATCGAAGCATTTTTACTGCTCCAAATGTTGTCGTCAGATACAAAAAAAAAATAAAAAAAAAAAAAAAAAGAAAACACACATCATTGTAAAATCAATACATTCATCACTCCGTTCAGAATCTAAAAATTATAAAATTTTCAGTTTTTATAACTAAAGATACGCGTATGTTAGGCTATTTATTTATAGGAATTTGAGTATTTAGAATAATATTAACCTAGTTTCGGTTGTAATTAGTTTTGTTACAGGTTTTTGGCCACTGGGAACTCTTTTCGTTCAATTTCATTTTCCTTTAGTCTAGGTGAACGCACAGTACGAAGAATCGTTTACTCATGCTGCGAAGCCATATCCCAGTTTCTACAGCCCCTAGTTATGCCTAAACCATCTGAAGAAGTATGGAGAGAATCGGAAGAAGGTGTTCGTGAAAAATGGAATTTTCCTAATGCGATTGCTGCCATTGATGGAAAACACGTGTTGATTCAGGCACCACCTCACAGTGGATCAAATTATTTTTGTTATAAAAAACACTTTAGTACGGTGCTGTTAGCCTTAGTGGATGCAAATTATAAATTCATAGTCGTAGATATTGGGGCTTTTGGTAAAAACTCTGATGCTAGCATTTTGCGCAATTCTAATTTGGGTAAAGGCTTAAAGAATGGAACACTAAATATACCTTCACCAAAAATACTACCAGGGGGTAATGACGTACTGCCTCACGTCATAATTGTTGATGAAGCTTTCCCATTGTGCACGAATTTGATGCGACCATACTCACGCGACGATGCACAAAGAAATGAAGAAAAAAAAGTGTTTAACTATCGGTTGAGTCGTGCTAGAAATACTGTGGAAAATACGTTTGGAATATTGGCACGGAAATTTAGAATTTTCGAACGTAAGTTATCTATGTCTCAAGAACACATTGTGAGTGTTGTAATGGCTACATGCTCCTTGCACAACTTTCTAAGAAATGACACATGTCACTGGACCGAAAATGATTTGAATATTTCTATTTCCAACATGAGAGGACTGCAAGACTTAAGGAATATAGGTGGAAATTCTGTTTTTGTGTCTAAAAACAGATGCTTTAGCAGTTAGGGATGGTTTCAAAAGTTATTTCAATTCAGCAGCAGGGTCAGTAGAATGGCAATTAAGGAGAGTTCGAGCTGGAAGGAGGTTCACGTGACTCTATGATACAGTGATTAACTAAACATTTTGTACGTAAATAGCTTTATTTTACTAACTAATTAAATTGAAATATGAATTAACTTACCAGTTTGATTTAATCTTTTACCAATTTCTTCCCAAATATTATCTCGTCTTTGTTGATTCGAGTAATGAGGGTGTTTTAAATTGTACAACTCTTCGTACTCTTGTACAATTGTTATTAGCCTTGCAATGTCCATGATATGCGTAATAATAATTATAATTAAAATAATAAATATATTATAATTAAAACACGTGTGTACTGAGTGTCGAAATGCAACAAAATTAAAATGATCAGTGAGGCGACCAGTGACGACCGGTTGTGACACGCGTCCACTTATCGGCAATCCGTATGATGTCATCCGCACCAGTCGGAAAAGTTGCCCCTTCGATCAATTTCGTCGGCATTACCGAAAGACCGATACGTGCGATCCGTCCGCTGCCTGTCAGTGGACGCATATATATAACTTACTATACAAATAATTCTAAAATCCGTTTCATACGATCCGTACGATACGTACGATGCGTACCTATGGACGCGTACCTATATACACACGTACACAGGTCGGTCGGTGTGTGAGTGCGTGCGCTACGAAGTAGCTGGTGACCGGGCGCGCGTATTGTTATTATTATTATACGCTCCCGGACCGAACAATAATTATATTAACACATAGGTATATACCTACATTATTAGGTAATTGTCCAATACGACATACGTTACTACACATATTATGATTGACAATTTATCACAATTATTGTTATTTTAGACATATTATTTTAAATACAGTTAATACATATTATATATTACATAAACATTATACCTAAATCACATTTTAAATCAGCACTGTGTCGTCATCAAATCAAATAATTATATTAACTTAAAATTAGGGTTAATTTCAAAAATCAATTAAAAATTTAAAATAAGTCATAAATATAAAATATAAATTGTTGTCATTTACAAATAATTAAAAATAAATGTAGGTATATGAACTTATTGTTCATAGGCATGGTCAAAATGTGGATCTATGTGGACATAAGGAGACTCTTCTTTGCCATTTAAGTAATCTATTATTTGCTGTCTTACATTCAAAGTTGGCTTGCTTAATCGCTGTTCCTCAGGTATTTTTAATTTAAGTTTCTTTGTTGAAAAAAATCGTAACTGCTTATCAACATTCTTATTGGCTGGTTCACGATTTTCATTTAATGTAATAGTAACATTGCTCTCCTGTTCATATAACATTTTTAAATTTGTGTCTTATGATGAATTTATTTTTTTTAGCCGTTCATTGTTCAATTTACTACCCTGTGAGACAAACATGCTGTAAAGTTGTTGTATTTTGTTTGCAATACTTTCTGTTGATGGGCCAGTAATTTGCTGTACACTTGACATTTTCATGCAAATTTCGTCATTTTCCATTGGATTATTAATAGTTTGGACGTCTATTTGGTCCTCCTGGTCATCATTAATTTTTACGGCATGGATATGCTTACACATATTATTTTTAATTGTATAATCATAACATGTACACGAGAACAAATGTACACAGATTTTACAAGCGACACAAATAACCTTACATGCACATGGTTCACATGTCTTTACCAAATATTCCTCTGCTAATGATTCTGATTTAACAGTCCAAGTAATTGTTGATGTTTTATTAATATTGGATTTATGAATTTGTGTTGCAGAACGATGACGATTGTTAATAGCATTAATATAATGTGTAACTTTACCACCATTGCACAGCTTTACAAGTTTTTCAAAATTCTTGTCTCTTACTGATTTTAGCAAATGCCAGAGTAATACATCGAGTCGTTGATTTTTTTCCGCTTTAAATAAACATATTTTAATGTTTTATGGAATGCTTCCAAAACCATATTAGTATTAAGCATAACTTGGTGTCTATAACATGCAGCCCATAATTTTTTTCTATTAACATAGTGACTCACAAAATATGCTTTAAAGTCATGTAAAGCCGGTTCCTCTTGTAATTTACATAGAAAAGAATCGAGAAGTGTTTCAAACTGTGTTTAATCTGGCATCAACGTCATGCAGTTTGTATTTATGAAGTAATCCATACTTAGAAGAAATATTATAAACATCTTTTAGAGTTATTATATTCTTCTTTTCCACATTATAATCAAAATCATCACGGAGCTGGTCAATTATCACATTTGGAGGTACTCCACTTTTTACTTTGTCTGAATAAAGAATATAGTTAATATGTTAAATGTATTATTTAATATACAAATAAAAGACACTATTTACCAGCAATTGTTTCTTGTACTTTTTTAGGAATGGGAAGATATTTTACTTCATTGTTATGCCCTTTACGTGTCTTACAATATTTTTCTACATTTCCACATCCTTTAACTATAACTCGTATGTACGAAGGACAGAAATCATCTAAAATTATTATTAAACACAATTTTGACTAAAGGAAAACAGACGGCATTAACATCCAGTTCACAGTAAGTTCACTATTTGCTATTAATTAAGTTATTCAACAGAAGTTTAATTAAACATAAATTTAATTATTAAGCCAGAAAAAAATCATAATATTAATAAAATAAAATACTAATATTTTTTATTACTTAAGTTTTATTTATTGTAAAACATATTTTATATTTCATACATTTAAGTGTACATTAAATATTTTAATATTAAGTTTAAAAACTAAAAATTTATATAATTTGTAGTATTAAATTTAATAATTTAATATATTATAAATAATGTAGTTATAATTATTAATAAAGCTTAGTTAAAAAATGTTAGTTATTTGGTGGATGGGTGGGTGGTATACCCCTATTTATATTAGTGTGCACCACTTTAACCATTGAAATCAATTAAATACAAAACATAATATAAATTAATTAGTTATTAGAGTTATTAGATAGACAATATATGGGATTTGCAATCTTAGAATAATATAATGAAAACAAATCTATACAAACAATAATAATTTTTTAATATTTAACATTAGGTATATAATAATTTATAATTATATCATAAGAGATGAACTATTTCAGATAATCCATAAACACCAACGACTTGACTTGAAGATCAATTAACAGCAAGCAACACATAAAACAATAAAAAAATCACGATAATATACAACAGATAAACATAATTACAAATTTCAGTAAATGATTAATGTATATTACTGATTTTGAAACTTGCCTATTTTACATGAACCAATAATTTTCATGGCACGTTTTTCAGTAGCCTTGCTTGAAAACTTTCCGGAACAATGACAATAATAAACACTCGTGGCTACAGTTTTATCTTTGTTAAATCTTATTCCCCTTTGTTTGGGAGGCCGTAATAATCCGGAAAATAAATAGGCGGAACGTATAAATTCCGGAGCGTATAATTCCGGAACGTATATCTCCGGAATCCAAATGTTAAAAACCGGTATTTGGCCGGAACGTATACCACCGGGATTAAAAAAAACTAATAAACCGTATTGGCCCGGAATTATTACTATTATTACTATTATTCTAGACCGTATAATTCCGGAACGTATATCGCCGGAATCCAAAAGTTAAAAACCGTATTTGACCGGAACTGAAAAAAACTAGTAAACCGTATTTACCCGGAACGTTTTTATCCGGACCATATATTTACGGAAAGTATTGTAAATTGCCTATTTGAACTCCCTGAAAAACAAAGTTTAGAACTATATTATTAGATCTACAACTGCTAGATTGACCCAATAACTTTCTTCATTTTTCATTGTTATTAAATATTCTTATTGTGTCCTATTATTATGTTACATTATATTATAATACATTTTGTAAAAATAAAAATAAATATTACCTATAACAATATATTTTTATTATTCTTAATAATCAGTGGAGCGATGAATTGCAATATTGATTGATTTTACAATTATGTGTGTTAGGTACCTATCAAAAAGTCTTTACTCAAAATAGTTGCTTATCGTATGATTTGTATTGAACACGTCCATTACAGTTACGTACTCACTAATGAGATAAGTACATTTGACACCTACTATACAGAAAAGCTGTAACCTCCTTAACGAATTTTTATAATCATTGCATACATAAAAAAAAACTGTTTTTTAAATATTTATACTTTCTCAAAGTCCTATAAAATAATAATTGAAATGCCAAGATGTACACGTAATTTGTTTTAAGAGCGTAAATTTCCGAACTCTGTCGACTATCCAGTACGCTTCTGAACAATATAATATGGAATTTAAAGAAAATAAGATGTGGATACATTAACAAATTACCATATTACATACCATAGTATCAGGCCCGGCGCGAGAGTTAGGCGACTCAGGCGGTCGCCTAGGGCGCCATTTTCAGGGAGGCGCCGAAATTGCTATTTACAATTTTGCACACTTTTGTCAGTAATTTTTTTTATTAAATATAAAATACCTAAAACTTTGTACTGAAATATAGATAATTATTATTACTTATGGTTATTCTGTTTAGCGTACTAACGTAAAATGTTTATCTTTATATTGTTCTATAAATATAAAAATTCCTGAATATTTGTTATCGTTTAATCGGGATCGCGTCGAGCCGTCGTGACTACGTCGCGTCGCTTTCGTCCGTCACTTATCAGCT
Source organism: Schizaphis graminum (assembly GCA_020882235.1). Lineage (NCBI taxonomy): Eukaryota > Metazoa > Arthropoda > Insecta > Hemiptera > Aphididae > Schizaphis > Schizaphis graminum. The sequence continues at coordinate 1,433,372 of CM037036.1, read as the reverse complement.
CATTCTGTGTATTTAAAAATACACGCTTCTTTTATTATAGTATTATATATATTATTATATTACTGATTGACGATCTTACTATACGTGTCTGTGACCATACTTTTATTGTCGAGTACGCCATCGCCACAACAGTCTAGTTGACGATTAAATTTCACTAGTTATTTGGTAAGTTGTAGCTTGTAAGGAACTTTAACAGACAATAGAAAATAAATAATATATATTTTAATTTATTATTTATTAACACGTTTGCTGCTGCATTTGTTGGAATACTATATTTATTTTATGTGTAATATACCTACATGATATTTGATAAGAATTAATTAATAATATTATACAAATTATTAAAATTAATTTAAAAAACGCTTTAGTTAGAATGGCACCAAAAAAGAAATTATCTGGAGCAGAAAATCTGAAAAAAAAGATTAAGAGGGAATTAGAATTTAAAAAAGGTGCTAATGCTTTATCTAAGTTCTTACAAAAAATAAAGAATCAATTAACGATAAAAGCTATTCTTCAGAAGAATTGTTACCTTCTACAAGTTCAGAACAAAATATCACGTCATCTTTATTAGCTACTACAAGTTCTGAACAACATACAATTGAGCATTTAAAAAATATGGATATTTCTATTGAATTTCAAAGTACTGAATTGGTTAGTAACACTGAATCATCTGAACCAAGTATTAACTCTGATCCTGCTACTTGGCCCTCATGTTTAACATCAAAACAAATTGACTATATAGTAGTAACCGGTCCCGAAATATTTACAGAATTTTCAACTAGATCATGAAAAAAGACATTTTTCTGAGATACATTTTTATCGACATCTTTCTAATGGTGAAAAGTTAGTTAGGCGTTGGTTAATTTACTCAAAATCAACGGGGAAAATATTTTGTTTCTGTTGTAAATTATTTGATAGAACTCCGAAGTCAAATTTGGCAATTTGTGGGTTTTCTGATTGGCATAACGTATCTGCTGCACTTACTGTACACGAAAAAGCGCCTAATCATTTTAAGGCTTATGGTACATGGATAGAAATAGAAAAACGGTTAAAACTAAATAAAACAATAGATGCAGAGCACCAGCGAATTACGAACATGGAAACTGATTATTGGGTAAAAGTTTTGGACCGTTTGTTATCAGTAACTTTATATTTATCTAAGAATAATCTAGCGTTTCGAGGAAGTTCAGATAAATTTTATACTCAAAGTAATGGACATTATTTAAATTTAGTTGAGCTTTTGGGTAAATATGACGATGTAACTAAAGAATTATTACTTAAAACACTGTCTCGTGAAAAAACCGTACATTATTGCAGTCATTCTATTCAAAATGAATTAATTAATATAATGGCCAATAAAGTTTTAGAAACAATAATAGATAGATTACGTGCAGCAAAATATTATTCTGTAATTCTTGACTGTACACCAGATGTGAGTCATCAAGAACAACTATCCTTTACACTAAGATTTGTTAATATAAAAAAAAAAAATTGAAGTTAATGAACATTTTATTGGATTTAAAACGGTAGAAAGCTCTACAGGTTTGAGTTTAACAGACCTTCTTCTAAAAACTCTTGCAGAAAATAATATTTCTTTTCAAGATTGTCGTGGGCAGGGATATGATAATGGTGCTAACATGAAAGGGCAAAAAAAAGGAGTTCAAGCCAGAGTCTTATCAATGAATCCTCGTGCCACCTTTGTTCCATGCAATTGTCATTCTTTAAATTTAGTTGTATCAGATGCTGCATCATGTTCTATAAATTCAATTACAGTTTTCGGCGTACTCCAAAGAATTTATGTTTTGTTTTCATCATCGGTAAATCGATGGAAAATTTTAACCGACAATATAAAAGGGCTGACCGTGAAACCTCTGAGTGACACAAGATGGGAAAGTAGAATCAACAGCGTAAAAGTTGTTCGCTTTCAAACTGAACAAATTTACAATGCGCTTATTAAACTATCCGAAGTTGAAAACATAGATGCTGGAATGCGCCATGAAGCTGTTTCGCTTGCTGATCAACTTACAGATTTTAAGTTTCTAATATCATTAGTTGTTTGGTACGATATTCTTTTTCAAGTTAATCTAGTCAGTAAAAGTATGCAAGCAAAAGCAATGGACTTAATAAATGGTTCTAATATGTTAAAAAGTGCTTTAGAGTTTATTAAGAACTATAGAGATCAATTTGATCAGATTTTGGTTAAAGCAAAAGCAATAGCAGATGAATTAGGGGTGGATTCTGAAATAAAAGTAGTTCGGAAGCGTATAAAAAAAAAAAAACGTTGATGAGCGTTCAGATGATACTGATCATAGAACTGTAGTCGAAAAATTTAAACATGAATTTTTTTACACATTGATGGACGTTGTTACTACATCATTGACAGATCGTTTTGAAATTTTAAAGATTCATGTTGATTTATGGAATTTTTTGTACGATTTAAAAAATGCACCTGAAAATGAAAACGAATTATTGAAACATTGTATAGATCTACACAATCACCTTAAAGATGGATCTGACTCTGATATTGATGGTGTCGAATTATGCACAGAGATTGTGAACATCAAGCAATTGTTAATTTTTTGTTAGGACGTAAATTCACCTCTTAATATTCTCCAATACATTTTTGACTATGAACTCCAAGACATATTTCCAAATCTTTGGATTGCTTTAAGATTATTATTGACGTTACCAGTGACAGTAGCTAGTGGTGAGCGGAGTTTCTCAAAATTAAAACTCATAAAAACATACTTGCGATCTACTATGGCTAATGAACGTTTAGTCTCACTATCGGTTTTATCTATAGAAAACGCAATAGCTGCGGAAATTGATTTTTCTACAATTATACGGAGTTTTGCCGAGAGAAAATCAAGAAAAGTGTTGATCGATAACAAATTTAAATAAATATTTTATTTATGTTATGTTTTATTGTACATTCTATTTCCATTTATTATTAATTTCTGTATTATTATTTTTTTTTTCATTACTAGTATATAGGTATTTTGTATTTATATCTGAATATTATACCAAAAAATTATAATGTTATATTTTATGTAATATTTTAATTTTTATTGTACCTACCTATAATATTGATTAAAGTTGAAAAATGTATACTTATAAATAAATATGTATAATAAATAAACCGGACTTTTATCACATCGGACTGTTTTTCGCGGGTCTTTTTTACCGGACTTATGATCGTCGGACTTTTGTTATTATATATAATGCTGCATAGCAATTCGAGGGATATTTTAGTTTTTTTTGTTCGAGTAAAACACAGTGAGCGAGTGGCAACATGGGCATCACTGTAATAAGCATGACAAAATAATTTGTCATGGTAATAAGTAATCTTTTTTTTTACATTGGTGTCTCTGCTGAATTTGATTTTGGTATCAGACGTGATATCATTTTTCGAACAACTGCACCCGACCCCCTTCGTGGTTATTCTGTACTTCGGCGGTATAAATGTTAATATTTTTTTAACACCAAAGTCGTATTAATTACCAAAACAATATTTGATGTGTATACAATATACATGCATTAGATATCAACGAAAAATATTCTTTTTGTATTTAATGTTTATATTTGATGATATGGTATACTATCAAAAAAATTAATAGGAAGTAGGAACACTACTGAGTATAACCGTAATAAAAATAAAAATATTATTATTTATAATACTGATCACAAAAAAAGTGAAAAAAAAATGCAAAAAATTTCCTAGGTATAACAGGCAGTTTCATACCGTTGACCTTTCCTATTAATCGTGCCGCGTTACCCACTGAACCACACCACCATGATACGAATATTGAATATCATACACTATTTAACCAAATATATACACGGATAATGACATCATGGACAGTGAGATATTTTTCCTACTATGATCCATTCCTTGATTACGATACAACTATAAATATCACCGATAAAAATATTTGCATAAAATCGAGAATCGTATAGTTGCAATGTGAGTAGTGTTTTCGTATGTTGTACGAACGTTACGAAACGATACAAAACGTTCTTTATTATTGTGTTATCGTTAATTTTATCATGATATGGATACCGTTAATAAAAATCAACCGTTTTTTAGAAAATCTCGTGCATGAATATTGAAGAGGTTAAAAAAATTTATCTTTATTCTTTGCTGCATAGGTATAAACATTTATCAGTTCCTTGTGTTAAAATTGTGCTGGAAAAAGTTAAAATGTTTAAATACTACTAGCATTTCTTTTAAAGTTGTTAACGCCTTAAACGTTTTAAACATTGTTTACTACAACATGAATACAAATATGAAAAACAATATTATAGGTAATAAACTATTCATAATTTTAACTACTCATTTTATTTTTATAATAATTTTATTGTTTATTTCAAAAGGGTAATCTAGTAATAGATGGTAATAGTAATCTATATTAGTTAAGTATAATTATTTTTTCAGATTTATGCACGTTAGACAAATATATTTTTTATTAACTGAAACATAAATATATACCCTTTTGATATAACTGTATAATATATTATAAATATACAACGACATGCAATTTTTCAAATATTTTATCATCAATTAATTTGTATGACATATGGTGTATTGTGTATATTAGGTAAACAATTTTACATTTGAAAACAGGAAGAAGTTTAATTTAAGAAAATCCTTTGAAAAGTAACTTCTTCCATTCGACATAAAGGGCATCTTGTTGGTGGTGGAAGTGATATAATGCAATCGTTGCAAACCCATGCATGACCACATGGAATAACAATATGCTGTTGAATATTTGCTGTTCTTGCATTCAAACAGACCAAACATCTAGACACATCTTGTGGAGCTATAGTAAGTTGTGGAGCAATAGGCAGTTGTGGAGCTATAGGCAGTTGTGGAGCTATAGGCAGTTGTGGAGCTACAGGCAGTTGTAAAACAGCAGCAGGTTCCACTTCTGGCTCAGGATTTGGATCTACTTCATTGATCCAGTTTATATGTCGAGATATATATCTTGATGTGGTGTATGATGTCAATTGCATGAACTGCCACATACTTATGATGCCCAGCGTCGTATTGACTTGTGGCATTTTTTAGTCTTTTTGACTGTAATAAATATTTTGTCTTCAAATTCCTTGTAGGTTGAAGATTATTTTCAAGCTGTCTCAGTATGACATGGTAATTATTAAATAAATTACTCAAATTACCTATAAGAAAAATATTAAAGTAAATTTCAGAAACATGAATTCCTAGAATTTGTGTATCTATTTATTTGATGACTAATACATAAGATAGTACAAATTATATTATAATGTATCAATCACAATCCATACATTATATATTATATAATATAATGATACAATAATATATTAGTATTTAAATTTACAAACGCTAAAAATCAGTTCTATAGTTTTGAACAAAATAATGTTCTGGATTAAATTAATAAATATCCAAATACTCACAAAAATAAGGAAATTTAATAAAAAATGTACAATTGTTTTTAATATCTTACTTTATAAGAGTACCTTATTAATTAATAATATTGTTTAACATACTTAAAAATATCCATAGATTGGGATGAGTCACTGAAAATTTTAATCTGAGCTTATTGTGGAAACTCTCAATATTATTGTTTGTACGCCTAGGAAGTCCATAAACTGAAATTATCTGAGTTCCTACACGACGCAACCAATACCTAATTAAATACAGGTATAATTATATAGTTTATAAGTTTTATTTGCGTATATTTAATAAGCTATTATTGATTAGATTTGGGGTATGCAATTCCTTAAAATTAATCTATACATTTTATATAAGTCACTGTGATAGTAAAATATAATAATTTATTTAAAAGTTTCAAGTCACAACTAAAAATTTATTTTGAATTACTAAAAAAATAAATTAAAATGTTATATTTTGTTAATTTGTTTAAATATCCAATTTCATAAAAATTTAACTTCAAATATATGCAAAAAAAATTGTTTTTCCTATATTTTTTTTAGATTTTTTTATTACAGTCAAGACTACTTATGAATAACCATGTACTATGCTTTTTGACCAAAAACAAAATTTGTATCATACATAAATTAAAAAAAACCCAAATAAATCTAATACCTATACAAATAGTACAAAAACATCCAAAATTTATTGGCCATTTTTTAATGTCTAGTAAATTCTATTTTGAATATTAGGCAAAAAATGTTCAAGATAGTCGTTAAAAAAAATACTGTGCATTTTTTCTTTTAACCTCCCTAATTACCAACTAGATCTAATTTTCTTTCAAAAATCATCCTCAAAGTAGAATATCAAAACATTTTACTGCTCCAAAAAGGGATGAAAGAGAACAGACATAAAAAAAAAATCTAATATTTATTGATCTTTAAATATTAACAGCTAATTACCTCTCATAATAGTCAAATAAATTATGCATCGCTACTCCATGGTTAATTGCATACATCTTAATTAATTGAAATGCTCTTTCTATATCTTGATATGGAAGCAAAGGAAGTCCAAATAAAAGTTTTAAGCTTTGCAATGCAAATTGATTGCTATTTACTAGCCTATAATATCCCTTACTTTTCATGTTTTTAAAAACTGCCTAAAAACAATTATAAAATAAACAAATAGCTTAAGCATCTAGCAAAAATGTTATTAAAATAAAAATTTTTATTATTTAGTTACTTGATTATGGTGAAACCAACATCCAGATGTTCGAGCTTCAGGGAAATATGACTGTAAAATATCTCTGAGTGTAGATTCATAGTCACTTATGATATTTCTCAGGGAAATGTTTGGTAAAAGATTATCTTTGACATAGCGAAATACACTGTCATATGAATTTCTTGACTTCGATTTCATTAGTGCAAATATAATTGGTATTGACTATAAATAAATAAATTAATTAATGAACATTTGCTTAATAAAAACAATTCTAAGTTTAATTTTTTTTTTAAGTTTAATTTACTTACATAATTTTGTATCATAGCATGTACACTTAATAATTGATAACCAATGTTTACTGGAACCACTTTAAAAGTAGCGTCTACATGAAGCTCCTCAATTCCAGTTACACAAAAACTTTGTGACAAAATTGGACATGCAAATATCAGGCTAGTTTTACCATCAAGGTCACGAACACAACTCCTGAATATTGTAATGTCACAACAGTTATACCTTTGAAGATGACCATTATCAAATAAGGTTGCTAGTTCTTGAAGGTTCCCCGGCAATCTAGGCATTACTGATCTACGAGCCAAACGCATTAAAGATTCAGCTGTAGGCCATGGATATAAACCAGCTGCTATTGGATGTCTAAATCAATAAATAAGTATATGCAATTATAATTGATTTTTCAATAATAAAACTTCTAAAATTTACCTTAGACACTCTTCGTCATAAATTTCTTTTAATAAAATATTTTCCGCAACAGCTCTTCTTTTTAGTAGGTACAGCTTTTAAAGCCTCTACTAATTCAGGGGTATCATCTTCACGTGGATGATTAGAGTGAGACCTCATCACAATTATTGTTCCATCGGCCATCTTTTTCATGGTACCAAGACAAAAGTGCATTGCACTTTTACTACACTTGTAATAACTATTGAATAACAACAATATTTATGAAATAAAAGAATTCATATAAACTATATTTTCTATGAATTAAAAATTTAAAACAAAAAAGTTTTGTAAAATATATTAATATCAGGTACTTATCTACTATTTATTGTAAAATAATAAATAAGATTTAAATAGTTAAAAAAAATAACAATAATAACAGTTAATTCACGTTATAATTTAATTAGAAATATTACACAATATATATTTTATAATATTTAAAAATTGTTTTATTATATAATTATTATATTTTAGATTCTAAGCGGAACCATTCATGCCCAATATTAATTTTTCAATGATGTGGTATTTATTTTATTTGTTTGTGTTTGTTTAGGCGATTTATAGTAGAAAAATATCTTCGATCTTCAATTGTTTGAGAGTGGTTAGTGATCTAGATTTCAGTTTGTACTTTTGAGAGGTCAAAGAAAAAAAAATGTATACAGGGTGATTGATTAAGCATAAAACACTCATTATTTCAAAAAGTATTCATGTTTTTGAAAACATTTTTTTACATAGTTTTAAGTCGTTAAAAATACTACGTTTTTATTAAAAAATTATATTTTTAAATATTTTTTATCCCTATATTTTTTAAGTTTTTTGCTTTTTTGACTGACAACATAGAGTTTTAATTTCATATTCCAAAGCAATATAATTTTCTGAGTATTTTGATACATAAAAATCGAATTTAGGACGAGTAGTTCATTAGTTATACGTATTTAAAATTTAGACAAGCGGAGTAGTGGACAAACATTTTGTGGGGTAACCCCGTACCACTCCACTCCGCTTGTATAAACTTTAAATACGTATAACTCATGAACTACTCGTTCTAAATCCGATTATTATGTATCAAAATACTCAGAAAATTATTCTGCTTTGGAATATGAAATTAAAACTATATGCTGTCATTCAAAAAAGTAAAAAACTTAAAAAAATATAAGGATAAAAAATATTTTAATAAAAACGTAGTATTTTTAACGACTTAAAACTATGTGAAAAAATGTTTTCAAAAACATAAATACTTTTTGAAATAATGAGTGTTTTACGCTTAATCAATCACCCCGTATAATAATATTATATTTACGAAATATAACTTGAATAAAAAATACGTTATAGCTAGTTATCACTAATAAATTAGAAGTAATGACTAATATAATTTATTTTTATTATAATATAATGTATGATTAGATAGGTACTTACGTGACTCCATTTTTTTTACCATTATTATCATATCGGTATCCATCATGTTCCATTATAGAAGTTAGTTAGTTTAGCAAATATAATAAAATAATAATATTCAAAATTTTAAAATACCTACATTAATCCTCCTTAAAGGCTTGATGAAGAATGACAAATTCCAAAACCAAAACTCAAAAATAAGATTTGTATAGTACCTCTGTTATACAATGTAATTATTCGCAGAAACATAGAATTATGTGATATTATGCCGTATGCGGTATGCCGTAATCCGTATACATATACATATTAATTAATTTTATATATTAGTATAAGTAGATATAACTTATTTAATATAAATATATAATTCAGTGATTTTTAAACAAAAATAAAAACCATACAATAGAGCCGTCTAGACATTCTGCATACTTACCTTTGTATACCTATTGTACCCATTCTACGTAACATAAAATATGTCTAGACTAAATAATTATTATAATAATAATTAAAATAAAATATAACCTTACGGTTATTTATGATTGTTTTAATATTATAGATATTTATTTTAGATTCTAAACAGAGTGATGAATGTATTGATTTTACAATGATGTATGTCTTTTATTTTTGTGTCTTTCATCACGTTTTAGAGTAGTAATAGTGCTTTGATTTTGACTTCAGCCCCGCTTTGAATAGGATAATGAATCTGGTTGGTACTTTGGGAGGTCAAAAGTAAAAAATGCTCAGTAGTTTTCAAAAGCGTCAAGAAAGCCCATAAAAAAGTATCGAAAAAATGGGAATTTTTTCGCATAACCTGCAGTTTTTGATAAAATCAAATTTTTTTATTTTCCTGTAAAGCAAAAACGATTCATTGCAAATTTAATGTTCATCAAATGTTTATAATAGCGTTATATATCTACGAAATATTTTGACTTATTAAAGCTGTATACATAGAAAATTGAAATTTTCGATTTTCTTAAGTTTTTTTTTTTTTTTTTGAAATACCTATAAAAAAATTTGGCATTCCAAATACCTAACCTTTAAAATTGAATACAAAGTGTATTATAAATTATACTTATCATAGTAAAAAAAAATCAAAAATCGTTAGTCACAATTTTTGTTTATAATCATTTAAAGTGCAAATGTTTACGAAATATATCGAAATCCCAACAATTTGCAAGACATTTTTAAGTTGAAAATTCATAACATTTTTGTGATTTATACCTTAGGTTAAAAAACCCAATTCAAGGTTCTCCATAACTTTCTATTATAATTAATATTTTATTAGATATCAAAATTAAAAAAAATATGCTCTATTAGGGTGTATAGGATAAGCATAACATGATTTAAGCATCTCTAATACCTACTTGGACACAACTTGCGATTATGCTATACACAGCGACATTTAACAAATATTTAGATTAACCTCCCTATTCACACCTTCCAATAATGGCTTCTAAATCTGTATTGACTTAAGTTAATAGGTAACAACAGGTTAAATAATTTAAGAAGATACTAATTAGGTAAGTTTTAATTTTAAGAATCGATTTAGCAAAAAAACCCAAATTTTGAAAAAAAAAATCGCGTTTTGGAAAAACTATATTCTTTAAAAAATGTTCTCTATTAATTTAAAAACAAAGGTCGTCAGACATTTTTTTACATTTTTTTATAACACGATTAAATACATTTTGAAAAAAAAAATCACTTGGTTTATAAAACTATAGATTGTCCAACGTTAACACATCATAAACATAGTAAGTGTAGGTATCTCCATACTACCATCAGTGGCATATCCAAGGGGAAGGCACAGGGGCCATGACCCCCCTCGTTAGCTGTATTTACTATTTTTTGTTATAAAGATTTGTATTTATTTGTATACACTATACATGAACGCATACTACAATATGTGTTAATAATTAATAATAATTATAACATTTTAGACAGTGTGTGCCCTAAATAATTTCTAGGTACGCCACTACATACTATGGTACGGGCATAGATAATATATAATGGATAGGCCATCAGCCTTCTCGGTGCGTTCCCAAATGATAAGCTATGGGGCAATACATTTGCCCGTTGGTTACTACTGGTAACAATGGTATAGATGGGGCATATACCGAAACTTCGGGAACGCTGCCCCATGGGTATTTAGTATAGGGATGGCCAGCTATCCATTATATATTATCTATGGGTACGGGCGATGCCCGTTTCCACCAAAAGTGTACCTTTGCCTTTTCCACCAATACCCGTTTCCACCAAAAGTAGACCTTTGCCTTTTCCACCAAATAAAATAAAAAAATAAAAAACGATATAATAATATTATTATAGTATAATTGTAAATATTCAAATATAAAAATGTGAAATAAACGATATAACAGTTATTATGGTATAAATTGTAAATCGTCAAATATAAAAAATTGAAAAATAAAATAAAATATTTATACTATGGTATAATTGTAAATGGTCAGACATAAAAATTTGAAAAAAATCGATATATAATAATTATTATGGTATAAATTGTAAATGGTCAAATATAAAAATTTAAAAAAATGATATGTTATGGTATACAAAGTCATACTTAGTCATGCAAATTGTAACTATATATACAGTTAGTTGATATTTTTTTTAAAATTGTAGGATATACTTTTCACAAAATCGTACCTGAAATTTAATAAATTAATTTAAAAAATATATATATGAGTAGGTACAATATATACATATAGCTAAATACACTAAATACTAATATATCATTTTTTTTCAATCCAGCATTAGTATTTTTAATAAACTTATTACTGTATTAAAGGTTTTAATATAAGCATATAGTATACAAATTATTTTGGTAAATTAACCAAACAATTAGGAGGATCTATCATTTGGTGGAAACATAAATTGGTGGAAAAGGTAAAAGTCTACTTTTGGTGGAAACGTGTTACGCCCTATGGTAGGTACCTATATCATGATTCATGCATGATTTTTGTATATGAAGAGTGGTAAGTACATGCATAAAAGGTAGGTTAGCGGATTGTAGATATCGCTCTGTACAATAGGTTACAAGTGGGTTACTGTATAATCAAATGGTATTGAATTAATGATATAATATCATTGCATACGAAAAATGATTCTGAGCGGGCTACAGCTAGTTGGTCAGTGTTGATATTTTATATTATATTTATATTATTATTTATTTATTACTTATTATAAATACGGTAGCCGGTAAGTGGAATTAATATCAAAAAATTAAAACAAAATAACTAAAATAGTGACATATTCTTGGTTATTTTTTATATGTTATTTCGCGTTTTTTTTATATGTTTAAGATTTTTTGGTTATAAAATAACCTACTTACATAGAACCTTGTTTTAAATTTTTAATCCTTAATTTTATTAACAGTTATATAAAATTTAATTTAAAAAATTGAAAATGTCCGTAAACAGCTCGAAACAAATCAAAATATGTTGAAAATTGTGTATAAAACGCTAATATAAAAAACTAGTTAACATTTTGTTTATCTACGATAATTTTTTTAAAGTTATATTACCAAAATCAATTTTGTGGAAAACTAGTTGTTGGGTATATGGCACAAACCATAATACCTTCCACTATAGTACAACACCACAGCTGGTAATATATATTATTTTTCGTATGAAAATATTTACCATTGAATTCAAATTTAACACATTCATTAGTGATTTTTGATGAATAGTGATCTATTCAACGAAAAAAATACATCAGACCGTTACTAACTATAGTTGAAATCAAAAATTATAAATAATAAATAATTTATTAATGTCTTTTGGAAATTGGAAAATATTCAAAATAGCCAATTTGTAAATCTGATTTTCAGAAAAATTTATATGGTAAAAACATTTATTTAAGTCAAGTGGCTGATTTTTTAAAAATTTTTTAAATATCAATATTCTCGTTAAGTAATTTCATATCTAGTTTATGTTAGAAACATTATAATTTCAAAAAATATAAATCATTTTAAAATTATTTTATATGAACATTTTTAAATAGATGCATGTTAAAATCTAACTATTTTTTTATTGTATTTATTATAATATAAGTTGTGTACTGGTATATAAACTAGGTACCTATATTAATACAATAATATCCGCAATTATTATTGATTAAATAATTCATGTGTTTATTACCAAAAATGTATAATAGGTACTATTTTTACAATTAATTTTAGCGTTTATACTTTTAATTTTAAATAATCCGTTTGCAGAATACGGTTATTTCAAAACGCAGTAATAAGAGACGCTTGTCTGCAGTATGCTTAGCGTAATCGCGGTAGCTATTTATTAAAAACCAGTAGGTGGTTAAAATATTGATATCTTTTATCTGAGGATAGGCCATTGTGTGCACAATAGTTTATTGTCATAGGTATTAATTGGATAGATATCAATTCTGTGGTGCTCGTTTTCTAAATTACTGGGAAAACATGTCATAACAGCTATATTATAAAAAGAACCAATATTATTGATAAAGATTAACCGTGATATCAATTATCATTTTTAAATAATAAACAGTGATAGCGTATCAATAATCCAGATTCATGATCTATTCTTAAGTTCTTTACATTTTATAATAAAATAATTTAGTTTTAATAGTTAATTATTTATTATAAAATATTTTACATAGTAGCAATAATAACAATAACAATAATACCTAACATAATATTTATTTTCGAAAAAATAGTTTAATTAGTTTAATGTGTTTTCAAAATGTCCACCGTTATCTGATACACATTTTTCATAACGTGTTAATATTGATGCCGTCACAGCCTTCAACATTTCCGATGTTATGGACGAGCATGCCACAATGATACGTTCCTTCAAATTATCGAGTGAAGAAGATTGCTCAGTATAAACACGATCCTTTAAATATCCCCATAAAAAAAAATCCAGTGGTGTAAGATCGGGAGAGCGTGGTGGCCATTTAACTGGACCGTTTGTACCTGTCCATCGCAAAGGAAAAGTATTGTTCAAATAATCTTTGACTATATTGGAATTATGTGGTGGAGCACCATCTTGCTGTACCCACATACATTCCCGAGTATGAAGAGGAACATTTTCTAGCAATAATGGCAAAATGTTTTCTAGAAAATTCAAATAACGTACACCAGTTAATGTTCCTTCATAAAAGTAAGGTCCTATTAATGTGTTATTTAATATACCACACCATACATTTATGGACCATCGAACTTGGGACTTAGTTTCTCTTGTCCAAAATGAATTTGAGTCATTCCAATAATGTGCATTATGGCGATTTACCATGCCGTTATTGTTAAAAAGACTTTCATCAGTCCATAAAATGTTGTCCAATATATTGCTATCTTGATCATATAAGCTAACAATTTCTGATATGAATTGCAGTCTTCTTTCAGGATCAGATGGTTTCAACTCTTGAACATAATGCAATTTGAAAGGATGAAATGAATTATTTTTTAGTATGCGATGTACTGTTGATTTAGAAATATTTGTTTGCCGAGCTACGGATCTTATTGATGCCTGTGGTGTGAAACTAAATGCAGTTAAAACATCAACAGTATTACAATCATCTTCAGCAGCGTGATTTCTTGATTGATGGCCATTTGGAAACTTGCCTGTACAAAATTTTAATTTTTTAGTGTATTTAGTGTCTTATTTTGAATATGTTAATGCAGAGTACCATGTCAATTCCATGATGTAATTATTGTCTAATTGATACCTATTTATTTAAATTTATGTATGTATTATATATTTATATTCTTTCATTTTATTTTATAGTATATTACGTATTAAGGAATAAAGTGTATTTTTTTAAATTTAAAACCAAGCTGCGCTTTATTTAATATTTATAATAGATTGTATGTAGGTACTAATATAAATTATAAAATATTTAAATTATTGTTAATTATTAAAATATTATTATTATTCTACCTGTTTGGTGCAATTTATTTACTACATTGGTAAATGTAGCTCGTGAAGGTTGTCTTCGTTCTGGATATTTTTGTAAATATTTACGAAAAGCATTTAGTGTACTTTTACCACATTCATAAAAAATAGCCAACATATCAGAATACTCTGCGTTACTATAAATAGCAGGCATCGTTAAATTAATTTATATTATAGTTAAAATTTAAGAAAAATCTTCAAGTCAGATAGGCTGTTAGAGTCTCAATAGAAAACCCAACTAATAAATACATAATAGTTTTAAAAAAAATGTGGATTTCCAAAACCAAGATATGACACTTATCTAAACTTGATTATTATTTTATAAATAGTATATTTATTAGTTTTATCTAACTGGAAAGTTTGACACTTGAAAGTGTTTTCTACATGGTTACATATGTATTTCTGTAGTATTTTTTGTTCTACAACTTGTTTAGATTTGTGCATTGAAAGGTACACATCGCACCTTCTTTATTTCTTTATTTTGCTTAAAGTTTAAAGTTTTAACAAATATAATAATGGATACTTTTGAAGATGTTGGTACATTATATGGTGAGTACAAGAAAAATAATAAAGATGACAATATTACGGAATTATAATTTTTCAAGTCCGCACTTAAAGATGCCATTAATGAAATGGATACTCTACGTCAGGTATGTGAATATTGAAATCAATATCAGATATAAAATAGATTCTATTTTTTTTAAACATTTTTTTTTTTCTGAAAATAATAATAAGACACATATGTATATACACAAATTTACAGCAATATCATACGTTAGACAAACATTTAAAAAATAAAAATGTTGAAAGTAATTATTATGCTGAAGATGTGATACGCCTTCAAACAGAAAATAAATCACTTGCTGAAGAAATTGTAAGTAACTAAAGCAGAATAAATAATAAAAAAAGCGGGTAAGTGGGAATCACTCTGCTGTATATTAGGGGGTGGGGTGGACCTCGGACTATGGTAGGTTAAATTTGAATGCAATGATAGGTATCATTGTATACGAAAAACGATTCTGAACGAAGATGATTTGTTAGTTTAGGATATATTATATTTAAATATTGTCATACATTCTATTTTGAAACAAATAGTATAGTTTTTATATGTTACTATGGTTACTTTATAGTATCTGTTTATTAATAAAAAAAGTATTAGGCAACAAACGCATAATGAGAGTATGAAATTTAATTTAAATTTTGAAATATTTTGTATAAATTCGAAGTTTAAGCACTTATCAAAAAAAATTGTGACTAACGATTTCGGATTTTTTTTTATCACTTTAAGAACAACTTATAAGAAATCTTGTATTAAATTTTCAAGATTTTCTGGCCACCCAAAAAATTTTTATCGGCATTTGAAGAAAAAAAACTTAGAAAAGTCGAAAATTTCAATTGTCTATAAGTAGCTTAAAAATGGTCAAAATATTTTGAAAATTTAACTGTAAAGAATAATATAAACAATTGGTGAAAATTTCAAGTATTTAAATAGATTCGTTTTTGAGTTACAGCAAAATCAAAAAATCGATTTTGTCGAAAAGTGGTTTTTCGTAAATTGCCATTTTTCTGTCATTTTTTTTTTGTTTTTCTCGATTTTTTTGAAAACTATTTGAAAATTTTAATTTTGACCCCCCCAAAGTACCAACTAGATTCAATTTCCTATTCAAAAAGGGGCTGAAGTCAAAAATCGGAGCTTATTACTGCTCCAAATGTTGTCGTCAGACACAAAAAAAAAAAAAAAACACACATCATAGTAAAAGCAATACATTCATCACTTCGTTCAGAATCTAAAAATAATTACATGGTATACAATTTATTTTCAATAACATATTATTAGGTAACATTAAAAGTTCAAGAAAAAGCTTATAAAGAAAAAAATGTATGTTTATAAATCAAACAAAAAAATATGCTTAACATTTACAATTTTTTTTTTTTTTTTGATAGAAAATACTCAAAACAAAAATGATATTTTAGAAGAAGATAATGTAAGTACTCTAGTAGCAAAATTAAAAAATATATAACATTTAACACTTTCAGTTATTAATAAATAATAGTAAAATATGTATAACTATAGGTAGGGTTAGGATGCTTATGATTTTGCATATATATTTTTATTTTTTTTACTGACACAATTTGTTGATTTTTTATTAATAATTTAATTTATCTCTTACATATATTTATATTGCATTTTTTTCACATTTCTTTATTTTTTAATGCATATTTAACTGTTTTTAGTGCATAAAAATCCTAACCCTAATTATAGGGATAACATTATAATTTCATAAATACACTTTTATAGCAGTAATAATACAAATTACAATTTTTATAGTCTGTACTCGAAACAAAAAATGGCGGTTTAGAGAAGGATATTGTAAGTATAAGTAAGAAAATTATTTTAAAAAAATATGCTAAGTGTTATTTTTATAGGAATTACTTAAACACAAATTGGCCACGGTTGAGGTGAATGATAAAACTACAAAAGATATTGAAAAGAAATTGGTAAAAATAAATTTAGTAAATAATAAAATACACAAATAAACAAAATATCCAACACATTTCACTAAATTAAAATTATTTACATTCAGGAGCAACAAATTTTACATAATTCCCCCTCGTCTAATATGAGTAATTATGTACAAATAGATGATTTACAGCCACTCGAATCCAAGATTTCATTTATTGAAAAACTTGTCTGTTCAAAAATGAAAAAATTAAGTGTACAAGATGAGCCAAGCAGTATAAATTCAGACTCTTTGAAAATAAATGATGTATTGTTTAATTGTATTTGTATTAATTTAAAATGATTTTGATATCAAGTTTATAATTTGTATTTTATTAGAATTGTACTGAATGGTGGTGTCCCAAACATAGTAGATTTTTGGACATTTTAAATTGCATCAAGATTGGGGAGCAAACTGTAGAAGATATACAGTACCTTATACGAAAAGCCAAAGCTAGATTTGTCTATTGGGAAGACAAAAAAAATAAAATAAATATTAATATTTTTTTTTTTTTACTATTTATCCTATTTAATAATTTATTATAGGTACACGACTAATTAATTTCTAATATTTTTTATGTTTAAGGATACGCCAAGGTGCCCAATTCAAGACCGTAAAAAAGGATAGGTAATTCATTACCAGCAACCTAAATGCTATATATTTGTTGTACATATAATTTGTTATAACTTAAATAAAAAAAACTCTATTATAATAATTATTAAATATCAATTTCTTTATCTTTAAGTATCTTAACAGCAACATTAACAAACTTGCACAAATCAATATCAGTGATGATTAACTTTTATTTAATAATTAAATTATTGTAATAATTATCCATTTTGTAATATACAAATCAAGAAGATTATAGGTTGAAATTATTTTTGTTTGATTTAATTGTTTTAAACATATAAAAATATATATATTATATTTAAAAAAAAAAAGCATCAAATATAATGTAACTGACTGTTGTAGGCATCTCAGACATTTAATATACCTTATGCTTATTAGTTATTAGTATTGTAGTATAGTTTATTAATTATTGAAGGAAACCTATAACCACGGTATGCAGCTGTACACGCCAATGATTGCTGTTAAGATACAAATGTAGTAAAATCATTTTATTTCTGAAATACTGATTACTTAATTAACTAAAAATTATTAGAATTTATACTTAACGGATTGCATAAGCAGAGTATTTGTGTATAATCTAAAAACTCTTAGTAACTAAACAAAATCAGTCATTACTCCAAAAAAAAAAAATTAAGTATCTGTTTATAATTCACCACAAATTATTAAAAAATAATCATATTTCAGAACCAAATAAAAGGTTAAATACCTAGAAGTTTAAGACCATAAATCTCATATTTTGTGACTTCAGAATAACCTTTCTTTGCTTAGCACTTTATGAAGTTTTTGATTTTTCTCAGTATTCCTAATATTCTAATTATAACACCTATAACATTTTTTTTAAATAATTTAATTAATTTAATCATGCTATTAACTTAAATATAAATACATATTTTTTTTTTTTTTTTATAATAATTTAATGAATTTAATCATACTATTAACTTAAATATAAATACATAATTCATCCATTGGTACATAAATTGATGATTTTCCAACACGTAAAACTGTAGAGGATTGTAGAGACAGTATAGTAGTGTATATTATAAACTATGTACTATATGTATGCTAAAAAACATACAAGATATTGTGTGATCATCAATGTTGTAGGTGTACATTTTGAATCACAAAATTCATTTCGAAAGCTACTTTTACCTATAAAATAAAATATCTATTAATATAAGAATGTAAAGATCTTATTCAGTTATATTTACATTTGAGGTAAGACTTTCTATTTGATTTTTTTTTTTTTATTGACAATGTATGTTCCGGCACATCAAACATTATGTTACTTGTAGTAATTGGATCATATTTTATGGAACTACATACAAGATAAAATGCAATTTAAATAGTATTTAATATAATAAATAAATATATAGCATAATCAAATTATTAATACATACATTTTATACATAGACTTTTTTGACAGTCAGTAACGGACAATAAATCCTCAGTCATTGTAATGACACATTGTATTAAAAGTAATCAATTAATTAAACTTGTAAGCTTCATTATAGTAATTTATTTATTAATAAATAAATATTCTACATATTTTTTATAAAATAATCAAAAAAATATTTTTTTTAAAACTATCATTTGAATGGTGAATTATTGTTTTCGTTTAGTTAATTTTAGTATATTAAAATAAGCTAGACACAAAGATATGTATAGTAAACTAAACCATTTGACAAAAATTCAAACGCACTAATTACAATGACTTAAAAATATCAACTTGATTGAAATAATTAGATGTCTATTTAAATTTAGTTTAACATTTTGTTTTAACTGTCATCTAAAAATTACGAAGAACCAACACAAGCTTTATCATTTTATCAATTATCAGATTATCAACAAATAACCACATGGTATCTTATCATTTATCACTATTATTTTAAGGTTATAAATTATAATCACCAACTTTAGTAATCTGTGATTATAATATCATATATTATTATCACGATTATAATCGTGATTATTATTGATCAACAACACGAGTCAAGACTCAAAATTACTATTTATTACATCTGTCATTTTCTACAATATGAGAACAGCGTGTCTCCTTTTCATTTTAGCAAACCTTTGTATAATTTCTTGAGCGTCAACTTCTATTTCTCTGTGTATATTTAATAATGCTAATCCACATAGCCTATTTTGTCCCATTTTTGATCGCAACCAAGTTTTCAATCTACATAATAGGCAAGCATGCAGCAAAAATTTAAATCAAGCAGATTAGCGTGCACAAGCTGATGCAATTATAATAAAAAATAAGCAAATTTAAAAACTACCTTCTTAATGTTGAAAATGATCTTTCTGCTGAAGCAACGCTAATAGGCAAACATGCAATTATTAAAAGTAGCCTCTTAATATTGGGATATATAACTTCACAGCAAATGTCAGCGGATGTAATAGCATCTAAACTTTTAATAGCATATTTCTCTAAAACAAAAAATACATTTTTTTATTGGTAATACATAATATATTGTTGAATGAAACTATAGTTGATAAATGTTTTATTCACCTTCACTTTTTTCCCTTATCCACTTTGATTTCCAGAGAGATAGCTCGGACTTGAGTTCTAGTTCACTCACATTACAATCTTGAAAGGAAAAATATTTAATGAATAGTTTGACTAACTCATTTTCATTATCATTATCCGCCTCAACAATATTTCTTGGTATTAATTTTGATAATTTCAAAACTGCTTGATTTTTTTCATTTAAAAACCTATTTTTGAGGTCATCTAATACGTTGTCAAGCAAAGGAATGTAAATTGACACTCTATAATAATCCTCTACAGTACTTGTTTGGTAATTTAATCTTGCAGTTTGACGACCTACTATTCGAGGCTTTTTTATTTCTATATCATGTTTTATCATTTCTTTTTTGCATACTTCAAATATTAAGTTGAATTCCTCAGAGCAATTGGTTCTTTTACTTTCTAAGTTATCAATGACATCATGAATAATTTCTGTAGAATTACTTATATCCGTGTTGACATTTTGTAAAATTTTACTTACAGCAACTGTAACACTTAATAATGAGGCAAGTGTAAACAATGATATTATAAATTCGCAAGCACATAAAGCAGTTAATAGTGTTTTAGCTTTTGATGAAGAGTCTTGTTCATGCCATGATGAAATAGAAGTTAAGGCTTCTAAAATGTATGTTAATGTTGACTGAAAAATTATAATGCTGTCATGTCGTTCAATCCATCGGGTTTCACATAGACTTTTGAGTCGTGGATTTCCCTTTAGAACTGTAAGTAAAACATAATTTCGTTTGGACGACATATTAAAAAATGAAATGACTTCTTTTATTAGCCCGACACTATTTCTAATAGCTTGAACACTTGACGATTTTGATATTGATAGATTTAGGGAATGGTTTGAACAAGGAGAATAAACGGCATGAGGTGCATAAGACTGGACAAATTGAACTGCACCGCGCTGGGTGGATGTCATTACAGAACAGCCATCTGTAGCAATTCCAACACAATTTAAGCAATCTAAATTTAACTCTTTAAGTATGGATACTACTGTTTTTCCTAAAATTTCACCTGTCAATTTTGGTTCTAATATAGTTGAATTTATATCCAAAACTTCATCATCCTCACTATCATTATTACATTGATCTTTATAATTATTTGAGGAAAAAGCATGTTTATGAGAGTCAATGAATGCTATAAAATTCTCTTTTATAATACCCTTATGGACGTACCTTAAAATGAGACTCATCTGTGAAGTATGACTAATGTCTGTTGTCTCATCAAAAATGATGCTAAAGTATTTATTTTATTTTACTTCGTCAATAATTT
Organism: Schizaphis graminum; assembly: GCA_020882235.1. Taxonomy (NCBI): domain Eukaryota; kingdom Metazoa; phylum Arthropoda; class Insecta; order Hemiptera; family Aphididae; genus Schizaphis; species Schizaphis graminum. The sequence continues at coordinate 1,411,739 of CM037036.1, read as the reverse complement.
TATTCATAATAAAATGTTTACAGCATGTAATTAAATCATTTTGAATAATTGGGCTTATATAAGTTGCTTTTGCGTTTAATGATTTTAAATGGTCTTCAAGCACTTTATCTCCAGATAATACTCTATACTTTAATATTTCACGAAAATTACCTTGGTTAGTAATTATAGACTTTGAGCTTGTACTATCTTCATCGTTAAAAATCTTTCCAGAATCAAAATTTCCTCTCAGGGGAATATTTTGTCGACCAAGAAAAATTATGCTCTCTACAATTGGTTTCAATCTTTCTCGATTTTCCAAAACAGTTTTTTTTCTATGTGTGAGTGCCATATTGATAACTTCTTTTTGAGGATTTTTGTGATTAAGTAAAAAATAATCTGCGGTAGTAACTGCGTTTATGTGATATTTATGGTTGTTATGAATTGCTAAATCACCTGATTGCCCTGAGATTTTGGAATATTTGTTTAAAGGTGTAACTACAAATTTTTGTAGTACTGTACTATTGCATTTTCCTCCTTTATCAGCAAAAAGAACACAATACTTGCAAAATAACCCTTTTTTTTTATTAGAATACATCAGCCAACTATATTTTTCAAAATATGATCTGTTTAGATACCTCTTTTCATCTTTATTTTTCTTTTTATGTAAACTGAATGGGTACACAAAATTCTTCCCAGGTAAGTTGGACAGCTCTAATAGTTTAGCTTTGTTGTAATCTGATATAAATGCATTAGTTTCCTTTAAATAATCACCAATATCTTCACTAAATTCAGTTTTATTGCCTTCAAGATGTTTGATGTGGTCGTTATCAATGTCCTTTGGTCCTCCTAATTTATAAATATATGTTTTTAATTATTACCTGACATTTATTATTTAATATTTATATACACAATTTGAATTTATCTATATTTTAAATGTAGTTATTTTAAAAATATTGTTACCATCTAAAGGTTTGTTTTGTGATATACTAGTATTTGTCGAACTATTGCCTTCTGGCTTCTACAGGATGTTTGTCGTTATCAATGTCCTTTGGTTCTCCTAATTTATGAATAAATGTTTTTAATTATAACCTGACACTTGTCATTTAAATCATATTACTTAATATTTATATAAACAATTTATATTTTGAATGGAGTTATTTAAAAAAATATTATTACTGTAAACTCCACCAGATGGCGGGTCGGACTTGTTAACGCGGGACCCAACCCCGCCATCGTGTAGTGAGGTATGGCCGAGTGGCGGTCATGAGTAGTTAGTTAGTGCGTAGCCGTGTGCGAGGGTAGCCAGCTAGAGAGTAAAGACTTTTAGCCTTTTTACTCTGTTATTGTTTCGTTCTTTGGTTATTTTATATATAAGTGTTTTTTTTTAATAAACGAGACTGTTTTATTTAACGTAGTACGCGTGTTATTTATTCGTTTATTTAACGAGAAGTTAACATACTTATTATTCAGAAGTGGGATTTGTTCCGTAAAGAACGTAGTGCGTTTTTGTCGTTCCTGGCCGTACGCCATTTTTATTAGTGTGAATCACTGTGACGCGCGCGATCGCGAATCCGTTTCGGTGTGCGGTACCGACGAGTGAAGTGCGTGAAAACGGAATTTAGAAAGCGTAGGGTGCTTTGTATTTCCGAAATTCAAATAGTAACCGTCTAAACACGTGTTTTTGGCTACCGTTCATAGTTACGCGCGAATTTGAGGTTAGCTTGTTTCTGTCGCACCTAGCGAACAAATATTGTGTTCCATGCTCGTGACCAAATACCGTGATAACGATACCTGGTTAGCGATTGATAACCTGATGTCTGATAGTATTCTTATCAATCATCTCGTTGTTTTGTTGTGAACTGATAACTAACATGGCTGACGATAGACCTGATGAACCAGCGGCTATTAAAGCCCCGTCGTACCTGGAGTTGGTTAATCTCGTTGCGCAGCTCAAACAACAGAGTGATCAGTCGTTATTGTTGCAAGCTGAAGTTGAATCGCTCCGGAAAATGATTAATGTCGGGAAGGAGCCTGAGCCAGTAGTCGCGTCTGTTGCTGTGACGACTCCGACGATGCGTCCGGAGTACAGAGTTGTCCCCGACTTAAGCCGGGCGATGACCTCGTTCACTGGGGCCGAGTCTCCGCTGCAAGCGGAAGATTGGTTGGAGGAGATTAAAGGTATGACGACCTTAAATCGATGGCCATTCGAATACGTTTTACAATACGTCCGTATGCATTTAACCGGCCCTGCCAAAGATTGGTTTACGGGCCGTGATTTTTCCGATTGGCGCGAATTGGAGCGGAAGTTCCGACTTGTGTTCGTGCGTGACGCGTGTGCCGCCGACCGTGAAGACGAGATGCGTGCGCGGAAGCAAGGGGTTAACGAGACACTAATTTCGTATATGCAGCCCAAGCTCCGTATGTGCCGAGGTATCGGTCATAGTTTTGGAGTATCCAAAGATTACGTCCTGCGTGGGTTGAGATCCAGGGAAATGGCACTGTACGCTGTCGGGCGAACACACGCCGACGAGGAAGAGCTGCTCAATGATCTGTTAAATTGGGAACGCATGTCTTCATTACATGCGTCGGAAATTACGCCGAAATATGTTACTCCGCAAAACACGAAAGGAACGCCTGTCCGTCAGCTGCCAAAGAAGAAGACGGAAGAGAAGGCAAGTCCAAATAGGTGGAAAAAGTCTGATAAGACTGTCGTCGATACGAGTGCATCGAATAGCGAGGCGTCCTTCTCCAGCTGTTGGGTATGCAAGAAACCCGGTCATTTGTCGCGTGATTGTCCGGATAAAGCTAGTCGCAAACCCGTGTGTTTTGGATGTGGCGTTGAGGGACACATTCGACCTAATTGCCCGGAGAGAGATCAGACCAACTTCGCCGAAGCGAGACCCGTGACGTCTAGTCATCCCTACAAGAAAGTCGGTCTTGTAAATAATGTGGAAGTAGGAGTGTTGCTGGATACTGGGAGTCATCATTCGCTCATTAAGGCGAGCGCAGCTATACGGTGTGGCTTACATGTGAGACCCTCCATGCGTCCGCTTTACGGGATCGGAAGTACGACGGTGCCGTCGGTGAGCGCCATTGGTGAGGTAGAAGCAAATGTGATACTTGACGGCGTTAATCCGGGTGAGGTGTTGTTGCTTGTAGTGCCGGACGCAGTCCAAACTCCGGATATGATTGTCGGACGGACATGGTTGGACCACCCGTTGGTGGCCTACCATAAGGCTCACGGACACCTATATCTTTATAACGCGGAGGCGAGTACGGACAGTATGGCGGTCGGAGTTACTAGTCACGCTGAAGAGGCTGACTACTTACACGTTGTGGAGGTTGACCACGATCCGCCTGTTCGGCAGATGTTGGAATTGAGCGACTTCGAATTTGTCAACGCGGAAGCCACTCCAGAGGAACGAGAGGACCTTCTAACCCTCGTCAACGAGTACCGGAGCTGTTTCGCCAAGAACTTGGAAGAACTCGGCTGTACGCCATTGATGAACGTTGACATTCGAGAGGTACCTGGTAGTTTGCCGGTCGTGTGTCGACCTTACAAGACGACGCAAGCGGACCGTGAGGAAATTCACCGAATAGTCTCCGACTGGAAAAGGTGCGGCGTGGTGAGTGAGACTACTTCGCCATATGCTAGTCCCGTATTGCTCGTCAAGCAAGCGGGCAAAAACAGATTGTGCGTCGACTATCGCCGCCTAAATAAACAAACGATACGACAGCATTACCCACTGCCCGACATGATGGAGCAGTTAGAGTCGTTGGCTGATAGTCGGCTTTTCACCCAACTCGATTTGGCAAGCGGATACTTGCAAATCCCGTTGACGAAAGAAGCTTCCGAAAAAACGGCTTTCATCACCGCGGATACAACTGGTGAGTTTAATAGAATGCCGTTTGGGCTGTCGGGTGCCGTCGCCGAGTTTACCCGGCTTATGCAGCGAGTGTTGAGTCCACTCCAAGGACTCCACGTAAGGAATTACCTGGATGACATGGTCGTCGACGGGAAAAACTGGGCGGAGATGTTGACGAATTTGCGAGCTGTACTAGGGAAGATACGCGAAGCGCGGCTTACGTTAAAGCCGTCAAAGTGCTCGTTTGGCGCCAAGCGGATTCACTTCCTTGGATTTGTCATCGAAGATGGTGAAATACGGCCGGGTACGGAAAAGGTACGTGCTATTGAGGAGTACCCTGTTCCTAAAGACGTACACGAAGTCCGGAGATTTTTGGGGCTTACGGGGTTTTTCAGACGGTTCGTTGAAAGGTATGCTGTAGTTGCTGAGCCCTTGACCCGCCTGATGCGTGGTGAACGGGTGTTAAAGTGGGCTGAAGAGCAACAGATAGCGTTCGACTCGCTACGTCGGAACCTGACCAGTGACACGGTACAAACCATGTTTCGGAAGGAAGCTGCTTGTACCGAGCTTCATACCGACGCGAGCACGTTGGGCCTTGGAGCCATGCTGTTACAGTCATCGGTGGAAGGCGACCCACTCAAATTAGTGTACTGTGCGAGCAGGAAAACGAGTGATGCTGAAACGCGATACCACTCCAGCAAACTGGAGTTGTTGTGTGTGGTATGGTCGGTCAACAAATTAAGGCAATTTCTTTTGGGCATAAAGTTTACTGTATTCACCGATTGTCAAGCCCTTACTTACTTGAATAGTAGTAAGAGTGTGAATGCGCAAGTTGCACGGTGGTATGACGCCTTGCAGGAGTATGACTTTGAAGTAAAGTATAGACCTGGAGTGCGTATGGCTCATGTAGATGCCTTGTCGAGAGCTCCAGTAGGAGGCGAGGAGTCGCTTGATGAAGCACTAACAGAGCGACAGACTGTGTGTGTACTAATAACATTGGAAGAACGAGTGATGATGTGTCAAACGGCTGACGGTGATGTGGCACATATCAAGAGGATGGTCGAAGAGTGTCCTGAAGAAGGATTAGGTTTGTCCTATGTGGTAAAGGATCAGTTTCTGTATCGTCGCTTCCGGGATAAACTATTGTTTGTCATGCCGAAATCGATGAGGAAAAGTCTGGTGGTAACGGCACATGACTTGAGTGGACATCCGGCAGTAGACCGCACGATGGCGAACGTGTTGCAGGACTTCTGGTTTCCCGACATGAAGAGATATGTGAAGCTGCACATCCGGTCGTGTTTTGAGTGTTTGCTGACCCGCGTGCCCAGAGGTAAACGTCCGGGATTACTGCATCCCATACCTGTTGGGAAACGGCCCTTTGGGACGGTTCATATAGACCATGTGGGGCCCTTCATAACGGCACCAGGTGGACTTCGGTACATTTTGGTCATGGTGGACAACCTGACCAAATATGTAACTTTGTATGCGGTGCCCGACACCAAGACTGAGTCTCTTATTAAAAGTATACAGCATTTTGTAAAGGGATATGGGTTGCCGGGACGTTTAATCACCGACCGTGGTACGTGCTACACTTCGGGGGCATTCGAGGACTTTTGTGCTGCCCTGGGGATTAAGTTGGTGTGGACGTCATCACGACATCCTCAAGCTAATGGTCATGTGGAGCGTACCCATAGTGTAGTCATGGCTACGCTGATGACCATGGGAGGAGCTGGCTGTGAGTGGGCCAAAATGCTCCCAGAAGTCCAACGTTTGCTCAACAACAGCGAGACCAAGGTAACGGGTAAGACTCCATTCGAGATGCTTCACGGGTATCGTCCCAGGTTTGAGCAAGGAGCTCTGCTTGTTTTGTCCACTACCAAGGATGACTGGACACCACCTGAAAAACTTCAGGCTCTTGTCCGGGCCAATATGGAGTTGGAGAAAACGAAGAGGAAGGCGGCTTACGACTTACACCGTCACAACAATATACACTACTCTGTGGGGGAGGTAGTTGTCATGAGGAGAGCGCCAAACTGCACTGGGGAGTCGACGAAGATGCAAGACAGATATAGAGGACCGTTGGTGGTGACGGAAGTGCTGTCGTCGGATGTTTACAGGGTGACTGAGCTGGACACGACCAAGGGAAGTCGGTTTGCGACCACGGCTCACGTGTCTCAGCTGAAATCGTGGAGGTTGCCGGCAGATGATGATGCAGAAGAGGAGCTGAGTGGATCTGGATCCGAATTACCTGTCATTGATAAAGAGGAAGAAGAACTGAGTGAGCCGAGAACTGAGCTGCCTGACAAAGAGGACCTACCAGAACCCGAGTCACAACAGTCTTGCTCTCATGCACCTGATAGGCGTTCACAGCGTGTGGTACGTAGGCCGGACTGGATGAGGGACTATACATGGTAAATTGAATTATACTATTGAAATCATGTTCCTAATGTGTAACTATTATTTCATTTTTTTTTTTGTTTTTATATATATTTATATTTATATTATGTTATGTTTGTTAATGAGTTAACTATATTATGTTGAAGTGTTGGTTTATATTTTGATTGTATTATGTATCTTGTCAAGCATTGACTTATATATTTTTTTTTTTTTGTTTGTTTGTTATTTGTTATAATTATATTATTAATTTTTTTTTTATAATTATGTATTATGCTGGTACAGCTGTGATGTTAAGTATTATTAAGTATTTCTTTGTGATGATTCTAAATTTTTGTTATAAAATATTGTTTTATGAATATATGCAACGACATCTGTCGAGGACGACAGGCCGCCAGGATGGTCGCTTGTAAACTCCACCAGATGGCGGGTCGGACTTGTTAACGCGGGACCCAACCCCGCCATCGTGTAGTGAGGTATGGCCGAGTGGCGGTCATGAGTAGTTAGTTAGTGCGTAGCCGTGTGCGAGGGTAGCCAGCTAGAGAGTAAAGACTTTTAGCCTTTTTACTCTGTTATTGTTTCGTTCTTTGGTTATTTTATATATAAGTGTTTTTTTTAATAAACGAGACTGTTTTATTTAACGTAGTACGCGTGTTATTTATTCGTTTATTTAACGAGAAGTTAACATTACCATCTAAAGGCTTCTTCTGTGATGTACTACAAGTATTAGTTGAATTTAAATCTGACAGTAAGAGAGCATTTGAATTTACACTATAATGTGGCTCATGGTCATTATCAATCTTAGATCGTTTTTCTGAAAAAATAAATTATATTTAGGTATATATTTAAAAATGCATTTTAATTAAACAATTATTAATTATCCATTAGACATTAGTTTAATTAAGTAATATTGTTCTTACCTTCTGTACTTTCTGAATGAGTTTTGACAGTTTTGTTGTGTAACCATTGTGTTAGCATATTTGTATGTCCACTCAATTTGCGTTTGCTCATTATAAATTATAAATTATGACAAAATTTAATATAGGTAACTGCTATAATATTAAATTTGTCAAATGAGCCCGTAAACCACGATTTAAGATAGTTACTATCTTAAATCGTACCGTAAATCATTAACCAATATGATATGATGTTAGATCCTTCTTTACCCGTATCCGAAAAACGTTTATCTTTTCGTCAAAAAATGTCATGGGTATATTTTAATCATGATAAGAATATTATTTAGAAGAATATTCTTATCTATCTCAGTCAGTCACGATTTAACTGATACTATCTTAATAATTTTTAAATCGTAAATTAGTAATATAATTATACAAATGTATTTAAAAGAATAGTAGATCATAAAATTTTTTTATATCTTATAATTTATAAGATACCTACATATGAAGAATTAAGATGGACTGTATAAGCCATAAGGACATATTTTTTTTTGGGGGGGGGGGCGATCGCAAACAATCATCACCCCCACCCCCTCAAATACGTGCCTGAGACGTACAGTCTTATAACGGTCGCGTAGAAAAATTGTATTATAATTTATGCAGCGCAACGGTAGCAAATAAACCCGCGGAGGAAGCAAAAATTCTTAGGCAAGCGATAACGGAACAGGCATTGGCTATATACATCAATGGCTTAAAAATGAATTTACAAACAATAATACGTGCGAGAGATCCAAAAACTTTAGAAGTAGCTATGCAACTAGCCAGACAACTGGAAATCGAACTTAGTCATAATACGGAAATAACGCAGAATAATGTAAAAAAGGAACAAAACGCGAATAACTATAATAATAATAAACGTTGGTCAAATAATTATCAGGGTAATAATAACGCGCAGAAATTTAATAATAATTATAACAATAACTTTAGACAAAATTATAATCGCGGAAACTATGGACAAAACGAAAATAATTTTAACAATAATTATCGCAATAATAACGGCAACAATTTAACTAGGAATAATAATTTTAACTGTCAAAATTTTAACAGAGACGGTAATATTCCAAATAATAACTATAATAATTATCCGCGTAATAATAGTAACCAATATAACAATAATCAGAGTATCAATAGACAAAACAATACAGGATGTTATAATTGCGGTAGAAATAATCATATCGCGCGAGATTGTCGCATGGGCAGACAAAACCAAAGACAAAATAATAATGTTCGTCAACCCGTACAAAGTAATAATAATGTGCAACAGAATAATATTAATAATAATGCAAAGCCGATAACTTGCACTTACTGTAATAAAATAGGACATGATAGTGTTAGTTGTTATAGTAGGCAAAGAAATGAGCGTAATAATACTAATCAGTCGGGAAACGGGCAGGCATCGAACGGCGCCGGCGTCCGTTCGATCAGCCAAATAGTAGCCGCACCGGAGGAGCAAATGTACAACGTTGCTTCAACATCGTCTCAGAAATACACGATAATCATATTTCATTTCAATATTAATATTAAATGAAAATGAAATAAAAACCGACTTTCATGTAGTGAATAAAGAATTCCCAATACCGAAAGACGGGATTCTAGGTCACCACTTCCTGTTGCAAAATAACGCAGTAGGTAATAGATATCGCAAATAATATATTGACGATTAAAAACGATATTAAACGCGAATTAAATAAAATATGTTTTACATTAAAACCGCGAACGGAAACAATAGTATCTATACCAATAGCCTATCCTAATATGGAAAATAAAAATATTTTAATACACAAACAAGAATTAATACAGGACGTCTATTGCGCTAATATAATAAATACAGTTAAAAACGGAAACACAGTTATAAGTATATTAAATATTTCGAAATCACCACAAAACATTTTCGAGGACGAATTAAATAAAATTTTATACGAAGATAATGTAGAATATAAATTACACGAAATAAAAATGATTAACGATAATAACGACCGCGTAAATAAAATTAAAAATTTAATACGAAGTGACCATTTAAATAAGGAGGAACGAGATACGATATTAGAAATATGCGAACATTTTTCGGACGTTTTTCATTTAGAAAATGATTATTTAACATTTACAAACGCGGCAGAACATGTAATACGATTACCGGCTAATCAGCCACCGATTTATAAAAGACCATATAGGTTACCACAAGCTCAACAAAAAGAGATTGAGGAACAATTAAGTAAAATGGAAAAAGACGATATAATAGAACGTTCAATGTCACCTTTCAATGCACCATTACTAAAAGTAAAGAAAAAATCAGATTCATCTGGTAAAGATAAATTTCGAATAGTAATAGATTTTAGAGCGCTTAATCAAGTAACATTAAATGAATTTCACCCGTTACCAAATATTACGGAAATATTAGACCAGTTAGGACAATGTCAACTTTTTACTATTTTGGATTTAGCAAGCGGATTTTATCAAATACCTTTAGCAAAAGAATCTCGGGAATTAACAGCGTTTTCGACCGGTCAAGGTCATTATCATTTTAAGCGTAAGACTATGGGAATGAAAATAGTCCCGCGACTTTTCAAAGACTTATGAATAACGTACTTTCAGGGATTATAGGCATTAAATGTTTAGTATACCTGGATGACATAATAATATACGCGAAAAATTTAGCAGATCATAATAGCAAATTGATTGACGCATAATCTAAAAATACAACCGGATAAATGCGAATTTTTAAAGCGCGAATGTTTGTACTTAGGTCATGTAATTTCAGAACACGGTATTAAACCGGATCCGAAAAAGATAACATCAGTATTAGAATTTCCGACACCAAAGAACGTTAAACAAATAAAATCATTTTTAGGCTTATCGGATATTAGCTAAACCGATGACACACTTATCAAGAAAAGATGTAAAATTTGATTGGGACGAAAACTGTCAAGCAGCTTTCGATAAATTAAAAAACGCACTTTGTTCAGAACCGATTTTACAATATCCAGATTTTACAAAAGAATTTATACTTACAACCGATGCGAGTGGTAAAGCTTTAGGAGCTATATTATCGCAAGGTAAAATAGGTAGCGATTTACCGATAGCTTACGCATCTAGAACTTTAAATAGAAGTGAAATGAACTATTCAACAACCGAGTTAGAATGTTTAGCAATAGTATTCGGAGTTAAACAATTTAGACCTTATCTTTATGGTAGGAAATTCGTAATATTAACAGATCATAGACCGTTATCTTGGCTATTTAATTTAAAAGATCCATTATCTAAATTAGCGAGATGGCGCATACAACTCGAAGAATATGATTACGAAATAAAATATAAACCGGGAGTACAAAATTCGAATGTGGATGCGTTGAGTAGAATGTATAATATACAGGAAATAAAAAACGAAAGTTATACCAGCTTTTTGGAAAAATCGGAAACGACCGTGATAACAAATAAAAATGTAAAAGAAGTAAATGGAGATTTATTGGACTCACCAATAGAATACCATATAGTATCAGAAATAGAAAAATATTATAATTTCAAATCGGGAATTAATTATGAATTAAAAGAAAGTTCGGAAATAATGAAATGTTAAAATCTAATAAAGAGATAGGCGATGTAGTAAAATTTAAACATGAGGAAAGATATATTATATTTATAATAACTAAAAGTAAAGTAAGGCAATTAACTACGTACGAAAATCTTTATTTAGCATTATTAAATTTAAAATACTTTTGTATCAAACATTCTTTGAATAAATTAACTATGAATCAAATAGGTAAAAAGGATGGTTTGGATTGGGCAAAAGTTAGATCAATGATTAGATATATATTTCGGAATACAGGTATAGAAATACTAATTTGCACTAAATTAGAATATACCAAAGAGGAAAAATTAATTATATTTAAACAATTTCATGATTCTTTATTAGGGGGTCATGCTGGATTACATTGAACGGTTAAAAAGATAAAACGGCAATTTAATTGGCCAGAATTAAAACAAGAAGTGAAAGAGAATATAAAAAACTGTCCTTCATGTCAGGCTAATAAGACGACAAATAGACATCATAGAAGTCCAATGATAATTACAATGACAAGTTCTAGACCGTTTGAAAAAATATTTATGGGTATAGTAGGACCTTTAATAACAACTGTCATGGGAAATACATATATATTGACCATGCAGGACGACCTAACAAAATATTCTTTGGGTGTTCCATTGCCAAATCATACGGCAAATACTATAGCTGAGGCTTTTGTAGTAAATTTCGTATGTGTGCACGGTATACCTGAAACTATTTTGACAGATCAAGGTACAGATTTTCTTAGTAAAATTTTCACAGAAGTGTGCAAGTTACTAAAAATCAATAAAATAAATACAAGTCCTTATCACCCACAAACTAACGGTAGCTTAGAACGATCACATAGAACATTAGTCGAATATTTAAGACATTATGTAGATAAAGATCTAAACAATTGGGACCAATTATTACCATATGCATTATTCGTATATAACTCGACAGAACACACTTCGACCAATTATCAACCATATGCATTGTTGTATGGAAGAGAGATAGACATACCAGTTAAATTAAAAAGTAATCCGGAACCGAGATATAATTATGATGACTATATATTTGATTTAAAACAAAAAATGCAGGAATCGCACAAAATAGCGAGAGAAAGGTTAATTAAAAAGAAAATAAAATCTAAAAAATATTATGATAAAAAAGAGCATACTGAAGAGTTAGAAGTAGAAGATTTAATATTACTTAAAGATAAAACGCAAAAGAATAAATTAAGTCCTTTATGGAAGGGTCCATATGAGGTTTTGGAAATATTAGATAGCGAAAACGTAATAATAAAAAGAGGTAGAAAACATGTTACTGTACATAAAAATGATGTGAAAAAATATCACGAAAAATCGGAAGAAGATAAAAGCGATTAAGTAAAAATAAATATAAATATAAAGTAATCAAGTAAATTAAGTTATAAATTATAAGAAATAATAGAAATAAGAAAATATGTAAATTATATTGGAACTGTATAAACTAAATAAGTTACTAACTGAAATATAATTTAAATAAAATAAAATATATAATATAAAAAATAAAATAATAAAATTATATATAGATATTGGTAGATATGTGATAAGATAAATATTTTATTTTTAGAAATAAAACAAAACAAGAACAATTTCTGACTGAATTGGGAATTGCAATCGATCATGAAAAACACTGTTTTAAGAGACTAAGAATGTACGAATCGCCTAAATGTCTAGATATACACGTAAAAACGGCAAATGAAAAATTAGAGGAACCATATTCCGAATTAGAATTAAAACAAATAGCTAAAAACATGACTGATTATATGCACGACATGGCAGGGGGCACGGAATCTTTAAATTACGCTTTCTGTAAAACTTTGGACGATTGGTTAAACTATATACCAGAAGCCGACGAGATAATGAAACATAAGAGAATGTGTACTTACGCGCCCATAAAAATCAAAAAGAATACAATATAATAACCTTAGATATTTTTTCTCTAATATAATTAAGTTATAAATAATAAACAATAATATTATAGGTTAATTATGATAATGGTAACAAAAAACTTTGCAATTGAAAATGATGATTATGATGACACTATAGAAATTTACGAAAATTGGACTAAAACTCAGCCACCCGAACTTATTGCAATAAAAACGGATACCAAGGATACCACGGAAATCGAAGAATTAACAACAAACAATTTAGAATATAATAATAAAATTAACATTTTAAGAACCCAACGTAATAAAAGAACAAAACCTAATAATAATACAACAGATCTTATTACACACACTAATACGACAACACAACCAGATTTAGCCATAACGGATAATAAAATAAAGATAGAAAATACAAATACAATAAATAATTTAAGCAATAGCAACAACACCGTTACACATCCAAGTCATACATTGAAACAAGAAAACACGACTATAATAAATAAATTTAACGTTAGCAAAATTATAAATAACAACACAATTAATAGCACAGAAATAAATAATACAACTAAATTCATAGACGAAGCGGAAAGCGTTCAAAATAAAATTAGGTACGACAATTATATTGTTATAGCCATAGGTGTATTGTTATTAATCAGCATGTTGTTAGTAATATATGCGTGTAGATATAACTATAAGAGACAATTTCGTTATACGAATGTAGAGGCACAAGTACAGCCCGAACGGTATGAGATGTATGAAACCACATTATAAGGACCAATAAAATAGAATAATTTAGATATTTAATTAAATAGAATATAAGAAAAAATATATATATAAAAAAAATTAATAAAAAGAGATAAAACATAAGAGAGAGAAGTAATATATACATTACAACAATAATCAATAAACTAATATAAAATATGTAGTAGTTAGCTAATGTAAGCATTTTAAATAAGCGACTTATAAACATTATAGGGAAGGAAGAATGGACATTATTTATGTCAGCGAACCGAACTCGCAGAGGTTCAAGGTGCCACTAATAACAGGTGTAGATATAAATGATATCCCGGAATTCGAAATACAAACGGTTACACTGGGGGAAGGACGCCAGGTGAATCTTAGGTTAAACAAAAATGGTGAATTTATCGGTGAAAAATTAATGGAGTGCAACAACGATCCACGGTTCGTCAGGGCGGATCCTCCTTTCGCAGTACTTGATCAACATAATTGTTGGTACGAAGGGTACGAGCATGAGGACGGGGTAAATCGGCCAGGGGGGATAGAAGCGAATTACGCTTGTATTCTAGATACCCTTTTATTTGAACTGAGAGTGGGACGACTGTCGCGGACACCTATTCCATACGTTCCGTATACCGGTCCACCGGTTGAGGTCGGCGAACGCCATCAGCCGGAGATTCTTATAGAATTTGAGGAATGGCCGATTCGTCATGAGTTATTATGTATTTCACTACCACATTTCGGAGGGGGTGGATTTAATGAAAGCCGACGGTTAGATTTTCTAATAAATTTGGGTCGAAAAATAAAACACCAGCGTCACAGTTGCTTTTCGGGGGAATGGGCAGAAATACCCTACTGTTATTACGAACACATTAGATCGGCACTTGACACCATGCGAGTACCGTTAAGGCGAGAAGAGCGCACCAGCACAATAGAATATTTAAGAGGAATAATGACAACATTAGTGGGCAATTTCCACGAGTATAATGAACCGTTGTGTTGGATGTTAAAACAAGCCATACACTATGACATGGATTATTTAATCACTATTAATGATTTTAATCGTTGGGAATTTTAACCACGAAATGACCACTTGTAAATTATTAAATTGTACATTAATATTAAGTTTATTTATATGATAAATAGATTGTAAGTTATTATAAGTAATATAATAAAGTATAATTATATTAACATAAAGTTATAGTGCATTCATTATTTAAACATTTGTTTGATAATACCAATATTATCTAATACACGTATTATGATATAGGTTATTTTTAATAACAGCTGTTCAAGGACAACTACCATACTCTATCGAAGAATTTAAAACCGAGACAAGCATATTTTATGAAAATCAAGGAGATATCAGATTAATAGGAGCTCAATGGGAGCTAATAACTTATGTACCTTTAACAAATTAGGATGATAGATATAAGCAATTAGAAGTAGAAATTAATACTATGACAAATCATTGTCAGGATAAAATGTCAAAACATGAAATTTGTTCTAGGTTTGAAAACATATTAAAAACAATGTTTAACGAAATATCTGCTCAAATGGAGCAAATGTATGAGTCAATCGGTAGATATACAAATAGTTTAGAAACAACAACCATGACCATTTATAATACTATAACTATGGGTAGACGTAAACGAGGTATAGTCAATATAATAGGTTCAGCAATGAAAACATTGTTTGGAGTGTGCGATAATGATTGTGCGAAAGAGACCACTGATCAAATAGGAATAATTGAAAAAAGTAACGAACGAATGATACATTTATTAAAAAATCAAACTACAGTAGTCAAATCGGCAGTACAAGGAATAGGGGGCGCATCAGTAGAAATCAATAAGCTTTATAAGGAATTAGAGGAAAAGCAAAATGAATTAAAAACTAAAATAAATGAATTAGTAAATCATACTTCAACTTTGGACACCTTGGTGTTAACAAATAGAATACATAGCATTTTTATCACTTTTCAGACGACTGTCGGCTAAAATACAGTTCGGCTAAAATACGGTTCGGCGCAAATAATTGTCGGCTAAAATACTGTCGGTCGTAAGATTTGTCGGCTAAAATACTGTCGGTTGTAATATTTGTCGGCTAAAATACTGTCGGCCGTAATATTTGTCGGCTAAAATACTGTCGGTTGTAATATTTGTCGGCTAAAATACTGTCGGCTGCAATATTTTTCGGCTAAAATACTGTCGGCTATAATGCTGTCGGCTAAAATACTGTCGGCCATAATATTTTCGGCTAAAATATATGTATTTCCCATGACAGTTGTTATTAAAGGTCCTACTATACCCATAAATATTTTTTCAAACGGTCTAGAACTTGTCGTTGTAATTATCATTGGACTTCTATGTCTATTTGTCGTCTTATTAGCCTGACATGAAGGACAGTTTTTTATATTCTCTTTCACTTCTTGTTTTAATTCTGGCCAATTAAATTGCCGTTTTATCTTTTTAACCGTTCAATGTAATCCAGCATGACCCCCTAATAAAGAATCATGAAATTGTTTAAATATAATTAATTTTTCCTCTTTGGTATATTCTAATTTAGTGCAAATTAGTATTTCTATACCTGTATTCCGAAATATATATCTAATCATTGATCTAACTTTTGCCCAATCCAAACCATCCTTTTTACCTATTTGATTCATAGTTAATTTATTCAAAGAATGTTTGATACAAAAGTATTTTAAATTTAATAATGCTAAATAAAGATTTTCGTACGTAGTTAATTGCCTTACTTTACTTTTAGTTATTATAAATATAATATATCTTTCCTCATGTTTAAATTTTACTACATCGCCTATCTCTTTATTAGATTTTAACATTTCATTATTTCCGAACTTTCTTTTTAATTCATAATTAATTCCCGATTTGAAATTATAATATTTTTCTATTTCTGATACTATATGGTATTCTATTGGTGAGTCCAATAAATCTCCATTTACTTCTTTTACATTTTTATTTGTTATCACGGTCGTTTCCGATTTTTCCAAAAAGCTGGTATAACTTTCGTTTTTTATTTCCTGTATATTATACATTCTACTCAACGCATCCACATTCGAATTTTGTACTCCCGGTTTATATTTTATTTCGTAATCATATTCTTCGAGTTGTATGCGCCATCTCGCTAATTTAGATAATGGATCTTTTAAATTAAATAGCCAAGATAACGGTCTATGATCTGTTAATATTACGAATTTCCTACCATAAAGATAAGGTCTAAATTGTTTAACTCCGAATACTATTGCTAAACATTCTAACTCGGTTGTTGAATAGTTCATTTCACTTCTATTTAAAGTTCTAGATGCGTAAGCTATCGGTAAATCGCTACCTATTTTACCTTGCGATAATATAGCTCCTAAAGCTTTACCACTCGCATCGGTTGTAAGTATAAATTCTTTTGTAAAATCTGGATATTGTAAAATCGGTTCTGAACAAAGTGCGTTTTTTAATTTATCGAAAGCTGCTTGACAGTTTTCGTCCCAATCAAATTTTACATCTTTTCTTGATAAGTGTGTCATCGGTTTAGCTAATATCCGATAAGCCTAAAAATGATTTTATTTGTTTAACGTTCTTTGGTGTCGGAAATTCTAATACTGATGTTATCTTTTTCGGATCCGGTTTAATACCGTGTTCTGAAATTACATGACCTAAGTACAAACATTCGCGCTTTAAAAATTCGCATTTATCCGGTTGTATTTTTAGATTATGCGTCAATCAATT
Organism: Schizaphis graminum; assembly: GCA_020882235.1. Taxonomy (NCBI): domain Eukaryota; kingdom Metazoa; phylum Arthropoda; class Insecta; order Hemiptera; family Aphididae; genus Schizaphis; species Schizaphis graminum. The sequence goes on along the minus strand of CM037036.1, from coordinate 1,394,595 downwards.
TGCTATTATGATCTGCTAAATTTTTCGCGTATATTATTATGTCATCCAGGTATACTAAACATTTAATGCCTATAATCCCTGAAAGTACGTTATTCATAAGTCTTTGAAAAGTCGCGGGACTATTTTCATTCCCATAGTCTTACGCTTAAAATGATAATGACCTTGACCGGTCGAAAACGCTGTTAATTCCCGAGATTCTTTTGCTAAAGGTATTTGATAAAATCCGCTTGCTAAATCCAAAATAGTAAAAAGTTGACATTGTCCTAACTGGTCTAATATTTCCGTAATATTTGGTAACGGGTGAAATTCATTTAATGTTACTTGATTAAGCGCTCTAAAATCTATTACTATTCGAAATTTATCTTTACCAGATGAATCTGATTTTTTCTTTACTTTTAGTAATGGTGCATTGAAAGGTGACATTGAACGTTCTATTATATCGTCTTTTTCCATTTTACTTAATTGTTCCTCAATCTCTTTTTGTTGAGCTTGTGGTAACCTATATGGTCTTTTATAAATCGGTGGCTGATTAGCCGGTAATCGTATTACATGTTCTGCCGCGTTTGTAAATGTTAAATAATCATTTTCTAAATGAAAAACGTCCGAAAAATGTTCGCATATTTCTAATATCGTATCTCGTTCTTCCTTATTTAAATGGTCACTTCGTATTAAATTTTTAATTTTATTTACGCGGTCGTTATTATCGTTAATCATTTTTATTTCGTGTAATTTATATTCTACATTATCTTCGTATAAAATTTTATTTAATTCGTCCTCGAAAATGTTTTGTGGTGATTCCGAAATGTTTAATATACTTATAACTGTGTTTCCATTTTTAACTGTATTTATTATATTAGCGCAATAGACATCCTGTATTAATTCTTGTTTGTGTATTAAAATATTTTTATTTTCCATATTAGGATAGGCTATTGGTATAGATACTACTGTTTCCGTTCGCGGTTTTAATGTAAAACATATTTTATTTAATTCGCGTTTAATATCGTTTTTAATCGTTAATATATTATTCGCGATATCTATAACTGCGTTATTTTGCAACAGGAAGTGGTGACCTAGAATCCCGTCTTTCGGTATTGGGAATTCTTTATTCACTACATGAAAGTCGGTTTTTATTTCATTTTTATTTAATATTAATATTATTGTAATTTTACCAATAGTAGATACTATTTTGTCATTTATGTTTTTTAAAAATATTTTTTCTTTTTCGTTTACTAAAGTTTCGCCAGTTAATTTATCTATTTTTATTAAATTTATTTCGCTACCGGTATCTAAAAGAAGACTAATATTTTCTGTATTAAAATTAGGTGATTGAAATGAAATATGATTATCGTGTATTACTGAGACGATGTTGAAGCAACGTTGTACATTTGCTCATCCGGTGCGGCTACTATTTGGCTGATCGAACGGACGCCGGCGCCGTTCGATGCCTGCCCGTTTCCCGACTGATTAACATTATTATTACGCTCATTTCTTTGCCTACTATAACAGCTAACACTATCGTGTCCTATTTTATTACAGTAAGTGCAAGTTATCGGCGTTGCATTATTATTAATATTATTCTGTTGCACATTATTATTACCTTGCACGGGTTGACGAACATTATTATTTTGTCTTTGGTTTTGTCTGCCCATGCGACAATCTCGCGCGATATGATTATTTCTACCGCAAGTATAACATCCTGTATTATTTTGTCTATTATTATTCTGATTATTATTACTATATTGCTCATTATTATTACGTGGATAATTATTATAGTTATTATTGGGAATATTACCGCCTCTGTTAAAATTGTTATTCCTAGGTAAATTGTTGCCGTTATTATTGCGATAATTATTGTTAAAATTATTTTCGTTTTGTCCATAGTTTCCGCGATTATAATTTTGTCTAAAGTTATTGTTATAATTATTATTAAATTTCTGCGCGTTATTATTACCCTGATAATTATTTGACCAACGTTTATTATTATTATAGTTATTCGCGTTTTGTTCCTTTTTTACATTATTCTGCGTTATTTCCGTATTATGACTAAGTTCGATTTCCAGTTGTCTGGCTAGTTGCATAGCTACTTCTAAAGTTTTTGGATCTCTCGCACGTATTATTGTTTGTAAATTCATTTTTAAACCATTGATGTATATGGCCAATGCCTGTTCCGTTATCGCTTGCCTAAGGATTTTCGCTTCCTCCGCGGGTTTATTTGCTACCGTTGCGCTGCATAAATTATAATACAATTTTTCTACGCGACCGTTATAAGACTGTACGTCTTCGTCATTTCTCATGCGTAAAGAATTTAGACTTATTTGAAGTGTTTGCGGAGATAATGGTTGTTCAAATGCGCTTTTTAAAATTATTTTTATATTTTCCCAAGTCGAAGTTTCCCTATAACGACATACGTCTAATGCCTTCCCTGTTAATTTGGTTACTATAAATCTAGTTAATAATGGTAATTGTTCTTTTTCTATCGCCTCACATGCGTAATCGCATGCCCTAATAAACGCGTATACATCTTTTTCGTCAGCGCAATTTGGTATTAACGATGAAATATCTTTTAATAAAAGTTTAGCTTCTGCCATTTTTACTTTAAGATACGGTTTTCTTTTTACTGGTTGTAATTGCGTGTGCACTATATTCTGTTTTGTGCGCGTCCCTCTAACCCTTTTTTCGATTTCGTTAATTGTATTAAATTTAATACTTGTATCTAATAAACTTTTCTCTACTATTTCACTTAAATATTTATTTTTATCAAATTCTTGCGGACTTCCGTAACCTTCCGCTGTAATTAATTCACTATCTGTTTTATTTTTATCAGATTTATTTATATTTAATTCCACTTGAATTCCTTTTTCTTTAGTTTCACTATTAATTTTTTCTCCCGATAATCTATCGTTTAATTCGTCAGTTATACTACCTTCCGTATCACCACTCATAAATTTATTTTTATATTAGGTACTCATTAATCACGGAAAAAATAACTATTCTTAAATTAAAACAAATTGTCTATTCTATTCATATACTTAAATGAAAATTAACTTATTTAATCCTTAATAATAATAAATTACGTCTAAATTAATATATATAGTATTTTTTTTTTTGATTTTCTTTTCTTTTAACTAAATTATATTAATTGCTAACTTAATAATATTCTATTTTTTTTTTATATTATTATTTTTTTTTTTTTTACTTAATTATTATCGTTTTTGTTCCAAAATTATTCTCATTAATTTTTAAATACTAGGCCTTTGCTTCTAAAATTCACATTTATTTTCTCAATTATTTTTTAATCAACACTATAGGTCTTATTTCTTGCCTAAAAATTCACAATTATTTTCCTCAATTATTTATTCAACACAATAGGGCTTATTTCTGCCTAACTAAAATTCTCAATTATTTTCTCATTTATTTATTCAACACAAAATAGGACTCTCTGCCTAATAAAAAATTCACAATTATTTCTCAATATAAAATAGGTACTCTGCCTAATAAAACTCAAATATTCTCAATATATAACTCAATAAAAACTTAAGACTTCACTGTCTTTTATAAATTCACAAAATATAAGGTCTTACCACTTGCCTTCTAATAACTCAATATAACTCAATAATAGGATTTAAATTCCCTCAATAAAATTCTCAATTGTGATACATATATTTCTCTAATAAATCAACTTCTTTAAATTCTCAAAAATATTTCTCCGTATTTTTCAACGTATTATCCACTTTTTATTTATTCTCAACAATTATTTATTACGTATTATTTTCAACGTATATTCACTTTTATTTTTATTTATTCTCAACAAATTATTTATTCCGTATTATTTTCAACGTTTACCCTTATAAAATTCTTCTCTCAAAAACGATAATTATTACGTATTAATTTCAACGTAAAATCCTAAAAAAAAAATCTTCTTAATTCTCAATAAATTATTTACCTATGTTCACTCTCTTTTTTTTCTTATATTTATTTAAATCCTCAATTAATATTTAATTCTATTCTAAAAATTCACTTTTATTTTCTGAATCTGAAAAAATTATTTTATTTTATTCACGTTTATTTTTCTAAGTCCGAAAAATTATTTTATTTTTTTCTTCGATTATTTTCTAAGTCCGAAAAATTATTTTATTTTTTTCTTCGATTTTCAACTATTATTTATTTATTTCTATATTACCTTTATAATTAATTATCGAAATTAAATTATTGATATACTTTTATAATAAAAAAAAATTTAATTATTCTGACTGTTAGAAAAATTTTCTGTGTCACTATTATTTATTAATTATTTTTATAACTGGTTGCAATTATTTTATTTCAATAAAATATTTTATATATTAATTATTACTTATTTAAATTTCCTTTATTTTATTCTTTAATATTTAATTTAATTTAATTTATTTATTTAAACACAAAAATCGGAACTTAAAAATTTCTTAAGTATTATAAAAATTATTATATAACTTATTATTTATTAAATTGTTTAATTTATTTTATTTTATTTAATTGTAAAAATTCCAACTTTAAAAAAAAATTATTTTAATATTTATTTAATTATTTTTAATTAGAAAAATTATTATTGATTGTTAAGAATTTATTATTTTATTTTACGGGGAGAATATATATACACCTTCACAATAAAAAATTTTACGATGGAATATTAATTCCAAAGGAGACAGATCAGAGCTAGCGCTTAATAATTATTTTACATTACAAAAAAAAAATTATAACTCACACTACGACGGCTTGAGTTGCTGTTTCCATTTCTGGTTGTTGAATTTTTTTGACGACTTTGAATCGGTTGGCTAGCTACGCGTATGATTCTTTCTCAGAGTCGTTGAAGTTGACGTTATGCAGTTGTCCTCTTCAACAGTGAATCGTGATTGATTTGCCTCTCGAATTCTTCGTTGAAAAATTTTTTCTAATATTTCGAAAAAAATTTCGAAGTTGAAAAATTATTTTTTATTTAAAAAAAAATAAATAAATTCGTCCAAAGAATTCTTCTTGAAAGATTCCTACCGACTGCGCCAAATTTGTAATGGGCCAACAGCTTGTCGAAAAGATATAGGTAATAATGAAATAAAGTAATCGAAATATTACCAAGTTTGGCTACGCGAAAAATCATATCATAATGTCGAAAAGCGTGAAAATAACGACGAAAACTGAAAAAGTCGAAATAAAATCGGCGAGAACGTCGGTCGGCGGCCGTCTCGGTTAACACGACGGCGAACGCAACGAAACAAACCCGTAGAAAACAGGCACTTTACCGGGCGTGAAAAAACACGGAGTACTCGAAAAACACGACGGCGGGGCCGTAAAACGCCAAAAAAATTACAAAAAAGGGGTTCAAATGTCGAAAAGTTTTCGAAAACCGATATATACAGCAATAACAAAACGTCGACTTCGAGATAGCGCGATAAAGTAAAACGGTGATAACGGGTCGGGAAAAAAATCTAATTTTCTGATTGGCGTTCCTTATTTGCTGCGTCGACGACTGGCGGACAAAAGGAAAAGTCTTCACGTTTTATACTATTAGACTAGCGGCCCGTGAAACTCGTTTTGGGTGAAAACCCTAGGACGGATGGAAGAGCTGAAAGCAGAAAGTTTTTGAAAAAAGTAAGATTTGGTGGTACTGCAAGGTCTTCTACCGGGATGATAAGGCGGGTGTTCTCTAGAATTGATAAGACGTTCGATTGTTTGGCGGTCTTCTCATAGCCATCGGTCTTCTTTCGAAAGCGAAACATTTTTGAAAGCTGAGACGTAGACTTTTGAGTGTCTAGCTATCAGCCCTCAACTGGTATAAATAGATACCTGGCTGGGGAATCCGCCTACGGCGGATTGTCTAACGTTCTGGCGTCGAAAATAAATAATGTTTCAGTCGAATGTTGTCGTTTGACAACATGCGTCGGATCGCAGACAATGTCGGCGCATAGATCAAATATTATATGAATTGACTATTGAGTGTACAACGCAGGCACAATGACAATGTTATTATTAATTAATCAGTATTTCACAGTAAAACAAATTGTTTATATGGAAGTAAATCTTATCCATTAATTTATTGTATTTGTTTATATTTAAAATAAAAAATTGTGCAAAGTAAAAGTTTTTTAAAGCAATGTTATTGACTTTTTAATCGTTAGGCGGATGCTGTTTTTTTCGTAAAATATTTTAAGTCAAAGCAAGTTTTTGAATGTTAAATACTTTATCAGTTATCTATGGTAAAAGACAGTTTACACGCAAATAAACCTAACCTACCAAGTAGGCAACCGACTTCGTCGGATCGCGGGCTTTGTGGGCGGAATTGGTGAATAATAAGAACTTTTCATTAACTTTCATTTAGAAATATGTTATGTTTAAATATATTGTATACATTTTGTCATGTTCCCTCGGAAGTCGATAGTTGGTAAAAAAGTCAGAATAATATCGAGTGTTTGATGTTTTAGTAATCAGCAATCAACGCGGATTATAAATTTTGATACGCAACTAAACTTATCAAGTAAGCAATCCGATTGCGTCGGATCGGACGAATCGCGGACAATGTGAGCGCATAGGTGGAATTGTATTGAATTGTATATGTATTGAATATACAATATTAACAAAATTCGTAACACTGGAGTATTAGTGAAAACAATTTGTATAATTTATTCTATTAATTTACAGAAAAAGTAACTTTAAACGCGGAAGTAAATTTAATCGTGTATTTATTAATACATACATTATTCTACATTATTCAAAATAAATATAAAATAAAATATTTCTGAAAAAATCGAGAAAAAATGCAAAAAATCCAGGCGGCCATATTACAGCATGCGCCGCCGCTAATTTCGGTGGAACGGGGATTCGATCATGCTATACCTGCCTATCCTTTTCATGGGGACCTACCGCCTAAACCTATCGACTACAGTTTGAGTTGGAGATAACTGTCAAATCTTGAGCATTTAAGCCGTTTGCGATCCGCAGAGAATTTTCTACCAAGCACTGTTTTTTCTATGCAATTAATATATTTCGTATGTCATTAACTCATGAGAGTTGGATATTGCAATTAATATATTTCGTATGTCATTAACTCATGAGAGTTGGATATTCTTATTAATTGTCTTTTACATGCATTTGCGTACAATATCTTTTGACAAATTGTAATTTTTTACGTGTATTATATTCATTTGTAATATTAATTTAATAATATAATAGTAAAGAATACAGTTTTTGGATTAACCAAATTTATTCAAAAATTTGAATCCTCTAAAACTATACTTAAATAATCTACATTAGGTATTTATATAAATACTTGCATTTGCTCATTTGCATGTTTTTTTTGAACCGTTAGATTTATTGCTAAGTGAGCTTGAAATTTGTTCTAAGACACTACGAAAAACATATCAAAAGTTTATAGTGCATATTTTTGCATATTTAGTGATTTTTTGATTTTAGAGCATATTTCTTAATTTTACAATTTTTTTAGAGCATATTTTATAATTTATGAAGATTTACTATGAAAATTTGTAAATAAAAAAATAAATACATTAATATTGAGAGATAGGGGAACACGGGGTAAAACCGACTGAAAAAATGAAAACCTTCATAATTATTCAGGATTTTAAGATATACTTAATCTACTTGTACAGTTGTATTAAGTAACTTCTTGTTTACAATATTTAGTTGTAATAAACTGAATATCGATTATATTTATTTTTTAATAAGCCATTAACTTTTTTTATCATTTTATCGATTTTGCCCCGATAGCGGGGCAATATCGATTTGTAATGGGGCAATACCGATGCATGGGTAATAGGTATTAAAATAATTATAAAAAATAAATAAAATAAAAAGCTTTTTTTCTAATGGATATACAAAACCAAGTACTATAGTACTTACGAATAATTATTGTATTGTAATTGTTGTATAGTATAAAAGGTTTTTTTTAACTATTATATATTTTGACATTAACTTCAATATTCAATAAAACTTAAATAAAAACAAAAATAGATACTTTATTCAATTTTTATAATTTTATTTAATTTTTTTAAACTCAATAAATATGCAGCATATATTTAGATAATAACAAAATTAAAGTATAATTATTATTCAATGTATACATTTTTAATAATAACAAAATTAAATTTCATAGTAATTTAAATGAAAAAAAAAAACACTTAAAATAATAATAAACATAATAGTAAGGACCCAACATGATAATAACAAAATAACAATAAGTACCTAGTATCATATCAGTCTTGATAATTTTTTAACATTTTCAACATTTTATAGGTACCTATAACATAATATATAATTTCATAGTAATAAAAATAAAAATAATAATGAGGAACTTTCTTGTTAATAACAAAATAATAATTAGTACCTTATTGCCTTATAAAAATTATTTTTAATCATAATATAGGTAATTACAAAAATAATAATTTAGGACTTAGAAATATTGTCTCTACAGAAATCACAAACAAATGATATCCAATCTTCAACTCCTCCACATAATTCATGACACCACTTCGCACACCCAATACACCTAGCCCATTTTTCTCCCCCTTTGCTACCAGTGTTATATGGTTCAGTACAGTATATACACTCATCTGTGTCATCTTTGTCGTTAGGTATTATGATATTTTTGTTTATTACCTTAGTTGTATTACTATTACATTTTCGTTTTCCCTTTTGAGGGTTATCAAATAGTTTTCTAGATGTTTTCTTTTTTGAATTATTACTTTCTTTTCTATTTGTTAAACTTGGACTTTCTAATTCTTTTTTATAAGGACTATCAGTTATAATTGCAGTTTTTCCTCTGCGTATATTCCGTGTACCTTTACTTCTAGTAGCATGAGGAATCCTTAAAATATCTTTGGGAGAAACTGAAAAACTAGTAGACGATGCTGAAACAATTGCACTAGCTTCAGGTGTAGTTTTATCAGTTAAACTTGTTTCATCCAGCAACAGTGGACTTTCATCATATATAAATTGGTCAATCGCAGCAATTGTAGCAGGTGACAATGGAGTTTCAATAGGTTCAAAGTTAGTAGATTGATCAACTGTATTTGTAATATTAGGTAACAATGTAGTATCTTCAGTCAAAATTTGGTCAATTGTGGTGTCAGATGAATCAGGTAAATATGGTGTTTCTGTGGTAGAAGCTGCCATAAAATCAAAATCAGAATATACATCTGGGTTATAAGGGACAATACCAGCTCTTCTAAATCCTGAAACAGCATTACTTATTGTTGCTGATTTATTATAAGCTAAACCAAAAAGCTTTGCAATTTCATAAATAGTTATGACACGCCCTGGGTGATTAACTAAGTATAAATTGACTTCCTGGCTGTAATATGTACTAAGAGGACGCATGAAGCTTATATCAAGAGGTTGCAATTTATGAGTTGTGTGAGGTGGAAAGCATAAAATTGTAACATGGTTTTTTTTTTGCAATGTCAATTACAGGTATATTTTTCACATGCGTTAAATGCCCATCTAAAAGAAGTAGTACAGGATTTGAACTAGTTGGATTAGTGTGTTTGATAAAGTGATGCATCCATTCTACAAAAATCTCAGATTGCATCCATCCAGATGGATGGGCTACACCATAAGAGGAAGGAGGTGCCCCATCTAAAAATGATGGTAAAAATCGTTTTCTTGGAAAAATTAAAAGAGGTGGAACATAATGTCCAGAAGCCGAAAAACAAATGGTGGCTGTTACATTTTGCCCTCTTTCAGCAGAAGAAAGTTTTCCAACTTGTTTTCTTCCTTTGGTTGCAATAATTTTCCCCTGACTTTTAGCAACACAAGAGAGCCCTGTTTCATCTACATTATAAATGCGGTCAGGTCCAAAATTGTGTTTTTGAATGCATTCGATTAGTAAGTTATAAAATGATTGAACAACAGGTTTGTTAAAGCCCATAGCTCTAGCTGCTGATGTTGGCTCTGGAGCTCTAATTGACAGTTCTGGATGTCGGTGCAAAAACCCCTTTACCCAATCTTGACCTTTTAAAAATAATTTAAATTAATAAAAAAAAAAAAATTAAACAAACTTCAGGTTTACCTGCTGCTGCAGTTTTTTCACAAAAATTATGGTTTATTTTGTTCATCTTTGCTAGATCAAAAGCAAGTTTTCTTAAATCTAACATTGTTAGGCCAAACATTCTACTTTCCATTTGTTTAACATATTCCACTAACTCTGATTCTTGGCTTTCATTAAAAACTGGCTTAAATCTGCCTAATTTTTTTATACCTGAATAATAATAAAATAATTATTTATTAGTTTAAATTAGATGTATAAAAATACCTGTTATTTTATTATACTGTGTATATTAATCTTATCTACTGTTGGTAAAAATTAAAAATTAAATTTTTATATAAAACAAAATAATTATCTGATGATGTAAAGTATATTTAAAATACTAAAGGATAAGGAAAAGGCTTTATAATTAATATAATACAGACACTAAAAATCTATTTATTAAAATTAAAATGTATTATTAGGTACCTATCTATTGTTTAATGATTCAAAACATTTTAATGTGAACTTATAGACATAAAAATGTACAAAATAATTTTTATAATATTATAAAACAAAACAATTTTCTGATGATGAAATATTTAAGTAAATTTAAAATAGGTAGATACTAAAGGATAAGGAAAAGGTTTTATAAATATTATATAGATCTAAAAACCTATTTATTAAAATTAAAATGTATTATTAAGTACCTATTATTTAATAATTCAAAACATTTAAATGTGAACTTAGACATAAAAATGTGTAAAATAATTATTATAATTATTATACAACATACCTACGACTAATTAGGAGATATCAACGAACTCTATAAATATTTTAATAATTTTAATTTAAAATTGGTTAAATAATTTTTATTGAATACATACCTTTTTTAGAAGTGAGATCACATAAACTTATTTCTTTTTTCTTAACTCTTCTAACATAATCATGCAAAGTAGTGGATGGTACTTCATATATTTCAACAGCTCTCGAATAACTAACATTATTATGAAGAACATCTTGAACAGCACTTCTTAAATTATCCACACACCAATTTTGCCGAGTAGTTTTTCTAATATAATTTCGAACCATTATTAAAAGTTATATAAATAAAAGTATTAGGTAGGTAATTAAAATACGCAAGTAATATTTTCAAGCTGTATTTATTTGTAATTAATTAAATAGGTTCATCTATAACCAAACATAAACTAAATTGATATTAATAAGTAGAAATAAAGTAATACTAATAAACAACCGATTTTGCCCCATCGGTTTTGCCCCAAAGCGTTTTATTTATAAAATTGTTGTTTACTGATACAATATTGTAGATAAAAATAGTTTATTGAGTGCAAAACAATCTTCACAAGTTGTAGATTCATACTATATATGTACGATACTTGTAGTACAGCTTTATCATAGTTAAATCTTAAATTCAAAATATATAAATATAGTAATAATTACCTTCAAAATGTTCATCTTTAAATAATAATTCAAATAACAACTTTGCAGTAGATGTTAACAGTGATACCAACATTTTTCAGGATAAGGAATAATATAAATTTAAAACTGATAATTTTCATCCATACAATAATGCGTAATAAGCTATATCGGTTTTACCCCCGTATCCGTTTTGCCCCGTGTTCCCCTATTATTAGATATTCTTGTATCGCATTTTTTTTTTTTTTTAATTATTATTGAAAATTAAAAATCAGAATTATTTTTATTGTTTTGCTTTTTCATGTTTATAATATTTTATAAAATATTTCTGCAAATAATAATTTTATGTAAAAAAATAAAATATAAGTGCATATTTTTAGAGCATATTTGTACTTTTTTATGCACATAAATGCATATTTTTAGAGCATATTTGTACTTTTTAAGCGCATAAGTGCATGCATATTTAGTACATTTTAGTGCATTAAGTTCCGAGCCCTAGTCATAGCAATTAGTAAAATTATGCCAATCTCCTTGTTCTGGATTTATGTGGTATTGTGTTTCAATATTTAGTGCAATTTCCGTGCTTAACTGTTCCAATCTATTCATTATGTTTTATTACCTTGTGGTTGATTTAACTACAATTTTCAATTATTATTTTTGAAATTTATAATTTTTTTTTTAAAAGTATTTTATTAAATTTTCATATCTTTGTTTACGTATCACAAAGTCAAAAATACATTTGGTGTATTTTACATCCACAGTAGGATCGTGCGCATACGTAATTTTGTGTTTCTTTTTACAAATCATGTCGTGCGTTTCTACCAAATTAAGTAGGCGTCCCGACTTGTTAAATGTCCCTATGTCTACTTCGTATATTATTTCTCTGGTACTTAATTTTTCGAATTGTATCGTGAAATTTTTATTAAATAATTTGTCATAGCATGTTATGTTTAAAATCGGAAATTGCGTTAAATCTAATCTATGCAGAATACTTTTATCAGAGTGCCCGTTCCATACTACTATTACGTTCTCCTTATTTCCTTTTAAGATGTAACTCTCAATATATCCAGGTGTCAAATTATTTCTTGTCGTATTCAAACTTTTGTTTAATTGGTCTAGACAAGCATCTCTCAACTCTGTTTTACACCTAAATACTCTTTTAATCTCTTTTATAGCTACTTGTAGCTCTTGGTCTTTCATCGGTCTTGGTTCTTCGTTGATAGGTAACAATAAAGGTCTACCTTCCAACTTACGAATTTTGAATCGATCTAGGCTATTTGAGATAGCTCCTGAAATAACCACCATGCTTGTCCTGTCCACCATTGAAAATTCAAAGTCCATTATTACGAATTTATGTGTTTCCGCTCTGTTATGAAAATAGTTCAACATTAATTATAATTGTCAAAGTTTTTATTACAAGCAACGACAACACAAGCTTACATACATCGTATTTAATAATTACAAAAGTTTTTTTTTTCTATATATACTTATCTTATTAATTACTAATAATTTATATATTTTTTTATTTATATTTATCGTTTTATTTGTATATTTTTATTCTGTAATTATTGGTGGTAATCCGCCCATTCCTAATCTATCAGGTGTATCACCTAGTAATTTTTCTTTAACTTTATTTTCTTTAAGTGGGGATTCCACATAAAAAGTACTTCGACTTCTCGGTAAGTTATCATTAATTACTGCCAATTGTTAGTGGCCTAACGCTCTACCAGTGGTCAAGTTGCATCTATACGATATATATATAAAAAATAATAAAAATAATGAAAATACTATTAATCCTATAATTACATACATAAGGTATGAATTTTTACTATCGTTATCTACTCCCGATTGTCTCAATATTTCCTCATCTATCATATTATCTATCTCGTCCAGGGAGTGTGCCATCTCATGTACATTATCTAGTTTATGCGAATCAAATTTTGTTTTTCGTACTTTTATATTTTTCACGCTTTTAAGGTTTACTGGTAATCCACTCCCAGGTAGCAAAATTATATTATAATAATGTTATAAGTAGGATGATTTGGACAGTTCTAGAACGTCCTCCTCCTCTACGGCGGCGCCGCCGCCGCCGCCACCCCCCGTACCTACCCGCGTCATAGCACGCCGCCGTAGAGGAGCACACCCCCGTACCTACCCGCGTCATAGCCCGCCGCCGTAGAGGAGCACACCCCCGTACCTACCCGCGTCATAGCCCGCCGCCGTAGAGGAGCACACCCCCGTACCCACCCGCGTCATAGTCCGCCGCCGCCACCCCCCGTACCCACCCGCGTCATAGTCCGACACCGCCGCCGCCGACGCTACACAAGAACCATGTGATTGTACAAACATGTGTCTTATCAATACTCTACCGCGTACTATCACAGATATCTCATGTTATCAAAAATATTACCCGGTAACAAATAGTTATCGCATATTACCGGTCGACAATCAGTTATCAGATATATTACCGTTTACATTTTTCGAATAATTTCACCCGCTATACGAATAATATATAATACACAAGTGAAATCGTAACACACAATAAACATGTTCTTACATGCAAACATTCAACAATACACTCAGTAACGAATAATATACATGCAAACAATATGTCTAGCCTGTAATCCCTAACAACGGTCAACTCTCATCAATAGAGATATTATCCTTAGAATTAAAAATCGTTTTCACTCGAGAACCCATGTCACTTTTGACATCTCTGACTAAAATATATAAACAATACAAAAGTGAAAACGTGACCATCTGTTTCAATTACAAAAAATGATCAAGGAGCAAATCTTTTTTTTTTTGAAATTAGTCGCATTTCAGATATTATCATTTACATACTTGAGTTTATCTACTGATTTTTCTACAAGTTAAAAGATGATTAACACATTTTTCTTATATATGTGCTATTATTTTCTTAATCCGATATGGAAACGAGAAAACGAAGATGGTTGTATAATTACACGAGCAGAACTCATTGCTATCCATGGGGAAGTTTTTCAGGAAAAGTTAGTTATTTCGTTTTAATTTATAATTTATTATTATTATTTTTATTTCATTATTTTTTATAAAGTGAGGTAATTGAAACAAATCAAACGATTACACCGATAAATTCACCAACTATAAGAGAAATTTATGAAGAGTACCTAGAGGCACACACATCTCATCAACGGATGCAAAATTGGGCAACACGTGCTGGTTTACTTTGCAGGGGAATTAATATGGAATTTAGAGCGCTGGCGATGTTAATGTTTGGAATAATTTAATATTTAGTATTTTAGAGTTAAGATTTAGTAGTGTAAGTGGATTAAAAAGAATAGTAGATAAGTTAGATTTAAGTATTAATTTAAGATTAAATGAAAAACATTTATTACCGGAAATATTAGAAAATTTTAATATAGAATATGATAGAAATAGTATTAAGTATTTATCACATTGTAGAGATATTAATTTTGGTTATAGTAATATAGATCATTGGTAGGTTAGAAATTCATTATTTTTTTATTTTTATAACAATATAATTTTATTTTAACATTAAACGCAGCTATTTTGATATTTAATTGTTAAAATATACCATACATCTCATTTCCTATATTCCTCCCACCTTTTCACCTCTATTGTTAATATGATCCCGATTTTTACAAACTACCCGCAAAGTGTCAGACGCCGGTCAGTACGTATTTACCCTAGTTAACACATGTACCTTCTCACTGATTTATCTTTGAATCTGAGTTTTATTATTTTAAGTGTTTTTTTTTTTTTTTTTTTTTTGAAGTGTGGTTTTTATTATATTAAATTTTACTATATTAAACATGTTTAATTGCGAAAAGTGTCCTTCCTCTTTCTCTAACAAATATAATTTAATCAGACATAAAAAAATACATGATAAACATAGAGTTTCTTGCACTGTTTGCGGAATATTATTTAATCGGAAAGATAATTTAGTTCGTCATATGAAAACAGCTCATGGTAAAAACATATTATTTTACATTTAATTTATTAACCTCTTCATACATAGTGAATATCACTGTAAAAAATATTTATTTACAATCGAGAAATCGTTGTTGCAATAATATTACCGTTTTCAACAGATGTACGGAACGTTACGGTACGTTGCGTAACGCTGATTACTATCGTTATCAGGCGTTTTTGTACAAAAATCACGTGTATGAAGATGTTAAATTAATTTATTTATTTTCCGAACGTGTTTTTAATATTTATTTTACGCGGTATAGAAACTCGTCCGCTACTAGAAATTGCTCCTCAGGTGTTCGTTCCTGATATTCCTGCAGGACCATCAAATCAGTTGCAAGACATCGACTCAAATACAGATTTCAACGACGAGGATGATAAAATTTGTTGCGAAGTTTTGGAGAACGTTGAAAATCTAGGACTGTACGATGATATTGAAGGTAAGACTTTTTTTTTGAATTTTAATGTAGGAAGATAGGCTAATAGGTTTTTTTTTTAAATTAAAGATCCTTTTACAACAACGGTTAACGGAAAACGTACTTCTCACGCAAACACTCCATCTGCTATCAAGGCTAAAAAAGCACGTTTACTTCTTGTCCAGTCTCCCGGCTTTACTGAAATTTCATCTTCAGCAAATAGAAAAATCGTTTGGTATTACGTTAAAAATATCGAAAATATTCAAAACTATATTGTTTTTTTCAATTCGATTAAAACTGAATTAGTTACATTACTAAAATCACTAGCTTCTAAACATCCGATTAAATTTAATTTAAAATTAGAAGCTACATACAATATTCCGAATATTGATAATTCATCAGAAAACCGTGCATTTAAGACATCGGCTAGAGCAATTTTTTCCGAAACTGGAGTACGAGAACTTGTTGAAGAAAGTTTCATAAAATTAATGAGTGAGCAAGACGCGTATTCTAGTAAAGGAAGTGGTTTTACCCTACAGTGTATTGATGGATTATTATTAGGCGTGTATAAATATACACCTATGGGTGCTTCATCATATATTCCGTTACCAAATTTCATCGAAAATAAAAAAGCCGTAATTAACCCACAAAACATAGACCAACAGTGTTTCAAGTGGGCTATATTAGCAAAACACGTAACGGGCATAAATAGTCAACGTATAGAAAATAATTATACGTCGCTCGAAGAAAAATACAATTTTTCCGGTATTACGTTCCCCACAAAACTGCATGAGGTAAAAATTTTTGAAAAAAATAATCCTAACGTATCTGTCAATGTTTATGGACTCGAAAAAAAAAAAATTCAATCACCTCAAAAATTTCCAAAATATGAAGTATTTCCGCTGAAGGTGGTAGAACAGGAAAAAGCAGATCATTTCGATCTTTTACTAATTACTGACGAGGAAAACAGTCATTTTACCTACATCACTAATTTCTCACGACTTGTCCGTGCACAAAAAACATCACATGACGGTCATGTAATATTTTGCAAACGGTGCTTCACATCATTTGACAGTCGCCCCCGGAAAAATACGCTAAGCGGACCAGCTGCACTAGAACAACACAAGCTGATATGCGGAACACATAAACCTATCCGACCTCAGATGCCCGCTCCCGGATCATTATTAGAATTTAACGCTTGGAAAAAAACTCAACGACATCCGATAGTTATATATGCAGATTTCGAAGCAATATTAAAAAAATCCGAAAAAAAATGTGGGAATAATACAACAATAATTCAAAAACATGAAGCTATGAGTTATGGTCTTTTAGTTAAAGCAGATGACAACATTCCTGTAGAACTACTTGAAAAATTCAACATTCCAACTTCACCTGTAATTTACCGTGGAAGTGAAGATAATCAGAATGTAGCTAAACATTTTGTAAAGAGTATTGTCGAAATAGCCGAAAACATCGAAAAATTATTAAAAACCAACACACCTATAATTTTAACCCCCGAACAAGAACATACACACAATTTATGCAACACATGTAATTTATGTAAATGTAATTTTTCTATGGAAAATCATAAAGTAGCAGATCATTGTCACTTATCGGGTAAATTCAGACAAACGTTGTGTAATACCTGCAACCTCAAACTTCAAACACCTAACTTTGTTCCATGCTTTTTTCATAATTTATCAAATTATGACGCACATTTTATCGTAACCGAGTTGGGATACGATTCCAAAACTATTTCGGTTATACCGAATAGTGAAGAAAAATTTATTTCATTTTCGAAATACATTAGTAACACATTCACAATACGATTCGTCGATACATTAAGATTTATGGCTTCAAGTTTATCAACACTAGCATCAAATTTAATATCACCCGGGTTCGAGAAGTTCAGAGAGACAGCAAAACACTTTTCTACCGAAGATATGCAGCTCGTTACCCGTAAAGGTGTTTACCCTTACGAATATACTGATAGTTGGAACAAGCTCGAAGAAACTAATTTACCAGAAAAAAGTGATTTTTATAGTACACTAACAGAGTCACATATACAACAAGAAGATTATGATCATGCTAAGACTGTATGGAACCACTTCAACTGTCAATCACTTGGTGAATATTCGGATCTATACCTTAAAATAGATGTTTTATTGCTGGCTGATGTATTTGAGAATTTTCGAGATCTATGTTTGACTACATACTGCTTGGACCCATCCTTTTATTATACAGCACCTGGATTTAGTTTCGACTGCATGTTGAAATACACTAACGTCAAACTAGAGTTACTCACTGAGTATGATATGCTGTTGATGATTGAAAAGGGTAATTATAATAATTATATTTATAAAAAAAAAAATAAATAAATAATAATAACATATATATTTTTATCATAGGAATCCGAGGTGGTTTAACTCAAGCAAGTATGAGGTATGCTAAAGCCAATAATGAAAAAACTCTAGATTATGATCCGACTAAGCCTAAATCGTGGTTAATTTATCAAGATTGTAAGTATATATATATATATATTATTAAATATTATTAAATATTATTTTATTTTTAGGTAATAATCTGTACGGGTGGGCAATGTCACAGTATATGCCATATGGTGGGTTTAAGTGGGTAGAACCTAAATTAGAAGGACTAAATGATTTAAACGAAACATCTCCCATCGGACGAATATATGAGGTTGACGTTAAATATCCTAAAGAACTCCATGATCAGCATAACGACCTCCCTTTCCTACCACAGAACAGTATTCCGGCTAGCTCAAAAGTAAAAAAACTTATGGCAACACTTCACTCGAAAAAAAATTATGTCATTCATTACCGCAACCTACAGCAAGCTATAGCTAATGGACTTATAGTTGAAAAAGTATGTATACATTTAATTTTATAGATATTTATAACATAATTATTTTACATTATAGGTTCATAGAGTAGTTCAGTTTAATCAATCACCATGGCTGGCTCCATACATAGCACTAAACACAGAGATGAGGAAAAAGGCAGCAAATGACTTTGAGAAAGACTTTTTTAAACTTTTAAATAATGCAGTATTTGGTATATATATATATTATATAAAAAAAAAAAAAAATGTTAGTCTCATTTATATTAATTTTTTAGGAAAAACCATGGAGTCAATGAGGAAACGTATGAAGATGGAACTGGTGTCTAGTGATCAACGTTTACAAAAACTGATAAACCGAACAACATTCAAACACTGTACAACATACAATGAAAACCTGAATGCAGTCTCATTAGAAAATAAAATCATTGATTTTTGTAAACCGATATATATAGGTAATTATTACATAATGCAACTAGTTTTTTAGTGTATTACTTTATAAACTTATTTATTATAGGTTTCGCAGTACTAGATATAAGTAAAACGTTGATGTATGACTATCACTATAACGTAATGCAGAAACATTATGGTGACAAAATTGAGCTCATGTATACAGATACAGGTAAATTATTATTATTATTATTATTATTATCATTATATTAATATATTTGTATTATTTTAGATTCTTTAGTATATTATATCCAGACTGATGACTTTTACAATGACCTGGCGAATAATTCTAACTTGCTCGACCGAATGGACACTGCAAATCTACCCAGGGACCACCCGTGTTACATTGCTGAGAGAAAGAAGATTCCCGGACTATTTTCTGATGAAACCGATGGGCGTATTATGAAGGAGTTTATAGCACTGCGAGCAAAATCCTATGCTTACATTATAGAAGACAAGGAGAAAATTAAGGCAAAAGGAATCCGTGGTCATGTTGTTAAAAACCATATGACTTTCAAAGATCACAAGCGGTGTTTGTTTGGTGATACTAGTTTGGAGGTGAAGACTGTCAATGTCTCTATTCGCTCTTTCAAACACAAATTAAAAACCATTAAAGCCGATAAATTGACTTATAATAATTTTGACGATAAAAGGGTTATACTTGAAGATAAAGTACATACCCTGGCTCATGGTCATTACTCTATAGAGTGAGTATATATTTTAAAATTTATTTTATTTATTTAATTTTTTCTTATGATGTTATTGAATTTTGTAGGGAAACCGAATCATCTAATGAAACAGTGTGGAGGATGAATGATTTCGATGAACCAACGTTAGAGTTAATGGATTTGCTCTATGCAGAATTAGTTAATAATGAATAGAAATTTAATTTTTTTTACATATTATTTTCTGTAGATAATTTGTAGATATTGTTTGAATGCAATTAATTTTTTTCATATAATTATTTATATTTTGTTTGCATACATTTAATTTTGTAGATATTGTAGATATGTTACACTTATTAAATTAGTTTTTTTACATATTATTTTCTGTAGATATTTTATGTATATTGGTTATACGCATTTAATTTTGTATTTTGCTTGCATATTGTTTGTATACATTTATTTTTTTTTTGCATATAATCATTTATAGATATTGTTTGTATGCATTTAATTTTATATTTTGTTTGCATACATTTAATTTTGTAGATATTGTTTGTATATTGTAGATATGTTACACTTATTAAATTAGTTTTTTTAAATATTAAATTATTCGTTCTATTCATATTTGATAAGGAAAGCAATAAATAAAACTCATTGTTGGAATAATAATAAGATATTTATTTTTAAAAAAAAACATGAATACAATTTTCAAGAATTATTTAAAAACCATTTTCTTATAGCAAATACTTTATAAAATGTACAATGTTTAGGATTATATTCCATATGAAAAATACAACAAGGTAAAGATTCATCATTACATAATTGATCAAATCGTGGACATCCCAAGCTTTCAATGTTGATGAGAGCAACGTGTGGTATAAACTCAAAAAGAAGTTTTTTTTTCTGTTCTCCTTTGACGTAAATGTAAGCAAATTTTAATGAATTCAATATCCTTTCCAGTTCTTCATACTCGATATCACCGTAGTCAATAGAAAGATGATGATAATTACGTTCCAACCATTTATTAGTTTTTCGACTTTTGTTATCCTGTGTTGAGTTTGAATTTTTAAAAATCCAGTGTTGAGTGGCCCATGTTTCTGTGTCCACAATAGACATCTCTTTAATCATATATTTATTGTTCAACCCAAGAACGCATTGAATGTCA
This sequence comes from Schizaphis graminum, assembly GCA_020882235.1. NCBI lineage: Eukaryota > Metazoa > Arthropoda > Insecta > Hemiptera > Aphididae > Schizaphis > Schizaphis graminum. The sequence goes on along the minus strand of CM037036.1, from coordinate 1,373,628 downwards.
ATGATGGCTGTAGACATTATGGTTTATCCTTATAATAAGTTTCAATAGTATTGAGACGAGATAGTATAGCAGGGATTATTTTATTCAAATCTTCTATTTTTTCTTGGATATGTGTTAGTAATAGTTCAACATTTGACATATGATCCGTTATTTCTAAGCACGTTAATTCTAACTTTTCTGTTTGTTCTTCTTGTATTTGGACAGATTTATAAGTTTCTTCAAGAAAATGTTCAATTTTATCAAATTTATTTGAATATGACTTTATTGTTTGTTCAAGATTTGAAATAATTTTTTTTGTTTCGCCAGCCTGAGAAGTACCAAACACGTTCATCGTCAGAACTCGACTGAGGTTATTTTCTAATGTCACTTGTATATATCCAACTATTGTGTGTATTATCAAACCCTAACCATTTTACAAATATTTGATTCCCCTTCCTACGAATAATTTTTTCGATTAAATATTCGTTTGGATAATTTGTTTTACATATTTCTTCCGAGTAAAAGCAACCAGCAATCGGTTTTCCTGTATAATCTTGTAATTGATATGTAACGGGTGATGTTTGATTAATTTTAACAATTTTAAATATTTCTGTTGACCAACTTGGAAAATAACCTTTTGTGAATACACCTTTATATGTACTTATACGAACGTAGTCACCAATTTTTAATTTAATTTTTTTATTAATGATTTTACGTGTTTTTATTTCTACCGATGTTGGATCTGCATCAGCTTGTACAGGCGACATTCCTATTGTTCTATGTTTTGTATTATTATACTCGTTAATCAATGAAGGTAAAATAGAAATCCAATTTTGAGACCCTCGTGCAGTAAACTCTCTAAACATTTTTTCTTTTAATGTTCGGTTGAAACGCTCTACAATACACGCTTTCATGGTGCTATATGTTGAATATTTGTGTATATTATACTTTTTCATCAATGTGTCGAATGTTGTGTTATAAAATTCTTTTCCATTATCGAGTTGTAATAGTTTTGGCGAGCGTTTGAGTAGTATTTTTGACATTGCATTTGAAACTTCTTTAGCAGTTTTTGATTTTAATGCTATCGCCCATGCGAATTTCGTAAAACAGTCGATGACACATAAAATATATTTAAAACCTTTATTTTTTTTTGAATATGGTATCATTTCAACCAGATCGGCTTGCCATAGATCATTTTTTCCGTAAACATTAACTATACGTCTTGTATAATTTTTTCTAGCAGGTTTGTGTAGTTCGAGCGCAATATCTCGCTTAGACATTTGGAATGCGTTTTATTAACCCGGCTTCACGTAATTCTTCGAAAGTCGAAAGTATTTCGTTGGAAACACCTGTATTACCGGCAGCTTTTGATGCTAAAAGTAATCGCAAACGGTCGACTAGCTCATTGGGGTCGTTCCAGTATACTAAATTATGTTTCTGCAATTGCATAGATAGTCCACTACCAGATGGGAATAATGTTTTGATTATTTCCGAGTATTTATTTCCACCTTTTTTAATTTTTTTTCCGTCTGACGTTAAATGAGCCGATGTTTGAATTAATATAGATTTATATGTTTTTAAATCGTTTTCAGTGTATAATTTTGGAGCTTTCGAAAATATTAAACTACAAAGACCTTGTGTTAATGGGTATGAGGTATCTTCGATAAATATTGTATTTCCGATAAGTTTGATTTCTTTTTTTCCTAAATGTACTTCTTTATTTGCTTGTATTTTAGGACCATATGTCTTGTCTATGCTATAAGAATCCAACAGCTCGTTTATTTAAAAAAAATGTATATCTTCAATTTCGTTTTTAGAAACTTGAATGTTTCTGTTCAATGTCGAATGTTGTATTTCGTTTAACGGTTCGATAATCGGTTTGAATGTTTCTGTTACTATTGAATGAACATCAGCTTTTCCGTGTTTTAATGCTATGTACTTGCGTTTAATATTTTCTTTGGCTTTAATCAATTCTTCGAGTACTTCACCGCTAGCTTCCATGATTATGAATGACAGGTTTTTTTAAAAACCTTTAGCTTATATAATAACAAATGTATCGAATCCATGACGATATCGACCATTATCGCGTTCACAGTCTTTGTTTATTACGATAAACTCAAATCTCCCTTTACGCCAACACGTTGTACAAAAATCTTTAAATTCTGAATATGACATATCACCAGAGCAATGCTCATTGTAAACATGCTTTAAGTTGGTTTCATCTTGTTTAAATAATACGATAAAATTAGCATTATCGCGTAAAAGTTGTTTCGGAACTTTTGAATAACTCTGAGCCAGATAGAAAACATCTATTAAATTATGCCTACCCCTGGAATAGTAACTTTTTGCCGTGTTTTGATTATCTGTGATAATATCATCAAAAATGAACACAGAGTTGGGTAAAGCTTTTTCAGGTTCGATAACTTGATCGTTTTCGTAGAATGTAAATAATTGTATTCCGTCGATGTCCGATAAAATATTACTCAACATTTTATATTTAGGCTGATCTAGAGTTTTCGAATATATGTAAACGTTGTGAAATCTTATTCCGTTTATATTAGTTAATAATGCGAAAATTAAATTCGTTTTTCCGCAGCCGGACGGACCCACAATAAGTGCACGTATCGTATTAGGTAGAAGCGCTCCATGTCTATTGTTTTGAAATGAAGTAGGCGGATCTACGTTTTCAACTGTGAGCTTGGTTTCTTGTTTAATGAATTTCATTTTTAATATAAATATCAATGTTAAGATGACAATGTCATCAGTACACAATGTCACTCGCTCGAAGAAGCAACAAGAATAAAGGTGGTGGGCTTATCAACACACTTATAAACAAATTACCGGTCGAGCTTCACGTACCTGGTAAGGTTAATATATATTATAAGCAATGTTATCATAGTTAAAAAAAAAAAAAAATTATAGGTTATCAATATTGCGGACCGGGAACAAAATTAAAAAAACGATTAGATCGTGGGGATAAAGGTATAAACCCTTTAGATTCTGCATGTAGAGAGCATGATATCGCATACGAACGTAGTAATTCTATCACAGATCGTAACGAAGCCGATCGTATATTAGAACAGCGGGCCTGGGATAGGTTCAAATCGAGAGATTCTAATTTAAAAGAAAAAGCAGTAGCTTGGGGTGTAACTACCGCCATGAAAGCAAAACGTAAAGTTGGCGGTGGGTGTGGTTTTAAAGCGGGCGTCAAAGCAACTAAAAACGTTATAAAGAAAAATATTGGTGAAAAAAATTTAACGAAATTAACTAAAAAATGTATAGCCGCCGCACGAAAAACATTTAAATGTACAAAGACAAAAGTTCCAAGAATAGTAAAAATACCAAAAAGAGGAGGTGTGTTACCACTTATTCCGATATTTGCCGGGTTATCAGCTCTAGGAGCTCTGACTGGTGGTGTTGCCAACGTTGTTAAGGTCGCTAATGAATTTAAGAGAAATACCCCGTCGCATTTGGGTAATGGCTTATATCTTACACCGTACAAAGACAACTCGTACAAAATAGGAAATGGTCTATATCACACACCATATAAAAGTGGAGGGGGTGTAAAAACGAAAAAAACGAAAAAAACGAAAAAAAACTAATATCTACGTTACCCAAGAGAGCGTTGTACGATTTCGAACTTATAAAAATCGCTCGTTTAATGAAAATACCACATTTCACCGGTGTGTTTAGCAGAGATAAGTTGCCCGTTCGTCCTAAACGATCAGAATCAGCGATTGTTAACTTGGATACGAAAAACGGTACAGGAACGCATTGGGTAGCGTATAAAAAAATCGGAAACCAAGTCGAATATTATGATAGTTTCGGAAATTTACCACCTCCACTAGAAATACAAAAATATTTTCACGGATGTAATATTAATTACAACTATAACACAGAGCAGAGATTTAATACATCAAACTGTGGACACTTGTGTATAACATTTTTATCATGTACACGATAACGTTAAACGGAGACTCGAGTGAATTGTCATGTGACATTTTTCCACCTTTAGAAGTAGAAAATACAGCACAAATATGTCTTTTGAGCTTGCTAACAAATAATTCAATTCCAAACATAGAACCTGGTTGTAATAGCATAGGTTTTCGTAATTTAATCAATCAAATTGAACTCGTTATTATACCAACGGGTACATATGAATTGAATGATTTAGAATATGTTATAAATAAATTAAAGCCTGACTATGTAACTTTTTTCGAATTGAAATCAGATAGTAACACTTTAAAGTGTAAAGTTTCGTGTAGTCATGAAATAGACTTTTCAGTCGTGAACAGCATAGCCCCATTGTTGGGTTTTAGAAATGTTGTCTACACTATTGGTGCTACTCATACATCTGAAAATACAGTCAACATAATGAAAATAAACTGTATAAAAATAGAGTGTAACTTAATAACCGGCTCATTTTGTGACGGGTCGCCTAGCCAGACTATACATGAATTTTATCCAACTGTTGCTGCGGGCTATAAAATTGTAGAGGTGCCTAGACATTTAGTTTTTTATAGTCTTAATACTACATCGATAAGCAAGGTTGATATCATACTAAAAGATCATAAAGATCGATTGATAAATCTGCGTGGCGAGCCAATTACGATTCGTTTACAAATAACGCATAGATAACATGGCGCTCAAGTTTAATATAAATACAGCTGCCATAAAAAAACCTGTCATTAAAGTGCCTACAGTTAAGAAGTCAACACCTATATCCAAACCGAAAAAGAACGAAATCAAGCTCACGAAAAATAATTTAAAATTTCTTCGTTCACTACAATAATGGATGACACATATTTAGACGTAACAGCCGGCTATGTGGACGATTGTAAGATAACACAAATGGAATATCATTCGTTCACGCCGTATTCAAACACGTCTTTTTCACACAATGATGAGATTAGAATAAACATTCAAAATATGGATTCTTACACTTTACCGTGTGAAAGTTTTATTTACATTGAAGGAAAGGTACAAAAACCAACCGATGCTGTTGGAGAAGTACGTTTTTCGAATAATGGTTTAGCATTTTTATTCTCCGAAATGCGATATGAAATAAACGGAATAGAAATACAAAAATTAAAATCGCCTGGAGTGTCGTCTTGCTTGAAAGGATTCTGTTCCTATACTCCAAGTTATATGAATACGTTAGACAATTGTGCTTGGGACTCGGCAATGGATGGTGATGATAATAAAAATTTTATGACCGATAATGTATTTACCGGATGCATCCCTCTAAAACATTTATTCGGATTTTGCGAAGATTATAAAAAAATATTACTTAATTGCAATCAACAACTTATTTTAAATCGTTCGTCTACCGATTTGGATGCAATACGTGTTGTGGGTACCGGAGCCACCGAAAACGTCGAGAAAAATAAAAAAATTACGATTGAACTGAGCAAGGTGGTGTGGAAGATGCCCATTATCAGAGTCTCTGATAAAGAAAAATTAAAACTGTTAAAAGTAATAGATTCTCGTAAAACGATATCATGTGCGTTCAGAACCTGGGACCTATGTGAATATCCGGTACTTCCAAGAAATACTTCACATTCATGGACGATAAAATCTAGCAGCTTGCTTGAAAAACCTAGATTTATTTTGTTTGGTTTACAAACAGATCGAAAAAAAAATATAGAAAACGACGCCGGACGGTTCGATCACTGTCAACTAAAAAATCTTAAGGTACACTTAAATTCCGAAGTGTTTCCATATGAAGACTTTCGAGCCGATTTTATAAACAATACGACCAGCTTGCTGTTCAAAGCTTATACAGACTTTCAAAAATCATATTATGAAAGAGACTATTGTGAACCATTATTATCAAAACATATTTTTCAAAACTATGTTACAATAGCCGTTGTTGATTTATCGCATCAGAATGATAACGTTAAATCGTCAAGCATAGACTTACGAATAGAATTTGAAACAAATACATCTATTCCACAAAATACTGCAGCTTATTGTTTAATACTAACTTTAATACTACTTGTTTAATACTACATGATCAGATTATAACTTATAATCCGTTTAGCGGTGATGTTAGAAAACTGTAATTTTTTTTTCTACATTGTAAATATTTTGTATATTTTTTATATTATTTTGTAACAAAAATCATATTATGAAAGAGACTATTGTGAACCATTATTATCAAAACATATTTTTCAATACTACAGCTTATTGTTTAATACTACATGATCAGATTATAACTTATAATCCGTTTAGCGGTGATGTTAGAAAACTGTAATTTTTTTTTTTTCTACATTGTAAATATTTTGTAAATATTTTTTTTATACTATTTTGTAACCTTATGATTAATAAATAAAAAAACTTTTATTTAAAAATATCACTTGTTTTTATTTTACACAAATATCATACATATATCATACAAATACCATACATAGTACATCGTTAAATAGTATACCGTCTTACGGGTTTAGATACTAATAATTTGGTGTACTGTGGTCCGTATGGTCCATCATTTTCATCGGCTGCAGCTCTGCTCCATATTGGTACAAATTGACTCTGTGTAGATGGTGGTGACGGTGGGGACAGGGATGAAATAACAGATTGACTTTCCTAAAACATTATATATTAAAATATGTGTTTATTTTATAAGTTAAATTTTTATATTACTTGATCGAATAAACTGTAAAACGTTGGTGGAGAAAAAACCTTAGAACACTCTTCGGAATATTCCTATAAAATATAAAATATTAATATCTGGTTTAAATAAAAAAATAAATATTTTCTTACCTCATCTTTTTCTAATTCTTCCATCCATCTCTGTGCGATATGATTAGCTGCATATAATTGTAGCTCACTTGTAAAATTGTAGTCGGTGATACCAATAACATGTGATGAAATGAAAACGTTGTTAATACTTTTCACGTGGTTTGTCATCTCTTCAAGTGATCTGCTAGCTAACTCGACGCTTGATTTTAAGTATGCTGCGATTTGGTTAATTTGTTGTATTACAAGCGGTTTAATGATTTTAGTTTTTCTTTCGACGGTCTCAAAAATAGTCCATTCTAAATATTGTAACTGTAATAAATCGCTACGATTTAACAGAATACGGCATCCATCTTGAATTTTAGACTCTATAACGAGCATATTCTCTCCTTGGTACACCATACTAGATATCGACATTGAATCGGAATCCAAAAATAAATTTCGTTTATACTTTTGTGGTTGGTCGAGTATAAATGATAAAATGTTTCCCATAAGTCTGTATATCCGTTTGAGAAAATCGGGCGAAATATTTACAAAACGTGATGGTGTTATAATATGAATCACTGTGTTGAATTTATCTGCCGGATCGAGTCCAATGTTCAAAAACTTACGAGACGAAAAATCAAGGAGGAAGTTACTGGAGTCGATTAGTTTAGTTGGTGGTGACGGTGGTACATATGAATATTTCTTGTAAACAGCACTCATGTTTTCGATCGAACCAGCCATGTTCAAAATTTTTATTTTAAACACTGACAAAATAATTATCTACGAAAAATTAAACAACGCACTTGACCGAACGAATAGCGGAGACAGACTGATTTCACTTTACATTCTGAATCCCTTACAAAGTATATCTTATGGTGGGGATTTATTGACAGGACTCTACAGGTTTATTAGGGTGTATTGTTGAATGTTTGCATGTAAGAACATGTTTATTGTGTGTTACGATTTCACTTGTGTATTATATATTATTCGTATAGCGGGTGAAATTATTCGAAAAATGTAAACGGTAATATATCTGATAACTGATTGTCGACCGGTAATATGCGATAACTATTTGTTACCGGGTAATATTTTTGATAACATGAGATATCTGTGATAGTACGCGGTAGAGTATTGATAAGACACATGTTTGTACAATCACATGGTTCTTGTGTAGCGTCGGCGGCGGCGGTGTCGGACTATGACGCGGGTGGGTACGGGGGGTGGCGGCGGCGGCGGCGGCGGCGGCGGACTATGACGCGGGTGGGTACGGGGGTGTGCTCCTCTACGGCGGCGGGCTATGACGCGGGTAGGTACGGGGGTGTGCTCCTCTACAGCGGCGTGCTATGACGCGGGTAGGTACGGGGGGTGGCGGCGGCGGCGGCGCCGCCGTAGAGGAGGAGGACGTTCTAGAACTGTCCAAATCATCCTACTGTTATAAATACATTTCATTTATAATGAGTAATATTATTTAATGATTATAATTTAATTAGAAATTGAGTACAATAATGTTATTGTATTATTATAGTATTATTTTTTGGCAACAATTCCATTATTACTATATTATTTCATAAATAATATTACTATAATAATTCATAAATAATATTATTTAATAAATTATATTATAATATAATTTTATTTTAGTAAAATATTTTTTTTTTTACTTTATATCAGCAACTAAAAATTGCTTTGAAAATACTGCCCATGCAATAGAAATAAAAACATAATTGTATTGTATTTAGTATTTTTTGAAATAGGATTATTAAATTAAAAACAAAGAAAATTGAGCAAATGCACTTTATTATAATATGTTCAAAAATAATATTTTGTAAATAAGTCATTTATAAGTAAATATATAAATATTTATTTTTTTTTGCGAAATGCTGCTCCAGCGATATAAATTTTGATAGGTGTTTCGATATTTGAGTTGGGCACATCATGAAAAAGTTTCATTGTTCTTATGGCTTCTAAAAATAAAAATAGTTAAGATTACATTATTTTAATTAATATACAATGTTCAAATGCATAGCTATATACAGTAGTTTAGATTTTAATGAGTATTGATAAAATTCCTTAAGTAGATACAAAAGGATAATAAACATTTACATAATTAATGACATTATAATATATAGGTACTGAAACCACTGAAAATTTCAATTATAAAAAATTCAATGGAAAATAAATATATATTTTTATAGAAATGTTTTTGTCTTCTTACCAAAAATAATAGCACAAGATGCTAACGTTGAAAATATTTGTTCTTTTTTTGACCAACATAACTAAAATTTTGCAATAGCTCATCATCAAAAATAGTTCTTAGAATTTGTCTAATAGTAGATGTTAATGTATTTTTCATTAAACGTTTTAGACCATTAACCTGAAATCAATATTTAAATATTTAAAATTGTTTAGTCATTAATATAATATATACATATAATGAAGTTTGCATGTTCTTATATGATTTAAATATATATCAATATAAGAATAACTTACAACATTTAATCTGAAAGATTTGTTTAGTAATTTGTTTTCAAAATCACTTAGTTCATCTTCATTGTGCAATGGCAACATCAAACTATAATCATTATCATCATTTATAGTTGTTACTGAATCCCCCAGACTTAAAACACTTCTGTCATTTGTTAATATTACATCATTTAAAATATTATTCATTCTATTTTGATTATGTGTCAGGTTCTCAACGTCATATTTTATTTTTAAGACGACGCTTAAAATTTTTTTCAATGTATCTGAATTGTAAATAATAAAAGTAATGGTTTATATTAGAAAAAGTTGATAATAAATATTCATAATATATTAGAACATTACCATTAGAATCTGATATATTTAAAATTGTGTTAGGAGTAGTACAGTTTCGGTTTAAAGGTTTGTGGACTGAAGATGATGGAGTGAACATAGCCGAAGAGTTATCAACTGAAATATAAAATTATATTCTGATTAAATTTTATTAATACAAAAGTATGTACAATTTAAAAACATACTTTTTGTTAGAAAAGATTTTGACTAATTTTAGTGAATTTTAAAAAGTGATTACAAAGGTTGAGGTAACTACTGGATACCTGTCAAAATTAAGCTATAACAACACTATCAATCTTTCTTTTATCAGTCCGGTTGATGTAAAGAAACAATAAGAATTTTGAAAATAGATTTGAATCCAGCATCAAGTCTAAATGAGAATGGCCAGGTCATTTTTTTTTTTAATATCAGTCCCTAAATTATTGATTGAACATTTTTAACTCATTAAAAAAAAAACTAAAACTTAAATGCAAAAAGTGGCTTGACCAATCACGTATTTATTTAGTATTTATACTGAATTCAAATCTATTTTCACAATTTTTATCTCTACTTTACTACATCGATTCAACTGATTGGAGATAGATGGGTAGTTTTTGTTATGTACATATCATGTGTTACTCATACAGCACTGTGTAATGCAATATGCAAAGAGAAATTGCCTAAATGCAACTAATAACTACTTATAGAAATTGCTAGTATCCAGTTATCTTAAGTATTATGAAAGTATTATGACATAAAGTAGCATTTATTTAATATTTGTTTAAATATTACCTGAAGAAATTTTAATATCAGAACCCCTATTTTCAAATGTATTTAATGGTGCAGTAGTTTTTTCAAATTGAGTAGAATCTAATAAAGTTACTTTAAACGGAGAAGAAGTAGTATGAATAACAGTTGACTTTTGCATTTTATCTAAGATATAAAAATTGTTAAAAAAATTATTAAAGCAATTAAAAATATTAAATTTTTATATTAACCTATAGAATCGTTAGAATCTGAATCATTTATAAAATCAAATAAGTTTGGCGAACTAGAATCGTCTTTGTTGGGATATCTTTTTTTTTTTTTTTTTTTTTTTTTTTTAAATTTGGCTTTATTAGAAGAATTACAATCTATACAAGGTACAATAAGTAAAAGTAATAACAATTTACAGACAAATAACAAGAATAATTACATGAGGAGGGAGTCACACATTTGTGACACCTCTAATATATAAGTTTTAAACTTTAGTTATCATATCACGGCACCATTTCCTTTTCAGACGTCTGGTTGGATTACCTGGAAGTGTTAGTGAAGCTAATTCATTGATTAGTTGATTAGGAATAGCTTGGAGTTTGGCGTGGAAGCGTTTGTAGTAGACAGCAGCTGTATGGTCGATGGATGGTAATTTGAGGTCGGAGTTTATGGTCTCGTTCGAGACGAACCAGGGTGCACAAGTGATTAAGCGAAGAGTGATGTTTTGGAACGCTTGTATGGTTCTCTTGTTTGAGTTCTTAGCGGAACCCCAGATTACAATACCGTATGTCCATATTGGTTGAAGAAGAGCTTTATAAAGAATGATTTTGATGGGTAAGGTAAGGTTCGAACGAAGTAGTGGCCTTAGCAGGTGAAGTCTAGAGTTAAGTTTCTTACGCTTATCTTTAAGATGGAGAGACCAGGTAAGGCGTCTGTCGAATGTAAGTCCCAGATATTTCACTTCTGTTGAATGAGGAATGACGATGTTGTTGATTGTTACTGCAGGACAGTTTAGAGGTCTGAGTGAAAAAGTCACAAAAGAGGACTTGGATTCATTAATTTTTATTTTCCAATTGGTGAACCACTGTGATAGAGTATTTAGGTGAGTTTGAAGTTGATGAGATGCGATGGTATGGTCAGAAGAAACTGATAATAGGGCAGTATCATCAGCATATGTTCCAACTAAGGTATTTTCAGTTGTGGGCAGGTCCGATGTATATATGGTGTATAAGAAAGGAGCAATATCGCTGCCTTGGGGGACACCAGCATATATAGGATATTGTTTTGAGTGTTGTAAATTATGTCGGACATTAAAAGAGCGGTTGGCAAGATAGGATTTAAGTATTAGGTATAAAGGGGCTGGAAAAATATTTTTTAATTTGAAAAGGAGACCGTCATGCCAGACGGTATCAAATGCTTTCGCGACGTCCAGAAAAACACCGGCGCAGTATTTTTTGGTTTCGAGTGCTGCGGAGATAGTGTCCGCAACCCTATGGAGTTGATGAGTTGTGGCATGGTGAGCACGAAAGCCGAACTGGAAGTTTGGAATGCTGTTTTTTGATTGTGCAATGGTGGTGATTCGCTTGAGAATGATTTTTTCAAGGATTTTACCCAGAACTGGTAGTAAGCTGATGGGCCTGTACGAGGAGGGGTTTTCTGGAGGCTTAGCAGGTTTGAGTACTGTGACAATAACAGATGCTTTCCAGGTAGTTGGGAAATAAGATAACCGAAGGGCTGCATTATAGATATGAGCAAGATGAACGATCGATTTCATAGGTAGATTTTTGACTACTTTGTTAGAGATGAGGTCATGACCTGGGGATTTGTTGTTTGCCAGTTTTTTAATAATACCCACTATTTCCGCTGGGGAAGTAGGTTTTGTAGGTAGGGCCATAGGTAAAGTAGACTGAAGAGACTCTATGACAGACGACATGTGTGGTGCTGGCGTAGGAATGAGATGTGGTTTAAAAACGCCCGATAATTCTTCAGCGAGAATATCTGCTTTTTCCTTGTCTGTAGAAGCAAGTGAGTTGTCTGCACGGCGAAGAGGCGGAGGAGAGTCCTTAATTCGTAGTATTGACTTAGTTTTGCGCCAGAGAGATCCATTTGTAAGAGAGAGGTTTTGTAAGTGATTTTGTAGAGATTGGCTTTGTGAGTTTTAAGTAGGGACTTAAGTTTATTTGAAAGATAATTGTACTTTGTCTTATCTGCAGGGTAGTGAGTTTGTTGCCATTTGGATCTGGCTCTGCGTTTTTCAACAATAAGTTGTCTTAGTTCCGGTGATAGGTTGGGTGTTTGAGAATAGGGTGCGCGAAGGGTAGATGAGTCCTTGGCTGCTGTTTGAATGAGATCCGAAAGTTGGGTGATTGCTTGGTCGACATCGGAAGATGATTTTAATTTGGTATTAAGAGTTATTTTGTTTGAGATGAAAACTCTGAATTTGTTCCAATTTGTAGTACCTGGATTAATGGTTGGTCTGTTTTGCTTCAAAGTGGGTTGAGCACCAATGAGGAGTAATACAGGTGTATGATCAGAATCTGGGTCGTTTAGGTTTACAAGTTCAGTGGAAAAGCGGTTCGGTAGATTAGTGATAAAAAAGTCAAGGGTGTCGGGGTGTCGGTTGACATGCGATGGCCAATAGGTTGGAGAGTGCGGCGCTATTACCTTGAGGTGGTTGAGCGAGATGAAGTTGTTTAGAGCACGACCTCTAGTGTTGGTGGTGCGGCTCCATGTATGGTATTTAGCGTTGAAGTCAGCACCAATAACATGAGTGAAGCTTAGAGTTTGAGAAAGGTTACTCAGTTCGGCCAAGGGGAAGGGTCTTCCTGGCGGGAAATAGCAAGAGGAAATGGAGATAGTTATAGAGTTAATTTTTATTGATGTGCTAGCTGCTTGAATGTTTGGAGACAAGTATGGAGGAAGAGGGAGATGGTCGATTTTGTTTGAGATTAGGAGAGCAGCGCCTCCGTGTGCAGTACCATCTGGGTGGTCAGCTCTGATAATATCGTATCCAAATAGTTTGAGTGATGAAGTATTAGTTAAGTGAGTTTCCGTTATAAGTGCAATTTCGACTTTTTTTTCACCGAGGACCAATTGTAGTTCATTTAAATGTTGCGAGATGCCGTTTGCATTCCATAACAGTATGGAGAGTGTTTGCAAATTATTTGTTGGCATTTTTAATAAGTTTATCAATGACTGTGGTTAGGAGTGATATTAGAGGGTTTATTAATGCTTTAAATTCATTAATAAATGATGATAGTTGTGCAGAGATATTTTCATTTTGATTATCCTTTGAGTTGTTATCATGACTGTGAGAAGAAGAATCTTGATTTAATGGAGGGAAATTTTGTGAGTAAGCTTGGTGTGTAGATTCATAGGTATTTTTTACAGTTGATTGACGTGGGAAAGAACTTTTATTCCAGATTTTTTTTGAAGGGTTTTCTGATAATTTTTTTTTAAGATTTAGGTGCGATTGGCAGCCCCTAAAGTTAGCCGGGTGATTACCACTACATAGAGCGCATTTGGCAGGAGAGCTGCGATCTTTGGTGCATTCAGTTGACTCATGTTGTTCACCACATCGTACACAACGGGGAGAGTGATTACAGTAGCCACGAGTGTGGCCATACGTTTGACATCGGTGACACTGCGGTATTTCTTTTTTTGGGTGGGGAGTTTCAACTTTAATTTTTGTATAACATAATGAAGTTAGTTTGAAAATATCGGAGTTTGTTGGACTCGGTTCTAAATCAATAAAGAATATCGGTAGGGGAATATTGGTTAGCTTGTTTGTAACAGGCGTTATGCTTCTGGTGACGAATCCCTTATTTAAGAGTTCTTGTTTAATAAGAGAGGTGTCAGTCGTATGATGCATGTTTCGTATTACGACGCGATATGCTTTCTCCTCTTTTAGTTGAATTGAATGAAAGGAGACGTTATTATTTTTGAGGTAAGATACGACTGATCTATAGGAGACAGGACTGTACGTTTGGAGTTTAAGACCTTTGGTAGAGCTTTTACAATCAAAGCCGGTTGCATCAGTTAATTCTTTCATTTTTTGACAGAAATTGTTGTAGTTTATCTGTTCTTGAATAAAGATAGGAGGTGGCTTTGATGTTTTACTTTCATTGTCATTGATTACAGGGTTTGTATTGGTACTTGATGTTTCCATAGGTTGAATTTCGTCAGAAGGAGCAATCGGAGAAAAACGGTTAGCCGAAATAAAAATATTTTTGTCAGGTTTTTTTGTGGTAGGAGAAGAGCTGTTGGGAGATCTTGAGCGTTTTGAAATATTTGATCGGACTGTTTGCCAGTCATTTTCGTTGTCAGAGAAGTCCGAGGGGCTATTGACACCCGTTTGGTCTATTAGTGTTTTGGTGATAATAAGCGGTGGAATAGTTTTATCTGTTAAATGTTTATTTTTTGACGGTTTGGGATATTTGGTGGTAGGAGTCGGTGGGCGATTAGAGTAACTCATAATGATGTAGATAAGGAAAATTATGGGTTGGCCTTGGGTAATGTTTAGATAATTTATACATTACCAACGGTACGAATACCGCGACGAGCTGGACACGACGAACAATGCACACGCTATCGGGAGCTGATAAAGCGGAACGAGAGGCAATTAACGTGTGGACTGTACGACGTCTTAACACGAACTGTTGGGATATCTAAAATTCAAAAACATATTAATATTACACAGAATAACAGAAATTTTAAGTTATAACAATCACAATACCTATTGTTTTATTATCATATAATAATTCATTAGTTTTCACATCACTTGTTCTAGAAATAGTAGTATTAGTAATAGTGTATTGTATTTTTTTTTCATCATTAAAACTGGGTATAAGAAAATCTTCTGAAAAATAAAAGCATTAAATCAATTAAAAATTATTTAAACTAAGGATATAATTGTAACTATTTTTAGTGTAATACTTTGGCTAGAAGTGGCAGAGGTAGTATGAAATAACTTTTTTCTAACTTCTAAAGAAGGACAAGTTGAACTAATGTTGTTGGGCTTATTTGATTTTGGACTCAATGAAATAGACAAAGCATCTATAAAAATATTTATTATTAATGATTCATACATTACAAAAAAAAATTCATTATTATAATGACAATTAGGTACCTGTATTTGATAAGCCAGTAAAAATAGGAGCATCTTCCACTACATGTTTTTTCCTTCTAGTTTTATTTTGAATATCTTCACTAGTAGAAAGATCAGATGTGTTCTCAGCCTTTCTTACTTTAGATTTAGCTTCTTGAAGACTATCTACAATATTTTATATAAGTAATTTTAATAAATGCGCAAAATACTTAGACTTCTTAATACCTAGTATGAACTATAAAATACATGTATACAATATGAGGTAGAAAGATTATTTTTTATTACATTATATTATAATAAATTTATACATTTTATTACTTATCCTATATTTGTTGAAAGTTCAGGTATCTTATCAATATCAACTTAGAATTTTTACCTCACAATACATACATACTAAATAGATAAAAATTATAAAATTACCAATGCCTTTTTTTAAAATTCTTGCTGGAAAATAATTAAAATCAAATTTATTAACGATTGTTTTTTGGTAAATATGTTTTTTTATATCTTTTTTTGGCCATGCGCACATCCCTTTTTTGATCCAATGGCTGGGTACTGCTTCAACAGCATCTTCTTTTATAAAATGTACAACAGTCCACATGATAGTTCTATATAGTGAAAAATAAATAAATTTTAACAATATTTATGTGAAATTTGTAGATAATCCATTAAAATAGTTTTTAAGTAATACTATAGGTAAAAATATTTTATTTTATTGTATATGATTTTCATCAGTTTAAAATGACAACATAATAATAAATTATTAACATGAATAGATAAATAAGTATTTAAAATTACAAACTACTTAATATATGACAGATAACATTAATAATATAAAATCAGTTATGCATGATGTTACATCTGTAATTGTTTGTGTTGAAAATTAAAGAAAAACTAAAATATATCTACTTAGTAGATACAAGAAGTCAATAAGTACATATATATATATATCTTATACAGCATATCATTCAAATATTTCTTTGTTTATCAACATATAATATAGTATATACCTATTATGAATATTAGATATTAAAATAATAAAAAAAAAAAAAGCAAATTTAATAGGCATGTATGTTAAAACACATCTAAATTATTATTAAAAATTTATGCTAGCAACAAGTTCAGTACACATATAGAACAAATTTGTATTTTAATTTTGATATTAAATATTCAATAGTTAATTTAATCCATTAGGTCCACTAAATATTTAAAAATCTGTATAAAAATTACAAGTAGGTATTACCATTGATTAATTATTTTAATAGTGATGTTATTGGTTCTGAAAAGAACCATTTTATAGAAATTAAGCAAATAGTCTTAAAAAAGACTGTTTAATGTAAATGACGCGAATAGTTCTTAATAGAACTGTTTTAATGTAATTTACGCGAATAGTTCTAAAAAGAACTGTTTAAAAAAATTTGATGCTAAGTTCTAAAAAGAACTGTTTAAAAAAATTTGATGCTAAGTTCTAAAACGAATTATTCTATTCTATAACCAGTGTTATTACCTATGCATTTTAAATTGTTAAACCGAGTGTCAAGTTGATTTGAATTTAAACTACTTGATAAGTAATACAACTTATAAGATATGAACATTATATTTAAAGTTTTAATTTTAATTAAGAAGAATGCAATAACGGAATAGCAATGCTAATGCTATTCATTGATAATAACATAACTTTTCTTTGGATATCATTGATATTCCAAGCACTTAAATTCTTTGATAAATTTTTAACAGTGTATATTCCAAAATAAGATGACTGAATTGGTTTATCATAGAATAATTCCTTTGATTCAAATTTTCTTCCAATTAAAACTATTGAACCAGTGACATTTGAGTGAGCAATATTAATCAATTTTATTATATCATTTGTTTTAGAAGAAAAATACGAATCTGCATCTACTTTACATTTTATTTTATAATTTTCTAAAACTAAGGTATTAAACTGTGGATTTACACAACCAACTAATAAAGGCCCATTATTATGTGGTCCTATTAATAAACCGTTGTCACCTTGATTAGTATGATTTAAATTCAAATTAAAGTTGTCGCATTCACTGAATCTCTTAACTACTTGTTCCAAAGGCTTATTAGGCTGTCTTAACATATTTTTGAGAACTTTCATATAGTTCTCAAAAGGAAAAGCACTGCAATTGTCAAGGGGCCCATATTGTTTATAATCATCTACTAAATGAATTAGGCCATGAATATTTGAAGATATAAGATATTGTCCATAAATCTGTTCAAATGTTAAAACAAAATAGTTTAATAGATCATCAGCATATTGTATTAATGATCCAAGATTGGGAGATAATAATATAATCATAGCTATATTGAGTGCCATAAAATTTTTAAAACAATCTTTGGACACAATACTTTTCGATACTAAAGGGCCAAAATATATTAGAAATGAACGAAATTCTGTGGCTTTCCAGCGTAATACTTCTTCTATAGCTCTAGGCTTCCTGGAAAACTCACAAGGAAATTTAGATCTGAAACTCAATAATAAATTAGAAATTTGCTTAATTTTTGAAGAAGGTAATCGAACATTTAATGGCCCTTTCATCCATAACAGTATAAGTTTTTTCATAACACCAAGAGTTACCAAGTGCATATAGTCGAGGGAGAATGAAGATACAACATTAACACCTGATTGGCTACAACAGATGAAATACTAGTAACTGATGAATGGTGATTTGTATCAGTTTGATTAAGATAATTATCATGAGTTCTTTTAACTTCTCGATTAGAAATATCAGAGTAAGGAAAACATAATCGATTTTCTTTATACTCTCCTTCAATTTCGCATCTTGTACATGAAAAAAAACCATTATGGCCTTTAATTTTTAATATGAATGCCTTTGCAGGAGTATCACAACAAAAAACATCTATAATCACTTTATAAGTATAATTTTTAATCATAATACCATTCGAAACTAAATATGTTGCTTCATTCACAAAGTCTTTTAAAAAATCATTACTGTCCATAGGCTTTTCAGTACCAAAATATAACCCAACTGGAAAAACAATATTAAATTTTGATCTTACATATGCTAAAATAGGCCAAAATTGATTCGAACTACTTCTAGAAATAGGTAATCCATCGATACCAATTACAAGCTTAATCTCATCTAAATGTTCAACTCGTACATCACAATTTGAAAAGGAACGAATAATTCCATTTTCTATTCCAAAATGGTAATATTTACCTGGATTAATATCTCGAATTTTACATATATCAATAGGTTTTGTGTGTAAAATAGTTCTAGCATCTTTTGGTAAGGATTCAAAACATTTATGTTTTTTTAATATTTGTAAAAGACTATTTAAAGCAGTATGTGTAATTTTATTTTTAATAGTCCATTCAGCTAATTCAGATTTAAAAGATTTTACCTCAGACTTTTCTGTATCAAAAGTTAAATTATCATCTAATAAGAAATCAATATTTGGATAAGATTCACTATCGGAATGACCATTATTAGAACTTTCAAGTACTAAAGGCGACTCCTGAATGTTGAGATAAGCATTATTAGTTGAAATATTGTTTTCTGGTAGCAGATCACAATTATTAGGTACAAGATTTTCAGTAATTTGTTCACCACTAGTATTATTAATAGAGTTATTGATAGTGAAGGAATCCTTTAAACTTGAAACATTACTAAAATGAGATTGCAACTCTTCATCAATTCTCCTTTTTTTAGTTCGATAACTTAGAGAATTTATTTTTTTCATATTTAAGCTAAACTAAAAAAAATGTATGAATTTTACCTGATGGGAAATATTCAGTAAGTTGTTATAAAATAAATATACATAGATAGAGGATTAATAATTCTAATATTTAGTGCACATTTTTTTTTTGTTACACATAAATTAAAGAAAAAACAAGTAATTTTATCTCATCAATATCCAATACCTAGTGTATTAATAATAATATTATCTATAAACTAGAACAAATATTCATAAACACACATGGTAGGTACTCACCGAGGTATTATATAATAACAAATAACAATACTGTTATAAACTTATAATCTCATTAAAATTGAAAATACTAAAATAATATTAGGTTAGTTATGCACTTTTTATAACATAAAGTTAGTCATAATCATAAGTTGCTTCAATGTGTCACAGGAGAAATAATGTAGGTATTTTCACATCTACAATCTACAATTTTACCATGCACATACACCCACAATTTTAACCGTTTATAACATACAAATATATATATATATTATATACTTTTAAAATATATTAAATTAGGTACTCACCAAATTACAGCAAATCGTAGACGTAGTACCTATATACTTTTGATTTAAATATTAAATGCGTACAAGGTACAACACATTCACAGAGTTGAGAGTAATAATTTTATAAAAATTACAACAGACCACACGGACACGGTACACAGACACACAGTCACAATGGCAGTTGACAGACGACAGTTTAAGAACCCGCACTCGCACTTGGCTTATCGTATAGTACACTATACACAAATGACAAAATATACACAATACGGTCGACAGTCGTCCGGCGATTATAATTTTATGCGGGAGCGGGTTGGAGGAACTCGTTGGTATAACATAAGTGATCATGGGTTTTACCACTAATTTTAGCTCGGATAATTCCATGGACACCACAGTAAAGTTATCTACACTCTACAGTCTGCACGATAACGATACGAGTGTATTGACTATCAAAATATCGAATATGTCGTTAACCTTGACTTTCTGTTACATTTATAGACGTAGTGTAAGTTGGTGTTTTTAGTTTTCACCACGAATAACAAACGTATAATATGTGGTTTTCACCAAAAGCAACTGACGATTGCAATTAAATCGCGACGCAACGCGAGTACACGACGACAATATTGACAATATATTATTATAAATTGACATAATTATATTATATTAATATTCTCATCGGTATCAACACTAGCAACAGGACTTTAAACAGCCCTGCAGACCGCCTAGTGATTACCGTCTACTGATTGGGCTTTTTAGTCCAGTTATATCTTAGTCCCATTCATATTACCATATTCTATCTAGTATCTATACTCAATGATATTACTTACAGTATAATATAATATAATTTATATACATTAATAGACCTTGATTCCTTATTAGTTATATTATAATTTATAATGCCTAATAATAATAGTTATTAATACACTCTATAAACATAATTATAATCTAATTTGTTAATAATTAATAAATTAGTTATTGATATTGTCATTTATTTTAATAGGTGGTAAATTATAATGTAAACCACGAATCATTGTTAAAAATTATGTTTAATACAAATAATACGTGCGTGAAGATGGCCCCCCCACCATGACCGATTTTTTTGAAAATTATCTAATCATTTTGCAAATAATTTGCAAACATTTGCAAATGAGTTTTCAGAATTTGCAAATCATTTACCTGGCCGCTATGAGCAAAATACGACAGGGGGGGCCAACTTCACGCAGCCCCCCTCATTTTGGGCTACGAATTTCAAAATGATACCAATATTTTGCAAATAATTTGCAAACATTTGCAAACGAGTTTTCAAAATTTGCAAATCATTTACCTGGCCGCTATGAGCAAAATACGACAGGGGTGTAGTAAACCCAAGACACTTGTATTGTGTTAACTTATTATTTAGTGTAGAAAACACATTAATTAAACATTTTTACCTACTTATTATTTCTACATTGTAAGCAATAGGCCATAGGCCAGAAAGATACGGCTTTCCGTCGAATGGTAGTTTTTACTACACTCAGCGGAAACACTATGTTAAATTTACATAGGCCAAAGTCCAGAAAAATACGTTGTTTTCGTGAATAGGTGTTTTTTTTAACAAATTCAGCGGAAACAACGTGTTATATTTTCATAAATATGTAGATTATGTAATAGGCTCACGCCATTCCGAATCAAGCCCGATTATAATTATTAATAATACTAGTCCCCTATATGTCATTGAGAACTCATATAAATACGAGTAGAGGACCTAGTATTATTCAGAAGGTAGTTAACTCCCAATGTAAGACTATTGCTCGTCGTGGACTTCGTCACAGCCACATCGCCGCGAGTTTACGGTCCATTCCCCAGTACTTAGAACTATACATAGCAGTAAGCTATTATTTGTAACTTTGTTCTATTTTTATTTAGTATTGTGTTGTTAACGTAATAAAGTAATAGTATTTTATTTTAATTAATACATCAAGTGTTATAATTATTCTACCTACCTTTCTCAAACACCAACTCAAGCCAACCAGGAACGTGCTACGTCGTTTAAATAATAATTGTAACGTGATCACAGTGTCCTGCACAGCGATCACTACACAAATTTGGTGTCAGGTGTGGGGTCATTTCAATCAGGTGAAATAAGATTATACCAACAATTTTAAGTAACCTGAGACCCACCGACGAACCACGTTCCACGGACAGCAAGAGTTGTCAACCGGATCAGCAGCCAGAACAGTTTAGTTCAAGGGGCGGTCTGTCAAGCCAGCGAGGCAGTACAAGTAACCAGATCAGCAGCCAGAACAGTTGAGTTCAAGGGGCGGTCTGTCCAGCCAGCAAGGCAGAACGAGTAACGGATCAGTAGTCAGAACAGTACAGTTCAAGGACACGGTCTATCCAGCCAGCAAGGCAGCTCAAGGAACCAAGTTCACGGAGCAGCGCAACCTAGCCAGCAGAGCAGATACAGGGGCGCAAGTTTTTCACCTACCGCAACGAAGATGTCGAAAGTGTAAGTTATTTTTATTATCTTATACTGTCAAATAGGTAGGAAGTATTGAGGGTTATACTCAGTAAATGTATACGAGGAGCAAAGGGCCCAGTGATCAGGACCCAGCTTTAAATATTCCCGAACCGGAAGATTCTGCACTTACCGATACGTTAAATACCACGAGTGAGGAAAATTTAATCGGTGATTTAATAGACCTTAACCGAACAATTAGAGGTGAGGTAGTAACTATGGCAAATCAATTAGATTTTGTTACGGCATTACGCTTTATTCCCGAGTTTACAGGAGGAAGTGAAACAGATCTAGCATCATTCATTTCAAAATGCGATTTTGTATTTTCAAAAATTCCAGAGTTATTTAAATCAGATATACTAGCAGCAGTGCTTACTCAGTTAAAAGGGAAAGCTTTTGACGCGGTTAGATATAGGGAAATAACGACATGGGATGAATTAAAATTACATCTTAGGACCATATTCGGTACCTCGCATTCAGTGCAGTATTTACAGGGGGAACTGAGCGCAATGAAACAGGGTCCGACCGAGGACATTAAAAATTTCGCACAACGTATAGAAAAAACATATCATGAATTAACACACGCGCTAACAGTAGGTAAGACCTCAGCGGAGGCAAAAATAATTGCGCAAACCGTACAATCACATGCATTAAGTGTATTTACGTCAGGTGTTAATCAATCAATACAAATAATTTTGTTGGCACGAAATATAAATAATTTCGAAGAAGCCGTTTTAATTGCCATGGAACAAGAGAAATTTTTCCGCCCAGCGGACGCGAATAATAAGAAAACTGATAAAAATAAATTTAAATCGAACTTTAAAAATTATAATTCCGCGAAAACCGGAGATAAACCGAATAAAGATAAGAGTACAATTAAATGTTATCGCTGCGATAAAATGGGGCATTACGCTAACGAATGTCGGACGCCCGAGCAGTATATTACGAAAAAGCCCGAAATTAAAAAAGAGTACTCAGGACAGGTTAAATTTTGCAAATATTGTAAATTAAAAAATCATGACATAAGCGAATGTCGTAAATTAAAAAAACAAACGGAGGGGGATACCTCAGCAAGTACTAGTTCAGAAGATCGCGCAATAGGCGAAATTAAAAATAACGTACGTGTAATAACACCAATTAAGTCTGAACACATATACTGTAGGTCAGAAGCTTTTATACAAAGTGAAAACCAATTTTTAATCGATAGTGGCGCAGATATGAATCTAATAAAAATGTCTATATTAAAAGATCACATTAGAGTAAATGAAAAAGAGAAACGTAATATTAAGGGCATAAGCACTACTACAATATTAACTGTAGGTACAGTAACAATTACGGTTTTTATTAAAGATAAAATTTTTGAAATTAAATTCGACATAGTATCAGACGATTTTCCAATACCAGAAGCAGGTATTTTAGGTATAGCTTTTCTTAAAACCAATAAAGTAATAATAGATATGGAAAAAGAAATTCTAATAATACCGGAACCAATAATGAAAAATACAGTCGAATCAATTGTAATACCGGCACGTAGTAATTGCGTATTACAAGTTAGAGCGGACGAATTAATTAACCACGAATTAGTAGCGATAAAAAAACACGCGCTAAATGAGGATGTTATAATAGCAAACAGTTTAAGTCCCGTAAAAAATAATATGATTGTAAGTAATATAATTAACATATCAGAACAACCATTTATTATCGATGAATTAACAACAAGCCATTTGAAATGGGAACCATATACCGATAAGGTGTTCGTAATTAATCAGCCGAATAATACACAAACAGGGGGCATAGGGCAATCCGATAGGATTCGGTTATTAAATCAGTCAATTAAAACCGAACACTTAAACACGGAGGAAAAACAAAATATAATTAGCATATGCAATAATTATTCGGACATATTTTATTTAGAGGGGGACTGTTTAACAGCAACGGACGTTGTCACGCATAAAATTAATACGCCGCGCATTACTAAGCCAATAAATATCAGACCCTATCGTATTCCGTGGGCATACCAGGCCGAAATCGAAGAGCAAATAACAAAAATGAAACAAGATAATATTATTCGTAATTCCGTATCACCTTTTAATTTTCCGCTAGTAATTGTAAAGAAAAAGAAGGGGGAAGACGGACAACAAAAACTGAGAGTTTGTGTCGATTTTCGCAAACTAAACGAAATCACAGAAAATGAAGCGTACTGTTTACCAAACTTACTAGATATTTTGGAATCGTTAGGAGCTTCAAAATATTTTTCAACGTTAGATTTAGCCTCAGGGTACCACCAAATCAAAATCGACGAAGCAGATATTCACAAAACCGCTTTTTCTACAAAATCCGGACATTACGAATTTTTGCGTATGCCATTTGGGCTGAGCTCAGCTCCAGCCACATTTACTAGGGCAATGAAATCAATTTTGATGGGTTTGGAGGAGATGTGCACAGCATATCTCGACGACATTGTAGTACATGGGTCAAGTTTAACAGATCATGGGGATAAATTAACTAAAGTTTTCGACAGGTTACGTATTCATAATCTGAAATTACAGCCCAACAAATGTGCATTTTTACGTAAAGAAGTATTATACCTAGGGCACATTATAAACGAAGCAGGAGTCTCGCCAGACCCGAATAAACTGAAATGTATAAGGGAATACCCAAAATTAAAGAACGCAAAAGATATAAAGTCGTTTTTAGGACTCCTTAATTATTACCGACGGTTCGTCGACAATTTTGCCAAAATCGCGAAACCTTTAACAAATCTTTTAAAAAAGGATGTACCTTTTGTATGGACCGATATGTGCGAGCACGCGTTCGAAGAACTAAAACGAGTCCTAACAAATCCACCATTATTAATTTACCCGGATTGGAGTAAAGGTAATTTTAACCTAATGACCGATGCTAGTCAATATGCTATAGGAGGGGTGTTGTCACAAGGTGACATTGGCGCGGATAGACCCATCGCTTATGCAAGCCGCACGTTAAACAAGGCGGAAATAAATTATAGTGTTATACAAAAAGAACTATTAGCTATAGTATAGGCCGTAAAATATTTCAGGCCTTATCTTTATGGGCAAAAATTTAAAATAATAACCGATCACCGGCCGTTAACGTATCTATTTAATATTAAAGACGCTTCTTCGCAATTAATGCGCTGGCGCCTTCAACTCGAGGAATATGATTATGAAATTATTTACAGAGCCGGGTCTCTACATTCCAACGCGGATTGTCTATCGCGCATTCATTTAATTACCGATAATGATGAACAACGAAATTATCAGGCGTTCATAAAATATAAAAATGAAAAGCCTATATTTAATTCAAAAGTTATAGAGGTCGCGAACGGTATTCAAAATGCAGAAGTTACCGAAAATTTAATACTACCTTTATCAGGAGACCTTATAATTACACATGTAGGCATAAGGGAAATATTGGAAAAATATAAAATTATGATTAAGAATAATTTCGACAACGGAGATAAGTTCGTTAAAATAGATAACAATAATCGATTTATTATTTTGTATAAATTAAAGGAAACGCATTTAACGGAGCCTACAGCAGAACAATTGTTCAATGCAATAAGAGAAATAAAAACATTTTGTGTGGATAATAAAATAGCTAGTTTTTCGATTATTCGTTTCGACGGTTTAACTACGTTTACTAATTTTGAAAACGTAAGAGCTATGTTTCGATACGTATTCAAGGACACTGATATATTGGTCGCTATATATACCGAACAAAATTGGTCCAATGAGGAAAAAGAACAAATAATTTATGAATACCATAACACGCCTCTAGGGGGGCATTCCGGGGTATCTCGTACAGTGAAACGTCTACAAATGAATTATAGATGGAAACACTTAAAAAAAGATGTAAAGAAATATATAAAAATTGTGACGTATGTCAGAGAAATAAGTCACATATAAAAACTAAACAAACCATGCGAAGAAACAAGTCAAACAAAAGAACAGTGGACACAAGTCGATACTATCGTTTTTCATGAAGCCACAGCACCTAGTGAAAAAATTTTAACAACCCTCCCAGAGGAAGTGATTGAGACAACTTTTACATTATACCCTAAATTAAAAACTTAACGTAAACTAATAGAAGGGGGAATAAATAATAGTATATAGGTAAAAATATATTTCATTTTATTATTTTTTTTTTAGAAAGTCGAGGGACTTTCATTTTAGAGGGGAGGGATGTAGTAAACCCAAGACACTTGTATTGTGTTAACTTATTATTTAGTGTAGAAAACACATTAATTAAACATTTTTACCTACTTATTATTTCTACATTGTAAGCAATAGGCCATAGGCCAGAAAGATACGGCTTTCCGCCGAATGGTAGTTTTTACTACACTCAGCGGAAACACTATGTTAAATTTACATAGGCCAAAGTCCAGAAAAATACGTTGTTTTCGTGAATAGGTGTTTTTTTAACACATTCAGCGGAAACAACGTGTTATATTTTCATAAATATGTAGATTATGTAATAGGCTCACGCCATTCCGAATCAAGCCGATTATAATTATTAATAATACTAGTCCCCTATATGTCATTGAGAACTCATATAAATACGAGTAGAGGACCTAGTATTATTCAGAAGGTAGTTAACTCCCAATGTAAGACTATTGCTCGTCGTGGACTTCGTCACAACCACATCGTCGCGAGTTTACGGTCCATTCCCCAGTACTTAGAACTATACATAGCAGTAAGCTATTATTTGTAACTTTGTTCTATTTTTATTTAGTATTGTGTTGTTAACGTAATAAAGTAATAGTATTTTATTTTAATTAATACATCAAGTGTTATAATTATTCTACCTACCTTTCTCAAACACCAACTCAAGCCAACCAGGAACGTGCTACGTCGTTTAAATAATAATTGTAACGTGATCACAGTGTCCTGCACAGCGATCACTACAGGGGGGGCCAACTTCACGCAGCCCCCCCTTTTGAGCTACGAATTTCAAAATGATACCAATATTTTGCAAATAATTTGCAAACATTTGCAAACGAGTTTTCAGAATTTGCAAATCATTTACCTGGCCGCTATGAGCAAAATACGACAGGGGGGCCAACTTCACGCAGCCCCCCCTTTTGAGCTACGAATTTCAAAATGATACCAATATTTTGCAAATAATTTGCAAACATTTGCAAACGAGTTTTCAAAATTTGCAAATCATTTACCTGGCCGCTATGAGTAAAAAACGACAGGGGGCCAACTTCACGCAGCCCCCCCTTTTAACCAACACCAACATTTGGTGAATTGCTTTTCAGAAATTACAAATTAATAATTTTTTTTGGTGAAGTAAACAATTTTTTTTGTCAGCCCCAATCGATTCGGAAAATATTCCAATGTTTTAAAAATTAATTTTATATTAGTTTATAGATGAATAAATCAAAGTTGATTAAAAAAAGGCCTAGTTGAATAAAAAAAATTCAAACTAAAAAAGAGGGCAATTAGAATTAAAATATCTAAAATTTTATTTTTATCCATATCAGACATTTTGTTCATCTTGGCCTTTTTTTAATTTGCCTTTTTTATATTCAATAAAAAAAATCTAATTAAATTTAAAAATATTAATTGAATTTAAATTTGCTTTATTAATATTTAATTATTTAAGTTCGATATCGTCGTTAATAGTTTTTGTAATTTAGAAGTTCAAGTACATACCTCAATAAGAACTTTTACCAGTGTAATGCTTCAATCTTTTGTGGAATTATCTAATTTTGGTGTGACTAAAACCCGTTGAATAAAAAAAGCCAAATTAAGGAATAGGGCAGTCGAATTAAAAGAATCTATAAAATTTAATTTTTATTCATATTAGATGTTTTATTCAACTTGACATTATATGCACACTGCACAGTATAAATATTTTTGTCTATTTAATTTTTTATTATTATTCTTTAACATATAAAATGATATGAGGTCTTATTTTTGTTGAGATAGGGGTCCTTTTTATTTTTTTTACCAAATCATTGTGTACTTCCCAGCTGTTTACACGACGTACATACGCTACATAATGGTCATGTCCATACGAAACAGCTCCGGATAATATATATCTAAACATTATTCAAAACAATTAACTAAATAATATATTTTTTTAAATAATTATATACAATACCTGATATTGTCAACTGTCACACTATACTGTGTGAGTAGTGACCAGTGAGTACTCGTTGTATTCAGTTATTAAATCGGTTTCGATAAATAAATGGTTTCCTAGAACTCTTATAACATTAAAAAATCCTAAACAGTTTGGTTCTGTACATTTAATTTGTTTTTCTTCGCTGTATTCTCTCAAACTACTCTCCAAATCATATAAATTGCTATTTTTAAAGTTTAAAATTATTGTTGGACTTGGTGTTGATTTTTCTGTTTCACAATTGAAACATTGTCGTTTTTCAACGGCGGATGGCACATCTTTCAAAAAACTTGTGATTATATAACTCACGTTGCATCTCGCGTCTATAAGTTTAATATCTGTTACGCCGGTGTCTTCTGTGAAAACATGTTGAAGAAGTGTTAACCGCTCTTTATATATATTTGTAGAACATGGCTTGGTGGCTAGCTTCTGACAAAATTTAAGAAAAATATTTGAATTTATATTTATGAAACTTTTATATGAAGTTATATCTATGTATGCCATTGCAATTAAAACAGAAATTGAATCAAAGGGGCAAGTGTTGTGAACCAGGTAACGTTTTTTTTTCATTGTTATGGGTGTAGTCATATCTCCGTTGACTAAAAAGTTGTTTTTGGACGAACGTGTTGATCTATTTGAAACAATTTTTTCAATTTCTGGTGTCGATTCCATATATTTTGTTTGTCTTAATTTTTTTTTAGCCTTCCTGCTTTTGACTGGAAATATTATTTCTTCGGATCCCTTTCCACGCCAATTTTCAATTTCATCTAAAGAATTCATAGATATTTTAGATTCTCCACTTGAACTTGTTCCATCGTCACCTGATAATGTATAATCTGATTTTCGATTATCAATTAAACTATCTTCATCGCTCAAAGTACAATTTTTTGTTTTTTTATCATTTTTAACAATACCTGTTGAATCTGCATAATAAATATTTTCAGAAGTCATATTGTAGTCTAATTGTGGTGGTATATCATTTTTTGAGCTAGTATTTCGTAGTTGCTTACTGCGAAAAAGTTTTGTATTACTATCGATGCTCTTTAGGTGAGTAACTACAAACTTATCAACAGGCATTGGGCGCACATCAAACCGTAAAATTTGAGTTTTTAATTGTTTAAAATCACATTCAACTGATGCTGATGAAGCAATTTTATATGGTGACCCAAAACTTGATTTCATAACGCTACTCCAAAGTGGGAAATCTTTACACACACGCAATACATCTTTTGTTAACTCGGGTAAAAAATAAGCAGATATTCGATTACCTGCAAATACATAACATGTCATTATAGTCATATATAATTATATAAATTATACCGATAGTCCTAATAAGAAAATTACTACAATGTTACTAAACATTTTTGAATTCTGATAGTTAAGAGTATTATTCAGAATATTTTGAGTATGAACCATAATATATAATTTTTCAAATTTTTAATAAAAAAAATCGAAATAACAAATATTTTTAAAATAGTAAATTCATAAATTGAATAATTGTTATGTATCTATCTATCTTTTCATGTGTTAAACTAAAAAAAATAACATCAACAATTGGTAAAAATAAAATATAAATTATCAATATTTAGGATTTTAAGGAAAGGGGGAGGCAATGAGAACATGTCAAGAAAACTAATAATCCACAGTTCAAAGACCTAGAGACACCACCAACCACATTTTCTAAAAAATATAGATCTAAACTATTTTTTATACACACACATAATAGTTATACAGATGTTTTATTAATATATGTATATTAAAAGAATTGGAGCTTGAACATGTATCCACATTGTATTTATAAGTATAATATATTAATATATTATATTTAAATAGGGTTCTATGTCCTACTCTCCCCGATCGCCATCACAAGGGATGTTTATTATAGGAGTGTTGAATCAAGAATGCTTTTTTTTAAATATTTAATTAATAAAAATGTATATTTAAATTTTAAATATAGCTATAACCCCCGTGATAATAACGAATATTAATATTAAAAAAATAGATATTATACAACATACCTTTAATTTTAGAATTTTGGTAGCTTGTCTCCTTTATGTTATTTAAGAACTTTTCAATTTCGCTGTTATTTACATTGCTCTCCTGGTCACATTCTTCTCGGTCACATAAATATAAATCTGGTAGCATATCAGTCTCTGTTAGCTCAGTATGGTCATTTTCATTATCAAATGAATTGTCATTTACATTTGATCTTATTAAAGATAAAATAAATTCTCTACATTTTTCTGATGGAGATTTTTCAACTTGATCACGGTCAATTACCCATCCATCTGTTTCACACAACATAACTGTCAATAACGATTCTAATATATTTTTAAATTCTGACAATTCTTCAGAAGTTAAGAGCAAGCGTAACCCTCGAACATAAAATTCTTTTAAATATTTTTGTTTTTTTTCAGTAAAACATTTGAATTTACAAAAAATTTTTATTACATGTGCTACATCTAAACGAATATAACATTTAGGTAACGGTGTGTCTTTAATTCCAATCAATATTGAAAAACAAGTTTCGGTATACATTTTAAGACTCATTCCTTCACAGAAAGATCTTGTTAAAGCCCCAAGAAGTGCTTTCGAATAGTCACAAACCGTTTCATCTGGCTCGCGAATAGCATTCTTTTTCCAATTACAAAGCCAATTCCATATGGTTAATGTATCTTGTTTTTCTGATAACATTTGAGCGACTGGTAAATGTCCGAAACTTGTAAAAATGACCGCTTCATATAAAAAAATATATGCCGAAGTTATATTTAATGATGTTCGGTTTATCTTTTTTACTAGTCCTCCTGTGGCATCTATAGATAATCGACAGTATTCTTTTTTAGCATCTTTATAAATCATTATTTGGTGTTTACTCCAGTAATGAACCATGAATGGATCAATACCAATACTATGAATTGAACCAGAAAAACATGAATTGTGTTTGAATTCAATAAGAGAATTAACAGGATCTTTTGTAGTTATGCCCAGGGATCGGTCTCTGTACTCCTGTTTAGTTTTACGCAATACATCTATATTGTATAAATTTGGTGGTGATATACGTCCGAACTCCATATTTTCAACATTTTTCCGCCTCCAATTGCATGCCAAGTCATTAGCTAACTGCTTTCCAATAACTTGCCGTTTTTCACCCTTCAGTGGTCGTTTTCTGGTATGTTGTGTCTCCTTTCCAACAGTATTATTTGTTAAAATTGATATTTTTAATGGTTCTCCTTCTTTTGGTTTTTCTTTACTCCACCCTGAAAGTATTGCACCACAAGTTTCCTCCTTGCATTTTCCTTCAAATGTTATAAATTTTGAATTTGGACTGGCTTCAAGACACACTTTTGCTCTTTTATAGACAAAACTACATGGCAACTTATACATTAATAAAAATTCATCATTAATGATGTCAGACCAAGCGTGTGGTTTTAAAATATTGTATTTTCTTGTTTTACCTTTATTTTTATAATCAACAGGCATTGGTAAAATTGATCTATATTTATCATATGCAAGTTCAAACTCGAATAGTTCTCGACTAGAACAATACTCTGATTCAGATGATGATGAGCTTTCATTATCATCAACACTGCCATTCTCACTAGAAGAACTATTCAGTAAACCAAGTATTTTTTTTAACTCATTTTTCCAATTATTTCTATCATGATAGATGGATATATAAATACTATTTGGTGAAATTTTGTTTTGCACTTTATTTGATATATCAGTCCATATATTATTAGACACAGGAACTAACTTGCCGTCACTAAAAATATCATCTTTTTTATCTTTCAAAATGTTGAATAGTACACTCGGATCCACAGCTGGTTTCCTCCCTTTGGATTTATTCTAATTTTTTTAATGAAACAGTAACAATATTAGAGATTAAAATTAAGTATAAAATTATGTATATGTGATATATGATGTTTAAAAATCAAGGAGGTCTATAATATTAATTGTTCATATGTAGTTAAAAAATAACTAATATTTTGTTTCTTAGGCTTATTACACAGTCGTGGGAACAATAACAGGTTTCTCGTAGTTAGAAATTAAAATCGTAAAGAATCAACTATTATATTTTAATTGTAACTTATAAGTTATAACCATAGATTTATTATCACTATTAATCACCACCGATTTAATACAAATTTATTTTGAAATAATAACAATATAAATACAGGTACTATAAAATTTTCCATCAATTAAATCATTAAATAAATTTTTCCTGCTGATATTTTAACAAAATTTGTGATTTAGCTGGAGTAGAACAAAAAACAATTTACTATGAATTGAAACAATTTGCTTGTCAATTTGAAAGCTTTCATCCTAAATTATCTGAATGTACAACTATAATTGTTGATCAGCATTCAAACATTCAACAGGATTTATTATTTGAAAATATGGACAGTGATAAAGAAGTTGATGAACAAAACGTTTTACTAATTGACTGTAACAAATGCAATAGATGCATTGCATGTGCTTATATCACAATTAGAGAAATTGCATTTAATTCCAATACTTTTAATAATTTATTTGATTTTTATAAATATGTGCTACTTCTTCCATCAACTCATTTAACATGTGAAAGAAATTTTTCTAAACTTAAGTTAGTTAAATCAAAATTAATATCTACTATAAGTCAAGAACATTTAACTCCATTAGTGCTAATGAATGTCGAGAAAGATATAGAGATTGATAAAGAACATATTATTAATTGCATTGCTGGTTCATCCGATACATTAAAAATATTACTTATGTTATGAATAAAAGTAATTCATACAAGAATAATATAATGTGTTAAATCATTTATTTGTTTTTGTTTTAAAATTAACCAAGTCTGTTAATTAGTATAATATAATTATTTAAATAGTGTATCAGTGAATTTAAGGTAATTTTAGTGAAAAAGAATAAGTAAAATTTAATACCTACCTAATAAAAAGTATGTAATTCAAATTTTTAGAAAATACATCTATTTTTTTTAGTTAAAATAAATATTATGTACACGTTTATTATAATAACAAAATAATAGTTTAATTTTAAATGTATATTTTCTATATGTTGTGTATGAAGTCTAGTTAGTATGTATTCAACAATAATACATTAATTCATATGCTACAAAAGTATTCATAATTCATATATAATGTATATATTTTATATGTATGTAAGATATCACAAAAAATGACTTTCACAATTTCAACCCAATCACAGGTAAATGTTGATAAAAATTGAGGCCCTAAAATAAACACTGCCTACGCCTTTTATATCCCAAGCCGACACTGATTACAGCGGTGTTTGTCGTTTGCGCATTATTAGTATTTCATGTAAGAAATTTGGTTAGTCGTTTGCGCATAGTGAATTTTAAAAATAAAAATGTATAAAATGTATCTACCTACCTACTATAGTGACATGACATTACAATTTTTAAGTATAATGGGACACAGGTTTAAATATATTTAGATTATATTTATATTTTAATAATTTTGTATTTTTTTTTATAAATGTAAATAATGAGTAATTTATTTGCAATTTATAACGAATCTAGTCTTATAAGATGATTAAATAATATTATGGTAGTATACGTTCAAAAATATTAAAAAAATTTTTGTTAAGGTTAATAGATTATAGTTTTTAAATTTATTTTAAATATGAATATTGATGATTATTTTTGTATACATTTATAGTTTTGTAATTTATTATTGAAATCATAATTTACGTAATGAATAAAAATTGTTATGTTATACAGGAAAACAATCTATGCCTTTTTTAACAATAGCAATGCGCAAATGTCCTATGCCCGATTACAATCACTCCTTAGACATCTAATGTCACCTACTTACCTGCTTTTCATTTGTGTATAATTTATCTAAAAGAGTAGGTAGTACATAAGTATAAATTTTATTTTTTTGGAATAGCCACCTAAAACTAATTCAATGGTGGTTTTAACACGAGGTGACCAAATATTAAATATTATGCATTTATGCTTTATCTTTATCTATTACACATTACACTAATACAGAAATGAGTGTATAAATCTAATTTTAAAGGCATTTAAAATAATAATAATAATTTTCTATGTTTCATATTTGCCAGGCGTCCATCGACGGCTCAATCGATTTTTTTATAATATATCAAATATATTGTATGTTCCATAATATTTATTCTGTCTATTATCAATAAACTCCATATCATAATTTCCTATTAAAGAATTATTAATTGATTACCAAACAAATAATTAAAACATCGCACACAACTTCTATTTTACATAATATTTATAATTACGCATGATAATTGTTTATGGTAATATAAACTAGCATTTAAGTAAAATTAACTATTAAGTATATGCGTTATTACACGGATAACTATTTTTATACTATGGTAGGTTAGGTTAGCTAATTAATAGTTAGTATATTTATATTGCATAACCTTCCAACGGAAGTGGAAATTTAATATTATTCAAAATTGTTGTTTGTTTAAAACATATAATATATATATTATATTATACATTTTAAATTATCTAAAGTACACGAATAGAATTAAAAATAGTATTAGTATATATAGTATTCAAATAGTTTTTAATATCTGAAATTACTAGAGTGAAGTGGTGCCTCACATCACCTCTAAAACAGCCACAGATTAATTATAATATAGGGCATTTATGTTTAACATTTCTACACATAAAAATATTCAAAATATATTATCATATTCTCTACTATAAAATAACTGACTATATAGACATATATTCAAAAAATTAAAAAATTGTCTTAAATAATCATTTAGATTAAATTATAATTTATAACCAGGTTAATAATGTCTTGGTAAAAATTAATTATTATAACTTCTTTTCAACATACCTACAAATATTAAATTAGTGTACAGCAGTGTACAGTACACTGTTAAAGAATTACCGATATGGCTTGTACAAACTATTTAATAATAAGCATATACTATTGTAATTTAAAATATTTTTAAACTTACCATGATGAACACGATATTGTTAAAATATAAAATATAAAAAAACAATACACAAGATATCAAAAAGATATAAACAATTGATCAAACAAAATCCATGAGCATGTGACTGCATTGAACTTCAAATGAGAAATGGTTTACATTAGTTTTATTTTAATAATATCGTTTTCATTCGTTCAAGTCTAGCCCATAATAATATGGTTGATTACAGAATTAGACATTGGAATATATATATATATATATATATATATACGTTGTCACTACTTTAAATATTGGAAAATCCAACAAAATACGACACGCGAATAATAACCCGACGCGATGATAAATTACAATAGTATAATATAAACATTATAAACACTATCTTAAATAATAACTTTATTTAATAATTTTTTGCCTTTATATTATAAACGACACATTTTATATTTTTTACAATTGATTATTGAAACTTGATTGTAAAATGGAAAGTTAAAAATCTATGAAATCGATCTGCATAGGTTTCGAGTGTATCTGGCCATTGAATAAGTCTTCAGTGATCTTTTTGTTAAATATGAATTTAGTACTTAAATATTATTAAGCAGATATATTATTATTATTATAGAACATCCTATACAACGGATGAATCTTAGATGAAATACAATTTTTTTTTTGGAGACGTTCAGTCAGACAATATACCTTAATATCTTATGTTTCGTATATATATTTATATTAATATTTGTAATTTATTATTTTATTAATAATACAGTAAATTAATTAAATTTGTACCAAAAACAAGTCATATTTAATATCTATATCATGGCTATTAATTATTATAATATTATATTCAATGAAATTAATAGCTCTAACTGTTATAAAGATTTTAAAGAAAATACCAACGCACTGTTCATTTCATATTTGTAGGTTTGTAGAATATAATAAACATATTTACAAAAACAATTTTATCTAAATACTTTAAAAGTACCTTTAAGGTGCCTATAGGTTAGGTACTGAGCATGATAAAAAAAACCCAAGTTGAATAAAAAAAAAAGGCAAATTGAAAAGAGGCTAAGATGAATAAAACATCTGATATGGATAAAAATAAAATTTTAGATATTTTAATTCTAATTGCCTAAATTGTTTACTTCTCCAAAAAAAATTATTAATTTGTAAACTCTGAAAAGCAATTCGCCAAATGTTGGTGTTGGTTAAAAGGGGCAGCTGCGTAAAGTTGGCCCCCCTGTTGTATTTTGCTCATAGCGGCCAGGTAAATGATTTGCAAATTCTGAAAACTCGTTTGCAAATGTTTGCAAATTATTTGCAAAATATTGGTATCATTTTGAAATTCGTAGCTCAAAAGGGGGGGGCTGCGTGAAGTTGGCCCCCCTGTCGTATTTTGCTCATAGCGGCCAGGTAAATGATTTGCAAATTCTGAAAACTCGTTTGCAAATGTTTGCAAATTATTTGCAAAATATTGGTATCATTTTGAAATTCGTAGCTCAAAAGGGGGGGCTGCGTGAAGTTGGCCCCCCCTGTCGTATTTTGCTCATAGCGGCCAGGTAAATGATTTGCAAATTTTGAAAACTCGTTTGCAAATGTTTGCAAATTATTTGCAAAATATTGGTATCATTTTGAAATTCGTAGCTCAAAAGGGGGGGCTGCGTGAAGTTGGCCCCCCCTGTCGTATTTTGCTCATAGCGGCTAGGTAAATGATTTGCAAATTTTGAAAACTCGTTTGCAAATGTTTGCAAATTATTTGCAAAATATTGGTATCATTTTGAAATTCGTAGCCCAAAATGAGGGGGGCTGCGTGAAGTTGGCCCCCCCTGTCGTATTTTGCTCATAGCGGCCAGGTAAATGATTTGCAAATTCTGAAAACTCATTTGCAAATGTTTGCAAATTATTTGCAAAATGATTAGATAATTTTCAAAAAAATCGGTCATGATGGGGGGGCCATCTTCACGCACGCTATATTATTATTTATTATGTGCCTAT
This sequence comes from Schizaphis graminum, assembly GCA_020882235.1. Lineage (NCBI taxonomy): Eukaryota > Metazoa > Arthropoda > Insecta > Hemiptera > Aphididae > Schizaphis > Schizaphis graminum. Next base: position 1,336,442 of record CM037036.1, on the reverse strand, counting down.
GATTTATTTAAAAAACATAATATTATAATGTAGCCATGTAGGTACTTTCAATAATATTAAACAACAAGAATTAAACATTATATTCATTAAGTATTAATAAAATAATGAATAGTGTTATTACCATTATTATCAGATTATTTTAGCGTGACTTAAAAAAATAATAGGTAATAGAAATGAATACATCATTAATATGCACTGTATTTTTGCGTAGGTATTGTGTGACTGGTTCGGTAAAAAATAATTTATAAATTATATAAATATTATTATTTATTAATTATGATGTGATAATTAGTGGTGTAAATAATATTATAAATTAAGTTTATAACTTCATTGGTGGGCGTATAAGTATATAAACTAAAGTATATTTTGCTGTAAATCGTAGTTAGTTATCACTTATACAGTTATAATATATCACTATTATAGACTATCGTATATTTGTATAGGTATTATTCAATGCTTACTTCGGTTACTAATAGTACATGAGTACGGAATAGTACTATAGTAATAGTGTTTTCTACTAGAGAATCAAAACAATTTAAAAAAGTTAAGAAAAATAATTTGGTTGTTAGTTTTGGTTTTTTTCCTTTTTATTTCTTTAATAATAGGTATGTAAAAGCCAGATGGCTGGAAATATAAATTTTAAAAATTATTATTATTACATAAGAAATAATAAAAAAACATGAATATATTATTACGCAAATAACATTATAAATGGAATAAAATAAAAATATAATTGCAATGAAATATAAATGATATTATAATATTTACAAATAAATATTATTTTCATAGTGGTATTATAATATTATAGTATTAATATCATTACGATTTTGCTACCTGGGCTCACACCTATTTTTGGAATGAAATTTATATAATATTTTGATTTTATTTCCCTTGTCGGGTTCAATACTATATTTTCCGCATATGCTCTACATTATTGGTTTAGCTTTATTAAACCTTGATTTTTAATCTTTACTATATACGGTTCCTTATTCCCTTGGCATACTATAGTCAACGTGTCACTAGTGGTGGTAAATATCCATGCATTTGCATACTTTAATTTATGAAATATATTTTTCGATATTACTATCACTCCTGCTTCGCATGTAGGTGGTAATAGGTCTGGATTTTTATATAATGGTACTTCACATGGTTGTCTAATCGATTCGTGCTGTATAGGCTGAAATTCTGGGCAAATAGTAAATGCTTCTGTCTCTGTACAATGTAATAATTGTGTTTCAGTGAAGGTGGTATATTGCCTGCGATTTTTGGTTATTCCGACATATTGATATTCTGGTTTTAAAATTAAACTATGTTCTTTATTATCGTTATTATTTTCCACACAGTGTGGTATAGGTATTATTTTATAAAGGGTTAGTTCTAATTCTGTTACCAAAGGTATTTTTATTAGAAAAACTATTTTATTGTTTTTGTAAAAGACTGCCATTTTAGTTATTTTGCTTAGTTCGTAAATTTCACTTGGATCTGTGCCCATAGGCAAATTCAAATTTATTGGTAAATTAATTTTTATTTGTGTTAATTGTTTTGCTAATTCCCGAGGTGTTACTAAACTGGAGTGTAGTACACCCGTTCTAGCTGCTGTTATTATTGAACTAAGGGTCGTTGTTTCATAAGAATATTGTGTTAATAACGCGGTAAAAATGCTATGTATTCTATTTGTTAACACTAAGGTGTCCAAAGTTGAAGTGTGATTAACTAATTCGTTCATTTTATTTTTTAAATCATTTTGCTTTTCCTCTAGTTCACTATATAGTTTATTGATTTCTATTGACGCGCCCCCTATTCCTTGCACTGCCGATTTGACTACTGTAGTTTGATTTTTTAATAAATGTATCATTCGTTCGTTACTTTTTTAAATTATTCCTATTTGATCAGTGGTCTCTTTCGCACAATCGCTATCGCACACTCCAAACAATGTTTTCATTGCTGAACCTATTATATTGACTAGACCTCGTTTACGTCTACCCATAGTTATAGTTTTATGAATGGTCATGGTTGTTGTTTCTAAACTATTTGTATATCTACCGATTGACTCATACATTTGCTCCATTTGAGCAGATATTTCGTTAAACATTGTTTTTAATATATTTTCGAACCTAGAACAAATTTCATGTTTTGACATTTTATCTTGACAATGATTTGTCATAGTATTAATTTCTACTTCCAAATGCTTATATCTATCATCGTAATTTGTTAAGGGTACATAAGTTATTAGCTCCCATTGAGCTCCTATTATTCTGATATCTCCTTGATTTTCATAAAATATGCTTGTCTCGGTTTTAAATTCTTCGATAGAGTATGGTAGTTGTCCTTGAACAGCTGTTATTAAAAATAACCTATATCATAATACGTGTATTAGATAATATTGGTGTTACCAAACAAATGTTTAAATAATGAATGTACTATAACTTTATGTTAATATAATCATACTTTATTATATTACTCTATTAATAACTTATAATCTAATTATCTTATAATTAAAGTTAATATTAATGTACAATTTAATAGTATACAAGTGGTCATTTCGTGGTTAAAATTCCCAACGATTAAAATCATTAATAGTGATCAAATAATCCATATCATCTTGTATGGCTCGTTTCAACCTCCAACACAATGGTTCCTTATATTCGTGGAAATTGCCCACTAATGTTGTCATAATTCCTTTTAGATACTCTATTGTGCTGGTGCGCTCTTCTCGCCTTAACGGTACTCGCATGGTATCAAGTGCCGATCTTATATGTTCATAATAACAGTAGGGTATTTCTGCCCATTCCCCCGAAAAGCAACTATGACGCTGGTGTTTTATTTTTCGACCCAAATTTATAAGAAAATCTAACCTTTTGCTTTCATTACATCCACCCCTCCGAAATGTGGTAGTGAAATACATAATAACTCATGACGAATTGGCCATTCCTCAAATTCCACAAAAATGTCCGGCTGATTGTTTTCGACGATCTCAACCGGTGGACCGGTGTACGGAATGTATGGAATAGGTGTCCGCGACAGTTGTCCCACTCTCAGTTCAAATAAAAGGGTATTTAGAATACAAGCGTAATTTGCTTCTATCCCCCCTGGCCGATTTACTCCGTCATCATGCTCGTACCCTTCGTACCAGCAAATATGTTGATCAATTACTGCGGAAAGAGGATCCACCCTGACGAACCGTGGATCGTTATTGCATGCCATTAATTTTTCACCGATAAATTCACCATTTTTATTTAGCCTAATGTTCACCTGGCGTCCTTCCCCCAGTGTAACCGTTTGTATTTCGAATTCCGGGATATCATTTATATCTACACCTGTTATTAGTGGCACCTTGAACCTCTACGAGTCCGGTTCGCTGACATAAATAATGTCCATTCTTCCTTCCCTATAATGTTTATAAGTTGCTTACTTAAAATGCTTACATTAGCTAACTACTACATATTTTATATTAGTTTATTGATTATTGTTGTAATGTATATATTACTTCTCTCTCTTATGTTATATCTCTTTTTTTTATATTAATTTATCATTCGTTATTCTCTTATATTCTATTTAATTAAATATCTACATTATTCTATTTTATTGGTCTTTATAATGTGGTTTCATACATCTCATACCGTTCGGACTGTACTTGTTCCTCTACATTCGTATAACGAAATTGTCTCATATAGTTATATCTACACGCATATATTATTGACAACATGCTGATTATTAACAATATGGCTATAACAATAGAATTGTCGTACCTAATTTTATTTTGAACGCTTTCCGCTTCGTCTGTGAATTTAGTTGTATTATTTATTTCTGTGCTATTAATTGTGTCGTTATTTATAATTTTGCTAACGTTAAATTTATTTATTATAGTCGTGTTGTCTTGTTTCAATGTATGACTTTGATGTGTAACGGTGCTGTTGCTATTGTTTAAATTATTTATTGTATTTGTATTTTCTATTTTTATTTTATTATCTATTGTGGCTAATTTCGGTTGTGTTGTCGTATTAGTGTGTGTAATAAGATCTGTTGTATTATTATTAGGTTTTGTTCTTTTATTACGTTGGTTTCTTAAAATGTTAATTTTATTATTATATTCTAAATTGTTTGTTGTTAATTCTTCGATTTTCTTGGTATCCGTTTTTATTGCAATAAGTTCGGGTGGCTGAGTTTTAGTCCAATCTTCGTAGATTTCTATAGAGTCATCATAATCATCATTTTCAATTGCAAAGTTTTTTGTTACCATTATCATAATTAACTTATAATATTATTGTTTATTATTTATAACTTAATTATATTAGAGAAAAAGAAAAATCTGAGGTTATTATATTGTATTCTTTTTGATTTTTATAGGCGCGTAAGAACACATTCTCTTATGTTTCATTATCTCGTCGGCTTCTGGTATATAGTTTAACCAATCATCCAAAGTTTTACAGAAAGCGTAATTTAAAGACTCCGTGCCCCCTGCCATATCGTGCATATAATCAGTCATGTTTTTTGTTATTTGTTTTAATTCTAAATCGGAATATGGTTCCTCTAATTTTTCATTTGCCGTTTTTACGTGTATATCTAAACATTTAGGCGATTCGTACATTCTTAGTCTCTTAAAACAGTGTTTTTCATGATCAATCGCAATTCCCAATTCAGTCAGAAATTGTTCTTGTTTTGTTTTATTTCTAAAAATAAAATATTTATCTTATCATATATCTACCAATATCTATATATATAATTTTATCATATTTTTAATTATACATTTTATATATTATATATTTTATTTAATTTAATTATATTTCAGTTTGCAACTTATTTAATTTATACAGTTTCATAATAATTTACTTATTTATTTATTTCTATTATTTCTTATAATTTATAATTATAATTTATTTCTTAATTTACTTAAATATTTATATTTATAATTATTTTATTTAATCACTTTTATCTTCTTCCGATTTTTCGTGATATTTTTTCACATCATTTTTATGTACAGTAACATGTTTTCTACTTCTTTTTATTATTAAGTTTTCACTATCTAATATTTCCAAAACCTCATATGGACCCTTCCATAAAGGACTTAATTTATTCTTTTGCGTTTTATCTTTAAGTAATATTAAATCTTCTACTTCTAACTCTTCAGTATGCTCTTTTTTATCATAATGTTTTTTAGATTTTATTTTCTTTTTAATTAACCTTTCTCTCGTTATTTTGTGCGATTCCTGCATTTTTTGTTTTAAATCAAATATATAGTCATCATAATTATATCTCGGTTCCGGATTACTTTTTAATTTAACTGGTATGTCTATCTCTCTCCCATATAACAATGCATATGGTTGATAATTGTTCGAAGTGTGTTCTGTCGAGTTATATACGAATAATGCATATGGTAATAATTGGTCCCAATTATTTAGATCTTTATCTACATAATGTCTTAAATATTCGGCTAATGTTCTATGTGATCGTTCTAAGCTACCGTTAGTTTGTGGGTGATAAGGACTTGTATTTATTTTATTGATTTTTAGTAACTTGCACACTTCTGTGAAAATTTTACTAAGAAAATCTGTACCTTGATCTGTAAAAATAGTTTCAGGTATACCGTGCACACATACGAAATTTACTACAAAAGCCTCAGCTATAGTATTTGCCGTATGATATGGCAATGGAACGCCTAAAGAAAATTTTGTTAGGTCGTCCTGCATGGTCAATATGGGAGCGCGTAAAATAGCCGAAAATATTTCAGCCGACCCGTATTTTGGCCGAAAAATATTTCAGCCGAAAAATAATTGATTGGACAAGTATTTTAGCAGAACCGTATTTTAGCCGACAAATATTTCTGCCGACAGTATTTTATCCGACAAATATTACCGCCGACCATATTTTAACCGACAGTATTTTATCAGACAAATATTTTGGCCGAACAGTATTTCAGCCGACAGTATTTTAGCCGACAAATATTACCGCCGACCGTATTTTAGCCGACAGTATTTTATCCGACAAATATTACGGCCGACCGTATTTTAGCCGACAATTGTTCTATGTTATCACTTATGAGCAACCGCAGACCAGAACCATGGTTCAATTTTTCTGGTTATATTGTACGGTTACCTTGTGGTTACATTGTGACCAACTTGAGGTGGTGTTGCATAGCAAATCGATGGATATTTTCGATTTGCGGAGCGTAGCGACGGCGCCGAGGAGCGTAGCGACGAGTGCCGCTAGCAAGGCATCACTGTAAATTATTTCGTATTGGTCACACTGCTGGATCTCTGGTATATGCTGGTAAATACTTGTGGTATATACTTCCTTATCACTTTTCAGACGACTGTCGGCTAAAATACAGTTCGGCTAAAATACGGTTCGGCGCAAATAATTGTCGGCTAAAATACTGTCGGTCGTAATATTTGTCGGCTAAAATACTGTCGGTTGTAATATTTGTCGGCTAAAATACTGTCGGCCGTAATATTTGTCGGCTAAAATACTGTCGGTTGTAATATTTGTCGGCTAAAATACTGTCGGCTGCAATATTTTTCGGCTAAAATACTGTCGGCTATAATGCTGTCGGCTAAAATACTGTCGGCCATAATATTTTCGGCTAAAATATAGCCCCTCCGTTATTAACACAATATTCTTATGAAACAACGACCCTTAGTTCAATAATAACAGCAGCTAGAACGGGTGTACTACATTCTAGTTTAGTAACACCTCGGGAATTAGCGAAACAATTAACAGAAATAAAAATTAATTTACCAATAAATTTAAATTTGCCTATGGGCACAGATCCAAGTGAAATTTACGAACTAAGCAAAATAACTAAAATGGCGGTATTTTACAAAAATAATAAAATAGTTTTTCTAATAAAAATACCTTTAGTAACAGAACTGGAGCTGACCCTTTATAAAATAATACCTATACCACACCGTGTGGAAAATAAAAGCGATAATAAGGAACATAGTTTAATTTTAAAACCGGAATACCAATATGTCGGTATAACCAAAAATCGCAGGCAATATACCACTTTCACTGAAACACAATTACTACATTGTACAGAGACAGAGGCATTTACTATTTGCCCCGAATTTCAACCTATACAGCACGAATCGATTAGACAACCATGTGAAGTGGCATTATTTAAAAATCCAGACCTATTACCACCTACATGTGAAGCAGGAGTGATAGTAATATCGAAAAATATATTTCATAAATTAAAGTATGCAAATGCATGGATATTTACCACCACTAGTGACACGTTGACTATAGTATGCCAAGGGAATAAGGAACCGTATATAGTAAAGATTAAAAATCAAGGTTTAATAAAACTAAACCAGGAATGTAGAGCGTATGCGGAGAACATAGTATTGAACCCGACAAGGGAAATAAAATTGAAATATTATATAAATTTCATTCCAAAAATAGGAGTGAGTGGTTTACCAGTAAAACTTAAAAGCGTGAAAAACATAAAAGTACGAAAAACAAAATTTGATTCGCATAAACTAGATAATGTACATGAGATGGCACACTCCCTGGACGAGATAGATAATATGATAGATGAGGAAATATTGAGACAATCGGGAGTAGATAACGATAGTAAAAATTCATACCTGATGTATGCAATTATAAGATTAATAGTATTTTCATTATTCTTATTATTTTTTATATATATATCGTATAGATGCAACTTGACCACTGGTAGAGCGTTAAGCCACCAACAAATGGCAGTAATTAATGATAACTTACCGAGAAGTCGAAGTACTTTTTAAGTGGAATCCCCACTTAAAGAAAATAAAGCTAAAGAAAAATTACTAGGTAATACACCTGATAGATTAGGTATGGGCGGATTACCACCAATAATTACAGAATAAAAATAAAAAACTAAAACGATAAATGTAAAAAAAAAAATAATAATATGAATTATTAGTAATTAAAATAAGTATAGTAATAAAATAAGTATAAAAAAAAAAAGCTTTTGTAATTATTAAATATAATGTATGTGAGCTTGTGTTGTCGTTGCTTGTAATAAAAACTTTGACAATTATAATTAATGTTGAACTATTTTCATAACAGAGCGGAAACACATAAATTCGTTATAATGGACTTTGAATTTTCAATGGTGGACAGGACAAGCATGGTGGTTATTTCAGGAGCTATCTCAAATAGCCTAGATCGATTCAAAATTCGTAAGTTGGAAGGTAGACCTTTATTGTTACCTGTCAACGAAGAACCAAGACCGATGAAATACAGAGAGCTACAAGTAGCTATAAAAGAGATTAAAAGAGTATTTAGGTGTAAAACGGAGTTGAGAGATGCTTGTCTAGACCAGTTAAACAAAAGTTTGAATACGACAAGAAATAATTTGACCCCTGGATATATTGAGAGTTACATCTTAAAAGGAAATAAGGAGAATGTAATAGTAGTATGGAACGGACACTCTGATAAAAGTATTCTGCACAGATTAGATTTAACGCAATTTCCAATTTTAAACATAACATGCTGCTACGTGCTCTGATGTCCTATACCAATAATATAATACATAAAGGGGTCCATACAGAGTAGGCCTAATTAATAAGATAAGAATCACTTATATATTTTAATTACAGGACGTAGGAATGAATAAAATACCAAACATATGAGGAGGGTAGCCATCGTACCACATCGGTGTTTAGCTAGGCCTGAAAAACAATAGTAATAAAACAACTTTTAACACTAAATCAAAACATAGGGAAACGAATAAACGTATCGATGCGTTAAACCTAACCCAACCGTGGGCGCACAATTATATATTTCAAATATAATGCTGATCATATCGCGAGTTCTGAGAACTCGGATATGGCATTTGCGGTTGACCACATGCGTAGGCGGATGGTCACCGGACGTCATAATGCACGCGCATCCTGAAATGGCGGATGGTCTTCGGACGTCATCATCGCACGCGCATCCTCTGAAATGCGTAATAGTGTGACAGGCGAATGACCTGAATACGAATAGGCCAGAAGGGACATGAGTAGGAGATCAGGGGACACTGACTATATAAGGGGGCCCAGGAGAGGACTCCCGCAGACGTGATTTTCCAGAGCTAGAGCAAGCACCTTCACGTCACTTTACACCAGAAATCGTTCATTGGGACTTAGTTTAATTTTCAATTAGTTTAATTATTTGAACTTAGAATATTTTCGAGCAGTTTTAATAAACACTTAGAAATATTTTGTCTATATTATTTCATCACAACCTATATCATTTTTGACAAGCTGTTGGCACGCTACAAATTTGGCGCAGTCGGTAGGATTCTTTCAAGAAGAATTCTTTGGACGAATTTATTTATTTTTTTTAAATAAAAAATAATTTTTTCCAACTTCGAAATTTTTTTCGAAATATTGGAAAAAATTTTTCAACGAAGAATTCGAGAGGCAGATCAATCACGATTCACTGTTGAAGAGGACAACTGATCACTGTCAACTTCAGCGACTCTGGGAAAGAATCATACGCGTAGCGAGCCAACCGATTCAAAGTCAAAAATTCAACAATCAGAAATGGAAGCAGCAACTCAAGCCGTCGTAGTGTGAGTTATAATTTTTTTTTGTAATGTAAAATAATTATTAAGTGCTAGCTCTGATCCGTCTCCTTTGGAATTAATATTCCATCGTAAAATTTTTATTGTGAAGGTGTATATATATTCTCCCCGTAAAATAAAATAATAAATTTTTAACAATCAATAATAATTTTTCTAATTAAAAATAATTAAATAAATATTAAAATAAAAAATTAACTAAAATAATTTTTTTAAAGTTGGAATTTTTACAATTAAATAAAATAAAATAAATTAAACAATTTAATAAATAATAAGTTATAAAATAATAATTTTTATAATACTTAGGAATTTTTTTCAAGTTCCGATTTTTGTGTTTAAATAAATAAATTAAATTAAATTAAATATTAAAGAATAAAATAAAGGAAATTTAAATAAGTAATAATTAATAAATAAAATATTTTATTGAAATAAAATAATTGCAACCAGTTATAAAAATAATTAATAAATAATAGTGACATAGAAAATTTTTCTAACAGTCAAAATAATTAAATTTTTTTTTTTATTATAAAAGTATATCAATAATTTAATTTCGATTATTAATTATAAAGGTAATATAGAAATAAATAAATAATAGTTGAAAATCGAAGAAAAAAATAAAATAATTTTTCGGACTTAGAAAAATAATCGAAGAAAAAATAAAATAATTTTTCGGTCTTAGAAAAATAAACGTGAATAAAGTAAAATAATTTTTTCAGATTTAGAAAATAAAAGTGAATTTTTAGAATAGAATTAAATATTAATTGAGGATTTAAATGAATATAAAAAAAAAGAGAGTGAACATAAGTAAATAATTTATTGAGAATTAAGAAGATTTTTTAGGATTTTACGTTAAAGTTAATACGTAATAATTATCGTTTTTGAAAAAAAAAAAAAAAAAGAGTTTATAAGGGTAACCGTTGAAAATAATACGGAATAAATAATTTGTTGAGAATAAATAAAATTAAAAGAGAATATACGTTGGAAATAATACGTAATAAATAATTGTTGAGAATAAATAAAAGTGGATAATACGTTGAAAAACACGGAGAAATATTTTATTGAGAATTAAAAGAAGTTGATTTATTAGAGAAATATATGGGTCACAATTGAGAATTTTATTGGAGGAATTTAAATCCTATTATTGAGTTATTAGAAGGCAAAGTGGTAAGACCTTATATTTTGTGAATTTATAAAAGACAGTGAAGTCTTAAGTTTTTATTGAGTTATATTGAGAATATTTGAGTTTTATTAGGCAAAGTACCTATTTTATATTGAGAGATAATTGTGAATTTTATGAGGCAAAGTACCTATTTTATATTGAGAGATAATTGTGAATTTTATTAGGCAGAGAGTCCTATTTTGTGTTGAATAAATAAATGAGAAAATAATTGAGAATTTTAGTTAGGCAGAAATAAGCCCTATTGTGTTGAATAAATAATTGAGAAAAATAATTGTGAATTTTAGGCAAGAAATAAGACCTATGGTGTTGATTAAAAATAATTGAGAAAATAATTGTGAATTTTAGAGGCAAAGGCCTAGTATTTGAAAAATATATGAGAATAATTTTGGAACAAAAACGATAATAATTAAGTTAGGAAAAAAAAAGAAATATAAAAAAATAGAATATTACTAAGTTAGCAATTAAGATAATTAAAAAAAAATCAATCAAAAAAAAATATTATATATTAATTTAGCCGTAATTTATTATTAAGGATTAAATTAAGTTAATTTTATTTAAGTATATGATTAGAATAGACAATTTGTTTTAAGAATAGTTAATTTTTTCGGTGATTAATGAGTAATATAAAAATAAATTTATGAGTAGTGATACGGAAAGTAGTATAACTGACGTATTAAACGATAGATTATCGGAAGGAAAAATTAATAGTGAAACTAAGGAAAAAGGAATTCAAGTGGAATTAAATATAAATAAATCTGATAAAAATAAAACAGATAGTGAATTAATTACAGTGGAAGGTTACGGAAGTCCGCAAGAATTTGATAAAAATAAATATTTAAGTGAAATAGTAGAGAAAAGTTTATTAGATACAAGTATTAAATTTAATACAATTAACGAAATCGGAAAAAGGGTTATAGGTACGCGCACAAAACAGAATATAGTGCATACGCAGTTGCAACCAGTAACTAGAAAACCTAGAGTAAAAATGGCAGAAACTAAACTTTTATTAAAAGATATTTCATCGTTAATACCAAATTGCGCTGACGAAAAAGATGTATACGCGTTTATTAGGGCATGCGATTACGCATGTGAGGCGATAGAAAAAGAACAATTACCATTATTAACTAAATTCATAGCGACTAAATTAACAGGGAAGGCATTAGACGTATGTCGTTATAGGGAAACTTCGACTTGGGATAATATAAAATTTATTTTAAAAAGCGCGTTTGAACAACCATTATCTCCGCAAACACTTCAAATAAGTCTAAATTCTTTACGCATGCGAAATGACGAAGACGTACAGTCATATAACGGTCGCGTAGAAAAATTGTATTATAATTTATGCAGCGCAACGGTAGCAAATAAACCCGCGGAGGAAGCAAAAATTCTTAGGCAAGCGATAACGGAACAGGCATTGGCTATATACATCAATGGTTTGAAAATGAATTTACAGACAATAATACGTGCGAGAGATCCAAAAACTTTAGAAGTAGCTATGCAACTAGCGAGACAACTGGAAATCGAACTTAGTCATAATACGGAAATGACGCAGAGTAATGTAAAAAAGGAACAAAACGCGAATAACTATAATAATAATAAACGTTGGCAAAATAATTATCAGGGTAATAATAACGCGCAGAAATTTAATAATAATTATAACAATAACTTTAGACAAAATTATAATCGCGGAAACTATGGACAAAACGAAAATAATTTTAACAATAATTATCGCAATAATAACGGCAACAATTTACCTAGGAATAACAATTTTAACAGAGGCGGTAATATTCCCAATAATAACTATAATAATTATCCACGTAATAATAATGAGCAATATAGTAATAATAATCAGAATAATAATAGACAAAATAATACAGGATGTTATAATTGCGGTAGAAATAATCATATCGCGCGAGATTGTCGCATTGGCAGACAAAACCAAAGACAAAATAATAATGTTCGTCAACCCGTACAAAGTAATAATAATGGACAACGAAATAATATTAATAATAATGCAACGCCGATAACTTGCACTTACTGTAATAAAATAGGACATGATAGTGTTAGTTGTTATAGTAGGCAAAGAGATGAGCGTAACAATACTAATCAGTCGGGAAACGGGCAGGCATCGAACGGCGCCGGCGTCCGTTCGATCAGCCAAATAGTAGCCGCACCGGAGGAGCAAATGTACAACGTTGCTTCAACATCGTCTCAGTAATACACGATAATCATATTTCATTTCAATCACCTAATTTTAATACAGAAAATATTAGTCTTCTTTTAGATACCGGCAGCGAAATAAATTTAATAAAAATAGATAAATTAAGTGGCGAAACTTTAGTAAATGAAAAAGAAAAAATATTTTTAAAAGGTTTAAATGACAAAATAGTATCTACTATTGGTAAAATTACAATAATATTAATATTAAATGAAAATGAAATAAAAACCGATTTTCATGTAGTGAATAAAGAATTCCCAATACCGAAAGACGGGATTCTAGGTCACCACTTCCTGTTGCAAAATAACGCAGTTATAGATATCGCGAATAATATATTAACGATTAAAAACGATATTAAACGCGAATTAAATAAAATTTTTTTTACATTAGAACCGCGAACGGAAACAGTAGTATCTATACCAATAGCCGATCCTAATATGGAAAATAAAAATATTTTAATACACAAACAAGAATTAATACAGGATGTCTATTGCGCTAATATAATAAATACAGTTAAAAATGGAAACACAGTTATAAGTATATTAAACATTTCGGAATCACCACAAAACATTTTCGAGGACGAATTAAATAAAATTTTATACGAAGATAATGTAGAATATAAATTACACGAAATAAAAATGATTAACGATAATAACGACCGCGTAAATAAAATTAAAAATTTAATACGAAGTGACCATTTAAATAAGGAAGAACGAGATACGATATTAGAAATATGCGAACATTTTTCGGACGTTTTTCATTTAGAAAATGATTATTTAACATTTACAAACGCGGCAGAACATGTAATACGATTACCGGCTAATCAGCCACCGATTTATAAAAGACCATATAGGTTACCACAAGCTCAACAAAAAGAGATTGAGGAACAATTAAGTAAAATGGAAAAAGACGATATAATAGAACGTTCAATGTCACCTTTCAATGCACCATTACTAAAAGTAAAGAAAAAATCAGATTCATCTGGTAAAGATAAATTTCGAATAGTAATAGATTTTAGAGCGCTTAATCAAGTAACATTAAATGAATTTCACCCGTTACCAAATATTACGGAAATATTAGACCAGTTAGGACAATGTCAACTTTTTACTATTTTGGATTTAGCAAGCGGATTTTATCAAATACCTTTAGCAAAAGAATCTCGGGAATTAACAGCGTTTTCGACCGGTCAAGGTCATTATCATTTTAAGCGTAAGACTATGGGAATGAAAATAGTCCCGCGACTTTTCAAAGACTTATGAATAACGTACTTTCAGGGATTATAGGCATTAAATGTTTAGTATACCTGGATGACATAATAATATACGCGAAAAATTTAGCAGATCATAATAGTAAATTGATTGACGCATAATCTAAAAATACAACCAGATAAATGCGAATTTTTAAAGCGCGAATGTTTGTACTTAGGTCATGTAATTTCAGAACACGGTATTAAACCGGATCCGAAAAAGATAACATCAGTATTAGAATTTCCGACACCAAAGAACGTTAAACAAATAAAATCATTTTTAGGCTTATCGGATATTAGCTAAACCGATGACACACTTATCAAGAAAAGATGTAAAATTTGATTGGGACGAAAACTGTCAAGCAGCTTTCGATAAATTAAAAAACGCACTTTGTTCAGAACCGATTTTACAATATCCAGATTTTACAAAAGAATTTATACTTACAACCGATGCGAGTGGTAAAGCTTTAGGAGCTATATTATCGCAAGGTAAAATAGGTAGCGATTTACCGATAGCTTACGCATCTAGAACTTTAAATAGAAGTGAAATGAACTATTCAACAACCGAGTTAGAATGTTTAGCAATAGTATTCGGAGTTAAACAATTTAGACCTTATCTTTATGGTAGAAAATTCGTAATATTAACAGATCATAGACCGTTATCTTGGCTATTTAATTTAAAAGATCCATTATCTAAATTAGCGAGATGGCGCATACAACTCGAAGAATATGATTACGAAATAAAATATAAACCGGGAGTACAAAATTCGAATGTGGATGCGTTGAGTAGAATGTATAATATACAGGAAATAAAAAACGAAAGTTATACCAGCTTTTTGGAAAAATCGGAAACGACCGTGATAACAAATAAAAATGTAAAAGAAGTAAATGGAGATTTATTGGACTCACCAATAGAATACCATATAGTATCAGAAATAGAAAAATATTATAATTTCAAATCGGGAATTAATTATGAATTAAAAGAAAGTTCGGAAATAATGAAATGTTAAAATCTAATAAAGAGATAGGCGATGTAGTAAAATTTAAACATGAGGAAAGATATATTATATTTATAATAACTAAAAGTAAAGTAAAACAATTAACTACGTACGAAAATCTTTATTTAGCATTATTAAATTTAAAATACTTTTGTATCAAACATTCTTTGAATAAATTAACTATGAATCAAATAGGTAAAAAGGATGGTTTGGATTGGGCAAAAGTTAGATCAATGATTAGGTATATATTTCGCAATACAGATATAGAAATACTAATTTGCACTAAATTAGAATATACCAAGGAGGAAAAATTAATTATATTTAAACAATTTCATGATTCTTTATTAGGGGGTCATGCCGGATTACATAGAACGGTTAAAAAGATAAAACGGCAATTTAATTGGCCAGGTTTAAAACAAGAAGTGAAAGAGTATATAAAAAATTGTCCTTCATGTCAGGCTAATAAGACGACAAATAGACATCATAGAAGTCCAATGATAATTACAACGACAAGTTCTAGACCGTTTGAAAAAATATTTATGGATATAGTAGGACCTTTAATAACAACTGTCATGGGAAATACATATATATTGACCATGCAGGACGACCTAACAAAATTTTCTTTAGGCGTTCCATTGCCAAATCATACGGCAAATACTATAGCTGAGGCTTTTGTAGTAAATTTCGTATGTGTGCACGGTATACCTGAAACTATTTTGACAGATCAAGGTACAGATTTTCTTAGTAAAATTTTCACAGAAGTGTGCAAGTTACTAAAAATCAATAAAATAAATACAAGTCCTTATCACCCACAAACTAACGGTAGCTTAGAACGATCACATAGAACATTAGCCGAATATTTAAGACATTATGTAGATAAAGATCTAAACAATTGGGACCAATTATTACCATATGCATTATTCGTATATAACTCGACAGAACACACTTCGACCAATTATCAACCATATGCATTGTTATATGGAAGAGAGATAGACATACCAGTTAAATTAAAAAGTAATCCGGAACCGAGATATAATTATGATGACTATATATATGATTTAAAACAAAAAATGCAGGAATCGCACAAAATAGCGAGAGAAAGGCTAATTAAAAAGAAAATAAAATCTAAAAAACATTATGATAAAAAAGAGCATACTGAAGAATTAGAAGTAGAAATTAATACTATGATAAATTATTGTCAGGATAAAATGTCAAAACATGAAATTTGTTCTAGGTTTGAAAACATATTAAAAACAATGTTTAACGAAATATCTGCTCAAATGGAGCAAATGTATGAGTCAATAGGTAGATATACAAATAGTTTAGAAACAACAACCATGACCATTTATAAAACTATAACTATGGGTAGGCGTAAACGAGGTCTAGTCAATATAATAGGTTCAGCAATGAAAACATTGTTTGGAGTGTGCGACAACGATTGTGCGAAAGAGACCACTGATCAAATAGGAATAATTGAAAAAAGTAACGAACGAATGATACATTTATTAAAAAATCAAACTACAGTAGTCAAATCGGCAGTACAGGGAATAGAGGGCGCATCAGTAGAAATCAATAAGCTTTATAAGGAATTAGAGGAAAAGCAAAATGAATTAAAAACTAAAATAAATGAATTAGTAAATCATACTTCAACTTTGGACACCTTGGTGTTAACAAATAGAATACATAGCATTTTTACCGCGTTATTAACTCAATATTCTTATGAAACAACGACCCTTAGTTCAATAATAACAGCAGCTAGAACGGGTGTACTACATTCTAGTTTAGTAACACCTAGGGAATTAGCGAAACAATTAACACAAATAAAAATTAATTTACCAATAAATTTAAATTTGCCTATGGGCACAGATCCAAGTGAAATTTACGAATTAAGCAAAATAACTAAAATGGCGGTATTTTATAAAAATAATAAAATAGTTTTTCTAATAAAAATACCTTTAGTAACAGAACTGGAGCTGACCCTTTATAAAATAATACCTATACCACACCGTGTGGAAAATAAAAGCGATAATAAGGAACATAGTTTAATTTTAAAACCGGAATACCAATATGTCGGTATAACCAAAAATCGTAGGCAATATACCACTTTCACTGAAACACAATTATTACATTGTACAGAGACAGAGGCATTTACTATTTGCCCAGAATTTCAACCAATACAGCACGAATCGATTAGACAACCATGTGAAGTAGCATTATTTAAAAATCCAGACCTCTTACCACCTACATGCGAAGCAGGAGTGATAGTAATATCGAAAAATATATTTCATAAATTAAAATATGCAAATACATGGATATTCACCACCACTAGTGACACGTTGACCATAGTATGCCAAGGGAATAAGGAACCGTATATAGTAAAGATTAAAAATCAAGGTTTAATAAAACTAAACCAGGAATGTAGAGCGTATGCGGAGAATATAGTATTGAACCCGACAAGGGAAATAAAATCGAAATATTATATAAATTTCATTCCAAAAATAGGTGTGAGTGGTTTACCAGTAAAACTTAAAAGCGTGAAAAACATAAAAGTACGAAAAACAAAATTTGATTCGCATAAACTAGATAATGTACATGAGATGGCACACTCCCTGGACGAGATAGATAATATGATAGATGAGGAAATATTGAGACAATCGGGAGTAGATAACGATAGTAAAAATTCATACCTGATGTATGCAATTATAGGATTAATAGTATTTTCATTATTCTTATTATTTTTTATATATATATCGTATAGATGCAACTTGACCACTGGTAGAGCGTTAAGCCACCATCAAATGGCAGTAATTAATGATAACTTACCGAGAAGTCGAAGTACTTTCTACGTGGAATCCCCACTTAAAGAAAATAAAGCTAAAGAAAAATTGCTAGGAGATACACCTGATAGATTAGGTATGGGCGG
Source organism: Schizaphis graminum (assembly GCA_020882235.1). NCBI lineage: Eukaryota > Metazoa > Arthropoda > Insecta > Hemiptera > Aphididae > Schizaphis > Schizaphis graminum. Next base: position 1,318,327 of record CM037036.1, on the reverse strand, counting down.
ATTACCACCAATAATTACAGAATAAAAATACAAAACTAAAACGATAAATGTAAAAAAAAAAAATAATAATAATATGAATTATTAGTAATTAAAATAAGTATAGTAATAAAATAAGTATATAAAAAAAAAAAAAAAAGCTTTTGTAATTATTAAATATAATGTATGTGAGCTTGTGTTGTCGTTGCTTGTAATAAAAACTTTGACAATTATAATTAATGTTGAACTATTTTCATAACAGAGCTGAAACACATAAGTTCGTAATAATGGACTTTGAATTTTCAATGGTGGACAGGACAAGCATGGTGGTTATTTCAGGAGCTATCTCAAATAGCCTAGATCGATTCAAAATTCGTAAGTTGGAAGGTAGACCTTTATTGTTACCTGTCAACGAAGAACCAAGACCGATGAAAGACAGAGAGCTACAAGTAGCTATAAAAGAAATTAAAAGAGTATTTAGGTGTAAAACGGAGTTGAGAGATGCTTGTCTAGACCAGTTAAACAAAAGTTTGAATACGACAAGAAATAATTTGACCCCTGGATATATTGAGAGTTACATCTTAAAAGGAAATAAGGAGAACGTAATAGTAGTATGGAACGGGCACTCTGATAAAAGTATTCTGCACAGATTAGATTTAACGCAATTTCCAATCTTAAACATAACATGCTATGATAAATTATTTAATAAAAATTTCACGATACAATTCGAAAAATTAAGTACCAGAGAAATAATATACGAAGTAGATATAGGGACATTTAACAAGTCGGGACGCCTACTTAATTTGGTAGAAACGCACGACATGATTTGTAAAAAGAAACATAAAATTACGTATGCACACGATCCTACTGTGGATGTAAAGTACACCAAATGTATTTTTGACTTTATGATACGAAAACAAAGATATGAAAATTTAATAAAACACTTTTAAAATTATAAATTAAAATTTTATATATAAATTTAATTTCAGACATAATAATTGAAAACTATAGTTAAATCAACCACAAGGTAATAAAACAAAATGAATAGATTGGAACAGTTAAGCGCGGAAATTGCACTAAATATTGAAACACAATACCACATAAATCCAGAACAAGGAGATTGGCATAATTTTACTAATTGCTATGACTATCATATAGTCACCGCAAATAATTCGATTTTAGTACCCTACGAGGATGACAAAATTTTGAAAATGATATCTGCAACTAAGAGATTTTTATCAGATATGTGCGTCGACAGAGATTTGAGTGAGCCTTATTGTTATGAGTTAAACTATTTTTTAGAAATATTAACTAATCCTGCAGATATTTTGTATTATGATAGATAATTCTTCAAAGAATACTGGTCATTTCGGTTTGTGTAGTTAGCAGATAAATTCTTGTGAAATAACAGTGAGAATGTGTCTGCGACTACCTGAACCTACTTGATAATATAACACGTTGGTTCAATAAATATTTTATGATAAATCCGGTTGGATTGTACGGCCCGCCCACTAACAACTTTTGACAATTGATTATGATGGAGCGAGTTCGTCACAATCCAAGTGATGGGGGATGATTGACCAAACAGTTAATAATCAGTTAAAGATAACGTCATTTGCAAAGGACAAACTTAAAAATAAATAGTTGGCCATTGCATTTGGGGATAATATTTGATTGAGTAAACGAAAGAGAAAGACAATATAAAAATAATATGTAAATAAATATTACATAAGGAATTAATTAAAAAAAAAAAAAATATAAATTAAAGTATAAAATATAAAATTATTATTCAATATATATATACACTTATACTTAACGGAAACGTATCAGATACACTGAAATAATATAATAAATTATAAATAGAAACTACACATTACAAATATATTTTATATATATACCTAACTATTTTTATTCTATGGCAATAAATGCATTATTATTATACACTAAACTCTAACTTTTATATTTTATAAAATTATATCATTATATTATTAACCACTAACAAATTGAAATTTACATACTAACCAATTATATTATATAACTATATTAGATTATTATATTATTCACTAACCATTTATTTTATTATATAAAAAAAAAAAAAGGAAAAATTTGTAAGCACTAACAATTATTTACTAACCACTAAAAATTATATATTAAGTACACTATTGTAATCAATAAATTTGTATTGTATAACTGAAATTTCATGAAAATGTTCAAACAATTGTAATATGATATTGTAAAACATACAAATAATTGTAAAATGTATTGTAATTGAAATTATTGTAAACAAGTTACAAAACTTGTATTGTATTTTGTAAACTTATATAACTATTTTTGTGCTAAGACTTTTGAAAGATTTCTGTCTTGAGGACATAAACCTTTTTTTTCGTGGGGAGGTGCTACGTGCTCTGATGTCCTATACCAATAATATAATACATAAAGGGGTCCATACAGAGTAGGCCTAATTAATAAGATAAGAATCACTTATATATTTTAATTACAGGACGTAGGAATGAATAAAATACCAAACATATGAGGAGGGTAGCCATCGTACCACATCGGTGTTTGGCTAGGCCTGAAAAACAATAGTAATAAAACAACTTTTAACACTAAATCAAAACATAGGGAAACGAATAAACGTATCGATGCGTTAAACCTAACCCAACCGTGGGCGCACAATTATATATTTCAAATATAATGCTGATCATATCGCGAGTTCTGAGAACTCGGATATGGCATTTGCGGTTGACCACATGCGTAGGCGGATGGTCACCGGACGTCATAATGCACGCGCATCCTGAAATGGCGGATGGTCTTCGGACGTCATCATCGCACGCGCATCCTCTGAAATGCGTAATAGTGTGACAGGCGAATGACCTGAATACGAATAGGCCAGAAGGGACATGAGTAGGAGATCAGGGGACACTGACTATATAAGGGGGCCCAGGAGAGGACTCCCGCAGACGTGATTTTCCAGAGCTAGAGCAAGCACCTTCACGTCACTTTACACCAGAAATCGTTCATTGGGACTTAGTTTAATTTTCAATTAGTTTAATTATTTGAACTTAGAATATTTTCGAGCAGTTTTAATAAACACTTAGAAATATTTTGTCTATATTATTTCATCACAACCTATATCATTTTTGACAAGCTGTTGGCACGCTACAATGCTATGATAAATTATTTAATAAAAATTTAACGATACAATTCGAAAAATTAAGTACCAGAGAAATAATATACGAAGTAGATATAGGGACATTTAACAAGTCGGGACGCCTACTTAATTTGGTAGAAACGCACGACATGATTTGTAAAAAGAAACATAAAATTACGTATGCACACGATCCTACTGTGGATGTAAAATACACCAAATGTATTTTTGACTTTGTGATACGAAAACAAAGATATGAAAATTTAATAAAACACTTTTAAAAATTATAAATTAAAATTTTATATATAAATTTAATTTCAGACATAATAATTGAAAACTATAGTTAAATCAACCACAAAGTAATAAAACAAAATGAATAGATTGGAACAGTTAAGCGCGGAAATTGCACTAAATATTGAAACACAATACCACATAAATCCAGAACAAGGAGATTGGCATAATTTTACTAATTGCTATGACTATCATATAGTCACCTCAAATAATTCGATTTTAGTACCCTACGAGGATGACAAAATTTTGAAAATGATATCTGCAACTAAGAGATTTTTATCAGATATGTGCGTCGACAGAGATTTGAGTGAGCCTTATTGGTATGAGTTAAACTATTTTTTAGAAATATTAACTAATCCTGCAGATATTTTGTATTATGATAGATAATTCTTCAAAGAATACTGGTCATTTCGGTTTGTGTAGTTAGCAGATAAATTCTTGTGAAATAACAGTGAGAATGTGTCTGCGACTACCTGAACCTACTTGATAATATAACACGTTGGTTCAATAAATATTTTATGATAAATCCGGTTGGATTGTACGGCCCGCCCACTAACAACTTTTGACAATTGATTATGATGGAGCGAGTTCGTCACAATCCAAGTGATGGGGGATGATTGACCAAACAGTTAATAATCAGTTAAAGATAACGTCATTTGCAAAGGACAAACTTAAAATAAATAGTTGGCCATTGCATTTGGGGATAATATTTGATTGAGTAAGCGAAAGAGAAAGACAATATAAAAATAATATGTAAATAAATATTATATTAGGAAATAATTATAAAAATATAAATTAAAGTATAAAATATAAAATTATTATTCAATATATATATACACTTATACTTAACGGAAACGTATCAGATACACTGAAATAATATAACAAATTATAGTAGAAACTACACATTACAAATATATTTTATTATATACCTAACTATTTTTATTCTATGGCAATAAATGCATTATTATTATACACTAAACTCTAATTTTTATATTATATAAAATTATATCACTATACTATTATAACCACTATATAACCACTTAGCATTTACATATTATTCAATTTTCACTAACCATTTATTTTATTATATAAAAAAAAAAAAAGGAAAAATTTGTAAGCACTAACAATTATTTACTAACCACTAAAAATTATATATTAAGTACACTATTGTAATCAATAAATTTGTATTGTATAACTGAAATTTCATGAAAATGTTCAAACAATTGTAATATGATATTGTAAAACATACAAATAATTGTAAAATGTATTGTAATTGAAATTATTGTAAACAAGTTACAAAACTTGTATTGTATTTTGTAAACTTATATAACTATTTTTGTGCTAAGACTTTTGAAAGATTTCTGTCTTGAGGACATAAACCTTTTTTTTCGTGGGGAGGTGCTACGTGCTCTGATGTCCTATACCCATAATATAATATATAAAGGGGGCAACACATTGTAGGCTTAACTATTTAAGATAACAATCGCCCATGAATATTAACAAAAGACGTAGGAATGAACATACTACCAAATAATATGAGGTGTGTGGCCATAATGCCATAGAGGGTGTTACCTGAGTCTGGGAGACAATAGAAATAAAACAACTTTTGACTCCAACCCACACACAAAACACACAATCATATGTAATATAATTATTAAATATTAATCTCGAGTTCTGAGAATCTCGAGCGAGGCTGACCATCTGCATGTGGGCGGACGGTCGCCGGACGTCACCATACACGCGCATCCTGAAAGAGCGGATGGTCTTCGGACGTCATCATCGCACGCGCATCCTCTGAAATGCGTAATAGTGTGACAGGCGAATGACCTGAATACGAATAGGCCAGAAGGGACATGAGTAGGAGATCAGGGGACACTGACTATATAAGGGGGCCCAGGAGAGGACTCCCGCAGACGTGATTTTCCAGAGCTAGAGCAAGCACCTTCACGTCACTTTACACCAGAAATCGTTCATTTGGACTTAGTTTATTTTTCAATTAGTTTAATTATTTGAACTTAGAATATTTTCAATCAGTTTTAATAAACACTTAGAAATATTTTGTCTATATTATTTCATCACAACCTATATCATTTTTGACAAGCTGTTGGCACGCTACACAGCCACCGATTTATAAAAGACCATATAGGTTACCGCAAGCTCAACAAAAAGAGATTGAGGAACAATTAAGTAAAATGGAAAAAGACGATATAATAGAACGTTCAATGTCACCTTTTAATGCACCATTACTTTTAGTAAAGAAAAAATCAGATTCATCTGGTAAAGATAAATTTCGAATAGTAATAGATTTTAGAGCGCTTAATCAAGTAACATTAAATGAATTTCACCCGTTACCAAATATTACGGAAATATTAGACCAGTTAGGACAATGTCAACTTTTTACTATTTTGGATTTAGCAAGCGGATTTTATCAAATACCGTTAGCAAAAGAATCTCGGGAATTAACAGCGTTTTCGACCGGTCAAGGTCATTATCATTTTAAGCGTATGACTATGGGAATGAAAACAAGTCCCGCGACTTTTCAAAGACTTATGAATAACGTACTTTCAGGGATTATAGGCGTTAAATGTTTAGTATACCTGGATGACATAATAATATACGCGAAAAATTTAGCAGATCATAATAGTAAATTGATAGACGTATTTGAACGCCTACGGACGCATAATCTAAAAATACAACCGGATAAATGCGAATTTTTAAAGCGCGAATGTTTGTACTTAGGTCATGTAATTTCAGAACACGGTATTAAACCGGATCCGAAAAAGATAACATCAGTATTAGAATTTCCGACACCAAAGAACGTTAAACAAATAAAATCATTTTTAGGCTTATCGGATATTAGCTAAACCGATGACACACTTATCAAGAAAAGATGTAAAATTTGATTGGGACGAAAACTGTCAAGCAGCTTTCGATAAATTAAAAAACGCACTTTGTTCAGAACCGATTTTACAATATCCAGATTTTACAAAAGAATTTATACTTACAACCGATGCGAGTGGTAAAGCTTTAGGAGCTATATTATCGCAAGGTAAAATAGGTAGCGATTTACCGATAGCTTACGCATCTAGAACTTTAAATAGAAGTGAAATGAACTATTCAACAACCGAGTTAGAATGTTTAGCAATAGTATTCGGAGTTAAACAATTTAGACCTTATCTTTATGGTAGAAAATTCGTAATATTAACAGATCATAGACCGTTATCTTGGTTATTTAATTTAAAAGACCCTTTATCTAAATTAGCGAGATGGCGCATACAACTCGAAGAATATGATTACGAAATAAAATATAAACCGGGAGTACAAAATTCGAATGTGGATGCGTTAAGTAGGATGTATAATATACAGGAAATAAAAAACGAAAGTTATACCAGCTTTTTGGAAAAATCGGAAACGACCGTAATTGCGTTGTAATTGCGTGTGCACTATATTCTGTTTTGTGCGCGTCCCTCTAACCCTTTTTTCGATTTCGTTAATTGTATTAAATTTAATACTTGTATCTAATAAACTTTTCTCTACTATTTCACTTAAATATTTATTTTTATCAAATTCTTGCGGACTTCCGTAACCTTCCGCTGTAATTAATTCACTATCTGTTTTATTTTTATCAGATTTATTTATATTTAATTCCACTTGAATTCCTTTTTCTTTAGTTTCACTATTAATTTTTTCTCCCGATAATCTATCGTTTAATTCGTCAGTTATACTACCTTCCGTATCACCACTCATAAATTTATTTTTATATTAGGTACTCATTAATCACCGAAAAAATAACTATTCTTAAATTAAAACAAATTGTCTATTCTATTCATATACTTAAATGAAAATTAACTTATTTAATCCTTAATAATAATAAATTACGTCTAAATTAATATATATAGTATTTTTTTTTTTGATTTTCTTTTCTTTTAACTAAATTATATTAATTGCTAACTTAATAATATTCTATTTTTTTTTTTATATTATTTTTTTTTTTTTTTTTACTTAATTATTATCGTTTTTGTTCCAAAATTATTCTCATTAATTTTTAAATACTAGGCCTTTGCTTCTAAAATTCACATTTATTTTCTCAATTATTTTTTAATCAACACTATAGGTCTTATTTCTTGCCTAAAAATTCACAATTATTTTCCTCAATTATTTATTCAACACAATAGGGCTTATTTCTGCCTAACTAAAATTCTCAATTATTTTCTCATTTATTTATTCAACACAAAATAGGACTCTCTGCCTAATAAAAAATTCACAATTATTTCTCAATATAAAATAGGTACTCTGCCTAATAAAACTCAAATATTCTCAATATATAACTCAATAAAAACTTAAGACTTCACTGTCTTTTATAAATTCACAAAATATAAGGTCTTACCACTTGCCTTCTAATAACTCAATATAACTCAATAATAGGATTTAAATTCCCTCAATAAAATTCTCAATTGTGATACATATATTTCTCTAATAAATCAACTTCTTTAAATTCTCAAAAATATTTCTCCGTATTTTTCAACGTATTATCCACTTTTTATTTATTCTCAACAATTATTTATTACGTATTATTTTCAACGTATATTCACTTTTATTTTTATTTATTCTCAACAAATTATTTATTCCGTATTATTTTCAACGGTTACCCTTATAAAATTCTTCTCTCAAAAACGATAATTATTACGTATTAATTTCAACGTAAAATCCTAAAAAAAAAATCTTCTTAATTCTCAATAAATTATTTACCTATGTTCACTCTCTTTTTTTTCTTATATTTATTTAAATCCTCAATTAATATTTAATTCTATTCTAAAAATTCACTTTTATTTTCTGAATCTGAAAAAATTATTTTATTTTATTCACGTTTATTTTTCTAAGTCCGAAAAATTATTTTATTTTTTTCTTCGATTATTTTCTAAGTCCGAAAAATTATTTTATTTTTTTCTTCGATTTTCAACTATTATTTATTTATTTCTATATTACCTTTATAATTAATTATCGAAATTAAATTATTGATATACTTTTATAATAAAAAAAAATTTAATTATTCTGACTGTTAGAAAAATTTTCTGTGTCACTATTATTTATTAATTATTTTTATAACTGGTTGCAATTATTTTATTTCAATAAAATATTTTATTTATTAATTATTACTTATTTAAATTTCCTTTATTTTATTCTTTAATATTTAATTTAATTTAATTTATTTATTTAAACACAAAAATCGGAACTTAAAAATTTCTTAAGTATTATAAAAATTATTATATAACTTATTATTTATTAAATTGTTTAATTTATTTTATTTTATTTAATTGTAAAAATTCCAACTTTAAAAAAAAATTATTTTAATATTTATTTAATTATTTTTAATTAGAAAAATTATTATTGATTGTTAAGAATTTATTATTTTATTTTACGGGGAGAATATATATACACCTTCACAATAAAAAAATTTTACGATGGAATATTAATTCCAAAGGAGACGGATCAGAGCTAGCGCTTAATAATTATTTTACATTACAAAAAAAAAATTATAACTCACACTACGACGGCTTGAGTTGCTGTTTCCATTTCTGGTTGTTGAATTTTTTTGACGACTTTCAATCGGTTGGCTAGCTACGCGTATGATTCTTTCTCAGAGTCGTTGAAGTTGACGTTATGCAGTTGTCCTCTTCAACAGTGAATCGTGATTGATTTGCCTCTCGAATTCTTCGTTGAAAAATTAAATTTAAAAAAAAATAAATAAATTCGTCCAAAGAATTCTTCTTGAAAGATTCCTACCGACTGCGCCAAATTTGTAGTGGGCCAACAGCTTGTCGAAAAGATATAGGTAATAATGAAATAAAGTAATCGAAATATTACTAAGTGTTTTATTAAAACTGATTGAAAATATTCTAAGTTCAATTAATTAATTTAATTGGAAAATAAACTAAGTCCAAATGAACGATTTCTGGTGTAAAGTGACGTGAAGGTGCTTGCTCTAGCTCTGGAAAATCACGTCTGCGGGAGCCCTGTTCTGGACCCCCTTATATATTCAGTGTCCCCTGATCTCCTACCCAGGTCCCTTCTGGCCTATTCCTATGTGCGTCATTCGTTCTCACGCTATTACGCATTTCAGGATGTACGTGCGATGATGACGTCCTTTGACTATCCGCCCACGCGCAGGTGGTCAACCGCAATCGCTGTATCAGAGTTCCCAGACTCGCGTTGTGGCTGCTATATGATTTATGTTATCTCCGTATGGTTGGGTTAGGTTACATATTCTACCTAGTAGTGCGTCTCCCAGCGCATAGGGTTGTTGTTAATAAGGCTATTACGATGTCTAGACGTACTTTATCATATTTGGTAGTTTGTTAATTCCTACAAAATAGTGTCTTTGTGTCGGTGTGTATTACACCGATTATTGCTGGTTGTCATTTTAATAATATTATTCCTACGTCTTAGCTCCCCCTTTATGTATTATATATTATATATTGTGTATGGGACATCAGAGCACGTAGCAATATAATAAATACACGATTAAATTTGCTTCCGTCATTACAGTTACTTTTTCTGTAAATTAATAGAATAAATTACAAATTGTAACTCCCCTGTTACGAATGTTGTTAATATTGTATATTCAATACAATACAATTTCACCTATGCGTCCACATTGTCCGCGATTCGACGCAATCGGATTGGTTACTTGATTTCTTTAGTTGTGTATCATAATTGATTTTCCCCGCTGATTGCTAACTACTAAAATTCAACACGTGATTTACCTCTGACTTTTTTATTAGCATATAGTCGGATTGCCTACCTGTTAGGTTTATTTGCGTGTAAACTGATTTTTACCATAGATAACTGATAAAGTATTTAACATTCAAAAACTCGCTTTGACTTAAAATATTTTACGAACAAAACAGCACCCGCCTATCGATTAAAAAGTCAATAACATTGCTTTCAAAAACTTTTATTTTGCAGAATTTTTTTATTTTAAATACATACAAATACAATAAATTAATGGATAAGATTTACTTCCATATAAACAATTTGTTTTACTGTGAATTACTGATTAATTAATAATACCATTGTCATAGTGCATGCGTTGTACACTCAATAGTCAATTGATTTAATATTTGATCCATGCGCCGACATTGTCTGCTATCCGACGCAGTCGGATTGTCTACCTAGCTGGTTTAGTTTCCCTTAAAGCTTTTTGTAATTTGAGTTCATACAAAATTCTGATTTCATTTATTGCGCCAACATAGTCCGCGATCTGACGCAGTCGGATTGCCTACCTGGTAGGTATAGTTCCATTGAATTTATTTTCACAAGTGATTATCGATTATTCAACGCTCAAACGACAACATTAGACTTAAACATTTTTTCCTACTTTCGATGGCAGGAGGTTAGACAATCCGCCGTAGAGCGGATTCCCCAGCCAGGTATCGATTTTACACCGGTCGAGGGCTGATAGCTAGACACTTAAAAGTCTACGTCTCAATCTCAACTTTCAAAAACTTTTCACATTCGAAAGTAGACCGCCAAACAATCGAACGTCTTATCAATTCTCGACAACACCCGCCTTATCATCCCGATAGAAGACTAGCAGTACCACCAAATCTTCCTTTTTTTAAATCAATCTGCTTTCAAGCTCTTCCATCCGTCCTAGGGTTTTCACTTACACCGAGTTTCACCCAAAGCGAGTTTCACGGGCCGCTAGTCTAATATAATAAAACGTGAAGCAGTCCGTCTCTAGGCCTCCAGGTGCGACGCAGCAAATTGCAGAGAGCCAATCGTAAATTAGATTTATCCCGACCCGTTATCACCGTTTTACGTTATCGTGCTATCCAGTGTTGCCAAGTCAGCCATTTAATAGCTAAAACTAGCATTTTTTAAGGAGCCACTAGCCAATAAAAATTACATCTAGCAGGTAGCCACAATTCTAGCAATATTTTCAAATTTAATTTTAAATACCACATTTTCTAGCACTAATTAATTTTATCAAATACGACGTCGTATAATTTGATACTGATCAACGTCCGTGGAGTATTAGTATAGATAAAGATAACGGTAACCGACTGATAACAGATTTTATTACCGGTAGAATTCCGCCGGTTAATTGTCTGTTAACGGCGTTAACTTAACGCTAACGTCGCTAACCGGACATTGTAAGAACGGGCCTTAAGATATTACTATAATGGTGCTTATAAAATATAGTACCCTATAGACTCCTAACGTTTTGTTTTTCTTTCAGTAGTTACCTTTGAGCGGTCTTGTTAAGGGTCTGCGCTCGGCCCACGTTTTTTTTTACCTCGTTATATTGATCAATAAATATACAACAGTTATGTGAACGTTCGTTTTAGTTATTTTAATTTTAATAGCTAACAATACGTACCAAAATTCTGACGTGTTATCACGACGAGCGTTTGGGTGTAAGACAAAAGTTGAAAAGTCGTTTAATACATAGGTACCTTTATATATAATAATAATAATAAATATTTTATTTATATTTATTATTATTCACTCATAAAATGGATATTGATTACAAATATATTCAAAAGAAAATCAACAAGAATGTCTGTGTGTGTGTAATGAAATACGAATTAAACGAGTAAAGCGATGTATAACGCAAATTCAGTGACGGTTCGAAAACGGTTTAAGTGCTCGAGATTTGACGTTAGTTTTCAACTCAAACTGTAGTCGATAGGATTAGGCGTTAGGATAGGATAGGATTTAGGCAGGTGGAACGAGATCGAATCCCGTTCCGGCGGTTCTTCCGGGGGCGCTTTGATTAACAGTGCGAATCACTTTTAGCATTTTTTTTCTTATGTTATTCTAATTATTTTTTCTTATTATTATTTTATTATATTAAATATGAGGTTGACTTACCAAAATAATTACACTAATAGGTGCATTGCCATTATTTATTTGATTTTAAATATTGTTCAATTTAGCACCGTTTTACAATTTATTTTAATTTTAATTTGCAAACATTATGTAGTAGGTTTTATTTTATTATAATAAATATATATTTTAGAATATACCAAAACAGAACTTGACCTGAATATAATGGGAAGCAAATTTTATATTTATTATATATTATGTGTAGGTATATTAAAATATTGTAATTATTTGTTTATTATTTAAAATAATTCAACAATTACAATAATTTCGATATTCGATTGTATGTATAGATATATATATAAGAGTTAATAGTGTATAGTTATTCCTTGCTCACTTATAGTTGTTATTACATATACCTTGCTCACTTACATATTGGTAGGTAATTAAAATTACATAGACTTTATGAGTACATTACACACACTTCAGTTTTATTATTATTATGTATTATAATATTATATTATACTGCAGTACTATGAAAATAAAATAAAATATAAGCTTATATTTGATATTAGTTCCCTAGCAAATCACGGCACCATCTCCTTTTTAATCGACGCCTGGGGTTGCCAGGTAATGTTTGGATGGATAGGTTTTTAATGAGTGGGTTATGGTGTGTTTGCAGCCGGGCATGAAAGATTTTGTAGAAGGTACGTAAAATAAAATCGAAATCAACTTTATTACTTTTTTTTTTTTCAAAGCGTACGATGATCCATGCATTTTAGATTTTTAAATAAATAATAATAAATTATAATAAACAATAATAATAATAATAAAGGTATATATTTTTATTTATTAAGTTTACAGCGCATATGGTATTGTATAATGATCATTATGTATGTAATGCGAAATGCAACGCGATATGTGAGATGAGAATTATAGTTCAATAATCTATGAAAAAAAAAAATCATTGTTATAATGTTCAGCTATGATTCAATATAAAATAATAATTTTAAAATAAAAAATTACGTAAAAAAAAAATGCAAAAAATCCGGGAAGCCATGATCAACACATGCCATCGCCGAATCGGCCGGAACGAGATTCGTTCTTGATACCCCTGCCTAACCTATACATTGGGACCTAACGCCTAGACCTATCGACTACAGTTCGAGTTGTGGAAGTCTTCAAAATCTCGAGCATTTAAACCGTTTTCGACCCGCTACGAATTTTGCGTCCAGCACCGTTTTTCCTATGCAATTCGTATATTTCGTGTGGAATGAGGCTCGGATATATTCATATGAATTGTGTTTATCTAGAATATTTGTTTGTATTGTCATTTTTTATGATGACATGTATTTATGATACAATATAGGTATAGATACCAAATTTATTGAAAGAATTAAATATTAATGACCACACCTCTTTAATTATAATTCCATATTATTATCAAAATACATTAAACAAATGCTTCTTAATGCTCTCTTAATACATGTATTATGTTTAATTAGATATGTAACAACAACAACTTATTTATTATTGTATATTTTTTACTAAAAAAAAATATAATATACACATTGTTAGAAAAATGTATATAATAATATATTCATGATACATTAGTATAAGTTTTTATTTTATTAGAAATATATAACAATATAAAAGTATAGTTAATTATATTCATTTTAATGTTTTAATAAGTTTTAAGAGCAATAGACATTCTCGAAAAAGCGATACATAATAATAAGCGCGATAACGGTCGGCGGCGGTGATATCCCGTGATAATATAACGTGTCCACAAAACGAAAAAGGGCTTCAAAAGACGTAAGGCGGTCGGCAACAGCGATAAGGCAAAAAAGTGATAACGGGTCGGGAAAAAATCTAATTTTACGATTGGCTCTCTGCAATTTGCTGCGTCGCACCTGGAGGCCTAGAGACGAACTCCTTCACGTTTTATATTATAAGACTAGCGGCCCGTGAAACTCGCTTTGGGTGAAACTCGGTGTAAGCGAAAACCGTTGGACGGATGGAAGAGCTTGAAAGCAGAAATTTTTAAAAAAATGAAGATTTGGTGGTATTGCGAGTCTTCTATCGGTATGATAAGGCGGATGTTGTCGAGAATTGGTAAGACGTTCGATTGTTTGGCGGTCTTCTGTCGAAAATGAAAAACGTTTGAAAGCTGAGACGTAGACTTTTGAGTGTCTAGCTATCAGCCTTCAACCGGTGTAAATAGATACCTGGCTGGGGAATCCGCCTACGGCGGATTGTCTAACGTTCAGGCGTCGAAAGTAGGAAAAAATGTTTAAGTCGAATGTTGTCGTTTGAGCATCGGATCACGAAATATTTCGACGCAATAACTGAAATAAAAATTTTGTATGTTCCCTCGGAAGTCGATAGTCGGGTGTTGATAATATGCTCGTAAAAAAGTCAGAGATAAATCGCGTGTTGAATTTTAGTAGTCAGCAATCAACGGGGAAAATCAATTATGATACACAACTAAAGTAATCAAGTAAGCAATCCGATTGCATCGAATCGCGGAGAATGTGGACGGATAGTTGAAATTGTATTGAATTGTATATTATTATGTATTGAATATACAATATTAACAACATTCATAACACGGGAGTTACAATTTGTAATTTATTATATTAATTTACAGAAAAAGAAACTGTAAATACGGAAGTAAATTTAATCGTGTATTTATTCATAATAAATATAAAACAAAATATTTCTGAAAAAATCGAAAAAAAAATGCAAAAAATCAGGGCGGTTATGTTACGGGATGTGCCGCCGCTAATTCCGCCGGGGCGGGTTTCGGTCTTGCTATACCTGCCTATTTTAATCATGGGGACCTAACGCCTAAACCTATCGACTACAGTTTGAGTTGTTAAATTCTGTCAAATCTCGAGCATTTAAACCGTTTCCGATCCTCAACGAATTTTGCGTTAAGCACTGTTTTTCTTGTGTAATTAATATATTTCGTACGTAATGAGAGTTGGATATTTTTATTAATTGTCTTTTACATGCATTTGCGAACAATATCTTTTGACATATTGTAATTTTTTACGTGCATTACATTCATTTGTAATATTAATTTAATAATATAATAATATAATTTTTGAATTAACCAAATTTATTCAGAAATTTAAATCCTCTAAAACTTACTTAGATAGTCTACATTATTAATATAAATACTTCAGGCAATACATTAAAGTCAAATTCAAACTTATTTATTGTTAGTATTAATATTATTTATCAAACATTTTTATTCTAATTTGATGTCATCGTGACTGATTACTACTATTATAGCATATTACCTACTGCATATTGTATGCATAAACATAATAACAAAGTCGAATGGCAAAATGTAAATTGTACATAACATGCAATATATAGCAATACACAACACCTTGGTTGTGTGTGATGACATATTTAATATATTTACCATACTATAGTGTATACACTAATTTAATGTACCTCAATTCTTATAGGAACCTGATCACTATAATTCCAAATTATATACAAAATGCATGTTACAAATGAAATTTATATAGCTACTTTTGTTCTTTTCTAGGCCAATGACCTATGTGGTCGAAGTGTTTATTTATAAATAAAAAAAAATTCAATTTAAAATATTGCTATAGGTATAATTACCATTTATATTTGTATAGTTATATTATTTATGTTTATTATTTTTCATTGTATTTTTTTTATACATATTTTTATTATAAATACATGTATCGTGTTAGATATTATGTAAATAAAAAAATATAATTGAGGTAGGTATTCAATGTTTTAAATTGTATAAAATTATGAATTAAAGATCAATATAATATTTTTAAAAGCCTTTAAAGTATAGTAAAACTTATTTTTTGTCATGTACCTATTACTATTAATATAATAAACTTATAAATTGTTTATATTCTAATTAAATATGCATATAATAAATGAATAATACTTACAAAAGACATGATAACAACAGTCTTAACAAAACATTAATGTTTGCAATTTATTAATTGTGTTCTCGATTCAAAAATAAAATTTTTATATAAACACATCAATATTTAATTACCAGTAGGTACCAGGGGCGGACTGGATGCTTTAGAGCGGCCTGGGAATTTTTTTTAAAGCGGCCCAAAAACCATTGTCTAACCTAATTATAACATTTATGTTTAAAATACGACACATTTTTTCCATTGCATATTCAAAATATAAATAATAACAGCAGATATATCATACGTTTTAGATTATATATTTAATTTATTGGTTTAAGGAATTAATAGTTTATGAAATGTTTTGCTTTTTTAGGCTAAATGGTCTATAACCGTTTGGTGCTGTATGTAATTTAAAATACTTTTTTCTGTAGCCATTAAGACAAAAGCTTCTAGATTATCCTGTGTCATGCTGTTCCTATAAACGGTTTTCACCCGAAAAGACAATTTCATTCATTTTTATAGTATAAAAAACAATTAAAAATTCAATAAATTAATTCATGTTTATTTTATTATTTAAATATGTTGTTGTTGCATACATATTATTAATTATAATTTAGTAAAATAGTTCACGACTCACATTGTATTGCCGCGCAAACCAAATTTTACAAAATTGACTATAACACTGAATACTATATATTATTATAATTTAAAAATCATAATAAGTTAGTTATTTGTACAACCAAACTGCCCCGAGACGGCCTATAATCCCTGCATTTTTCGACCGGCCCATCGGGAAATTTCCCGATCTCCCGATCTGCCAGTACGCCCCTGGTAGGTACTTTTATATTACTCAGATTAATAAAATTACCTAAGTGCTCCTACTGTATAATAGTTACTGGTTACTCAACTAATTAAAAACAATATTTCAATTATTATGTACTAATTTTCTATTTGAATCAAACACATAATATATTGCAAATGTTAAATATATGTTTTGGTATCAGCTTTGTTGTTATGTTTTTTGTAATAGTACTTATTAACTATCACTGAGTATGTTGAATTTGCTTATGATCAAATAAAGATTAATAATTAGGTAATAAATGTTTAAAAAAATTTAATTATATTTCTAAATAATATATCATATTGTAAAAAAGATTGGTACCTACCTAATGACACACAATATGAGTATGTATGGCATACTTGTGTAATATTTTAAGAGATTATGCTATAATGTATTTATTAAAGTTATATACAGGGTGATTTTTTTATCAAACAACACTCATTATTTCAAAAAGTATTAACTTTTTTCAATTTTTTATTTTTCAAAATTGTTAGTTTTATACTTTTCTAAAACTATGTACAATTTTTATTTTTTTCACTTTAATATTTAATAGTGAAATCACTATCAACTTTTGATTTTCAAATGGCAACCTATACTTAAAATGTTATAAAATAGTAGGGATATTTTTTTAATGAATTCTTACGTTTAAATTACTATTTTTCATTTAACCGTTCGCGAGTTATAGCTGCTCAAAGTTGGGCGGTTTGAGGTTTTTAGGTGTTAATCCCAAAGGTTATTACGGCTGTGAGACATTGATTAGAACACAATTATTAGATAATAATTATAAAGACCAGTAGTTCAAATTATAAATCGTTATCGTTCGACCAAAGGTACTAATATCGTTGTAGTTTAATTTGTACCTCCTATTACCTACACGAACTATACGAACTATGGACTACGTGGACTATGGCACTGTATCCGTAATATCAAAAATTATGATTAATAATAAACACAGATTTCTATATAGAACTAGATAGCGAACTCCCGCTATCAATTGAAGCCAGGTTTTTCGGTTGGCATTATATGGTATTTTATATGGTAAATATTAATTATGTTGTATTGTATTTTATGATGTCTAAACCTGTTGTTTAAAAAAAATAAAAAATATTTTATATAAATCATTTTTCATTTATTTCTATATTTTACCATTAAAAACGATGTTACATTTATACATTTTGTATAGGAAATGTAATGTTTTGCCAACCGACAAAATGGCGGAAACTGATACGCGAGCTTCACTATTAATAATATAAATAATATACGAGTTCCTTATCTAGTTAGTATAGAAGTCTGTGATAATAAATAAGATGAAAAAGATCTTATCATTTTAAATTTTTATTATGATAACAATATCATAATATGAAAATTCTTCCTAAACCACTACCACGATTAAAGATATCTTTAATCGTGACCACCAGTGGCGGCGTGAACTTTTTTCATTCATGAGACAAATACAATATTTTAGGGACCACCCACCCCCAAAAATTATCCTTTAAAATTTTCAAGTATTAAAAATGTTCAAAACATTAATTTTTTTTTTTTTTGCAAAAACTGTCCTTAATATATATTAGATAGATAGATCTGGTGGCTAAACAAAATATGAATAATTATTGAGGCTTTTGTTTTGCACCTCTTTACTTACTATCACAGAGTAATCAGTGGTACGCCATCTAGCATGGCTTAAATATATACTCATGTTGTCTAGTGTCTACAGTACATACCAATGGTTAGTCAACTTTTTGCATTAACTGGCCACATTTGCAAATTTAAGAGTCGCAACCAGACAATAATAAATATTTTCAACACATAGTTTATGTTATGAATTTATGACGAATTAAGATAGATAGAGTATACATGGTTCAGATATTTTTATAGAAAATATATACTTTTCTGAACTAAAAATAATAAGTTAACTTTAGTTCCATATAATGGAGGATTAATTTTAATCATCTAAGTGAAACGTTTGAAATAAATACTACACTATACTAAATTGTTAAGCTGATGGTATACTATATTATATAATGGTTGATTGTACATTTAAATAATTTTCTAAAATTTCTTTATTTCAAAAACCATCAAATAAAAATATGATAAAATAAATATAAATACTTTAATTAACCAAACATTAATGATTTTTTTAGTAAATGTGAAGTTAAAGCAAAAGTATCAATAGTTTGTTCAATATCAATCTCAATATCACGCTCACATGATAGAAACATTAAACTTTCAAGTCTAGATTGATTCATTGTAGATCTCAGTCTTGTCTTAATGATTTTGACCTAAACAAATTTAATGTATTTAATTAATTAAATAAGTAAAAAATTAAAGTATAATTTTATATTTATATCCAATAAAATAGATACTTGAATACTTCATACATGACTTATTCAATTTCTCTAAAATTTAGGACTGAAAATAATTCAATAATATCAAATACCTTGGAAAAACATCTTTCAGCAGAAGATGATGATGCTGGTAATGTGCATAACCCCTGATATGCCAAAAACAAATTAGGAAATGCCGTATGTAAATCATGGTTACTTAAAAGTTGCATCACATCTAGTACAGTTGTCTCATTTTTTGTTCCTGGATCAATTATACTTTTTTCATGAGATTCGATAGATTCTTCATCAGATGAAATAATTTCTTCATCAGAAAGTGCAACTGCTTCATTAGATTGGCAATTATGAAGAGTAGTTGGTAATGTTGAACTATTAATTAATTCAGTAAAACATTTACTAAATGTAATATATTCTGATATGAGTTGTTCATGATTGATGCCGTCAATCCATTGTGTTATATAAGTGAATGAATCAATTGGTAACTTATACAATTTGTTCTCTGCACACTCGATTAAACGTTTCGGTGAGAGAAGTGTTAAGTCCTTTAATACTTCTCTTGCTCCATTGAATCGGTTATTAAAAGATGCTGCTATTTGGTCTAATACGGTAAAATAAGTATTTATTTTAAATCTGAAATAAAAACAAAATATATTAAAATTTAACATCAAAAAATACCACAAACCAATAAAAAATATAATTTTTTTTTAAATATATTTGGAATTTTCAACAAAAGAGTGTCAACAATGAATTTATTTAACTGTTCACTTTTTACTTTTCTGATACTGAATCAAATTTTTCATCAGAAGTTTGTTCTCCAGCCAATAATTTCCTTTTACGAATTCTAGTTTCCTTGAAATCACACGTCTCAAGGTCATTTTCAATTGCAAATAATTTAGTGTCTTTTACAAGTTCTTGAAACTTTTCTGTAGACCTCATTTTTTCTAATTCCCTTTTTTGCCATATCGATTAATTGATAGGCTTGAATAAAATCAATAGCTTTAGATTGCAAATAACAAGATAAAGGAGTTGTTATAGCAAACATTTGTTTCATAAGTTTCATAATAAGAACAAAATTAAAAGAAGAAATTGTTGTCAAAAATATACGTGCATTTGATGATGTCACTCTATCAGTTGAATTTGAAAGTATTTTAAGAGCTTCTTTGAGAGCATCAAACTTATCATGAACTACTAAAATCAC
Source organism: Schizaphis graminum (assembly GCA_020882235.1). Lineage (NCBI taxonomy): Eukaryota > Metazoa > Arthropoda > Insecta > Hemiptera > Aphididae > Schizaphis > Schizaphis graminum. Next base: position 1,297,776 of record CM037036.1, on the reverse strand, counting down.
TCGATCGTGAGATGTCCAACGTGTATCAGAAAATGTTTTAAGCTTCTTTATTCTGTCTTTGGCTTTTGTTCCAATGTTCAATTTTTTTTGACACTCATAGAATATAGCGGTGCGTTTCCGAGCTCTCATAAATCCGATTAGTCCTTGTAGATCACCAAAAAAGTTTCTTGTGTCTGTTGAACTATCTAAGGTGTCAACAATAGCTAAATTTAGAATATGAGCAAAGCACCATATGTAAACTGCCCGTGGATTTTCATTTTGTATGAAAGTTTTTAGTCCAGAATAAACTCCTTGCATGGATGCAGCCCCGTCGTATGCCTGAGCACACAATTTTTCTTTCCAGTTGATATGGTATTTTTCTGAGATGGCACAAAATGTATCAAACATACCTTTACCAGAAGCATCTGAAGCAGCTTCTAAACATAATAATCTTTCATTTATCTTGCCTATAAAGAAAAACAAAAATATTTTTTTTTTTTTTTTTAATAAATCTATAAAAATAAGTTCTACCACTTGTACATACTTAAGAGTATTTATTAAGAGTAGTTAGTAGGTACCTAATACACTTAAAATTAATTGTTTTGCTTTTGTTTAAAAATTACCTTCATGAACATATCGCACTATAAGCGAGAACTGTTCTATATTAGAAATGTCAGTAGTTGTATCAATAATAATAGCAAATAAATTAGCACTGATCAAATGTTTTATTATAACCGAGCGAACTTGATTTCCAAGAATATATAAAAGGTTGTTCTGACTTTCATGTGACATGAATGTTAAACGATTCTTTTTATCTTTATTTGACCACATTTTGTCTAAGTGAGCTGTGAGAGGTCCATGATAGTTGCCAAGTAATTTAAGCAGTTCAATAAAATTACCTATAAACAATAATGAAGATATAATTTAAAAAAACTGTTTAAATCTTCAATATATCTCCTACCATTTTAATTATGAAAATAACTAAAACTACAACTTTTTATTTTACCTTGATTTTGTGAAGATATTGTTTCATCGTGACCCCGTAGAGCTATATTTTGTCTAGCCGTTAGAATTAAAACTTTAATAATAGTTCGAACAATTTCTCGATTCTCTGAAATCTTTGCATGACTAGAATGACGTAGATGCATATCAATTCTTATATTTTTTGAAAACAAACTACGACTTATTTCAGCTTGTAAGTGTTCTGTAGTAAAGGCATGATTATTTAAATTTCTATTTAAATTTTTCCAATCATTAGAACCTTCATGAGCAAGAAGCAGTTTTTTAGCTTTAGTTAAGCCAAACAACTTGCATGAAATACAATAAACTTTATCTAATGAAGGAGAGTAAGACAACCAAGTTCGAATAACTGGAGAATTATTTGCCACTGATTTATAATAATATGATTGATGGAAACATCTTAATCTTCCAGCCGAATCTTTTGTTTTAGGAAAAGATTTACTTGGCAATTCCCATGGTGATGGCTGGCAAGGTCCATATTGCATAATATAACATAACATTTCATTCGATATATAATTAGGAAATTTACCTGGATCATTTGGAAATAACTCTGGATCAGAACCTATAAAATTTTAAAACCACAAAACAATTATTGTATACAGAGTGATTCTATTATCATAATACACTCATTATTTCATCAAGTATTGACTTTTTTTAAAAATATTTTGTATCATGTTTTTCTCAAACTGTTCAGATTAATTACTTGTATATTTAAAGCAGATTATTTAGAATTTAAAAAAAAAAAAATTTTAATAATAACACATTATAAAAATTATCAGAAAATACTCTATTATTAATATCTATAGACAGAAACTTGATTTAATATTTACCTCCATCAATTTCATGTAAACTTAAAGTAGATACATCACATGTTGCATTACATTCATTAGAAAAGTCAGGTTGTGAACTTATAACATTAATTTCTTCAACAGAATTTATACCAGTTTTATGAGCATTACTAGATTCACCAAGTTCAGCCTCTAAAGAAACACCTTGAAAATTAATTTAATTATTTTTTTAAATTAAATAATTTAACATAAGACGATTTTACTACTTTTCATGACTGTGCAATGTACATGTTAAAACTTTTAAGAATATTTAAAAAAAATTGTTTAATAATAATACAAAAATGTATCAGAAAATACTCTATTATTAATATCTATAAACAGAAACTTGATTTAATATTTACCTCCATCAATTTCATGTAAACTTAAAGTAGATACATCACATGTTGCATTACATTCATTAGAAAAGTCAGGTTGTGAACTTATAACATTAATTTCTTCAACAGAATTTATACCAGTTTTATGAGCATTACTAGATTCACCAAGTTCAGCCTCTAAAGAAACACCTTGAAAATTAATTTTATTATTTAAAATAAGAATACACTAAATGTTTTGAAAGTACACTCATTCCATTTTCAACCATGTAATAAATACAATTTAATTTTTGTATGTACAATTCAATGCACACATAAATAATTTTTAGAGTACAGCTCTGTATAAAATTATTGTGTTTGTGTTAATTAATCAGAATGTGTCCCTGTATATTTGAAATTAAATAATTACAATTTATTTTGTTTAATTGTAAATTACTTACTTGTTTTTTCAGTTGTCTTAAATGAAGATTCAACTTTAAAAAAAAATGGTATTTGAGTCAATTTAGTGGGTTTTTTGTTGTTGCATTTCTTCAGATGACGACCCCAGTTAGTACTATTCAATGTACCGCGTTTTTTACCACAAGCCGCACAAACACTTATATTGTTCATTTTGAAAAAATATTGAATATTTTAAAAGCACATTATCATTTATCAATAGGTTAGGATATTTCGATTTATACGAACAACGAACTGTCCAGGCGCAATGGTATTTTACTCTTTGGATATAACTTGTTTTGACTCTTATACTAAAAATAGATATATTTATACGGGATTTTACAAATTGTTGTTATTGCAGACATGATATCGATAAGCAGTCAAGGAGATGGGTATATTTACAATCGGTATAAATATTGATCTACCTTTAGGTACTTTTACAAACTCCTTGTTTATAAGTTATAAGCCTACCTAATACCTAATATTAGGTAATATTAATTATTTACCTATTAATCTAAGATCGTGAATATAACTAGATAGGTACATATTGTGTACCAACCGGCATCTACCGACAACCACCCGGCACCCACCCACCCACCCACCCACCCACCCAAATAGCCATGAGACCCGGGTCTCATAGAACCTTTGTCACGCCGCCACTGATCCATCATGTAAGTTTCAGACGAAAAGTAATTAAATAGTTTTATAAATAATTTAAATTATACAATTGAGTATATTTGCAATCTATGCAATATTTAGCTTATAAAAATAAATTTTATAAATTTTACTTTAATTGTATAATTGTTTTCTACCTAATAAAAAAAAACAGATAATAATTGATGTGTAGGTATTAGATAAATACATTTTATTTTTTGAATCAAGAACACAATATATAAATTGAATACATTAAAATTTTGTTAAGAATGTTGTTATTATATCTTATGCTAACCATTTACAATGTTCAACAACATTTAATAGTAATTAATTACAAAAAATGCGTTTGAGTTTGACACTATACTTTAAAGGCTCAACTTTTAAAAGTATTATATTAATCATTGATTCATGATTCAAAACGGTTTAAACATTGAATACCTCAATTATATTTTTTTATTTACATAATATCTAACACAATAGGTAACAAAAATATGTATAAAAAAAATACAAAGAAAAATAATATATATAAATAATATAATTATGTACATATAAATGGTAATTATACCTATAATAGCAATATTTTAAATTGCATTTTAGATTCTGAACGGAGTGATGAATGTATTGATTTTACAATGATGTGTGTTTTTTTTTTTTTTTTTTTTTTTTGTTTTTGTGTCTGTCGACAACATTTGGGCCAGTAAAAATGCTTCGATTTTCAACTTCAGCCCCTCTTTGAAAAGGAAATCGGATCTAGTTGGTACTTTGGGGGGTCAAAAGTTAAAATTTTTCAATATTTTTTAAATGAGTCGGGAAAAAACTTAAAAAAATGACGGAAAAAACGGGATTTTTTACGCAAAACCAGTTTTCGACCAAATCGAATTTTTTATTTTGCTATAACTCAAAAACTAATGGATGTAAATACTTGAAATTTTCACCAAATGTTTATATTAGCGTTTTCCATACATAGGTAAATTTTCAAAGAATTTAGACTTTTTTTGAGCTATTTATAGACAATTGAAATTTTTAATTTTTTTTAGTATTTTTTTTTAAAATAACGATAAAAATTTTTTGGCCGGCCAGAAAATCTTGAAAATTTAATACAAGGATTCTTATAAGTTGTTCTTAAAGTGATAAAAAAAAATCCGAAATCGTTAGTCACAATTTTTTTTTATAAGTGCTTAAAGTTCGAATTTATATGAAATATGTCAAAATTGCGAAAATTGGCAAGTAATTTTGTGGTTGAAAAATCGTAAAATTTTTTTCTTTTATAACTAAGTTTTTAAAATTTTATACAAGGTTCTCCATACATTTTACTTCAATTATCTAAAATAAAAACTCTACCGGATTCAGACAAAAATTTTTTATGAGTGTTTGAAATTTAAATTTTTACAAAACCGCGTTAAATAACGGATTAGCCTAAAACGATTTTTTATATTTGTTTTTATTCAAACAGTATAAGTCGTAAATACTTTAAAATTTTACCAGTTATTTAGATTGCCATTTTCTTTACGTGATTCGATTTTCAAAACATTTTGACTTTTTTTGAGCTATTTATAGGCATTTGAAATTTTCAATTTTTTTTTATTTTTTTTTTATAAATGTCGATAAAAAAAATTTAGCTGGGACAAATTACTTGAAAATTTAATTGAAGGGTCCACATAACTTGTTCTAACTCACATTCAAAAATTATAAAAATACATAGGCACAATTTTTTTTTATTAGCATTTGAAGTTCAAATATTGACAAAAATTCGTCAAAATCATGAATACTTTTCACTATTTGGTAGTTAAAAATTTATAAATATTTTTCTATCAAAAGCTAAGAATTGAAAATTTAATACTATGCTGTCTATAAGTTAAGCTTAGAATAATTATAAAAAAGTTTGAGGATTGTTCAATTGAAAAAATTTCACGTGTGTTTAAAGTTTTAATTTTAATTTGAAATCAAAAATACACGTGTAAAATAACTTTTTACTAATAAATAATTTTTGATTTTTGTTATTTTTAAAAAATTACTAAACGTAAGATCTTGAAACTTTTACTTAAATGTTTGAATTAGTTTCAAAGTAGAATATATTACAATATTTAAGTATAATATATCCTAGACTGACAAATCATCTCCGTTCAGAATCGTTTTTCGTATACAATGATACCTATCATTGCATTCAAATTTAACCTTCCCTAGTCCGAGGTCCATCCCACCCCCTAATGTACAGCAGAGCGATACTCACTTACCCGCTTTTTTTTTATTTATAAACAAAGGCCTCGACAACATAGGTCACTGGCCTAGAAAAGAACAAAAGTAGTTATATAAATTGTATTTGTAACATGCATTTTGTATATAATATGGAATTATAGTGATCAGGTTCCTATAAGAATTTATAGGTACATTAAATTAGTGTATACCTAAACTATAGTATGATAAATAGGTATATTAAATATGTCATCACACACAACCAAGCAAACTATTGCTACATATTGCATATTATGTACAATTTACATTTTGCCGTTCGACTGATATTATGTTTATGCATACAATACCTATGCTGTAGGTAGTATATTATAATAGTAGTAATCGGTAACGATGACATCAAATTAGAATAAAAATGTTTGATAAATAATATTAGTAATAACAATAAATATGTTTGGGTTTGACTTTAATGTATTGCCTGAAGTATTTATATAAATAATGTAGATTATTTAAGTATAGTTTTAGAGGATTTAAGTTTTTGAATAAATTTCGTTAATCTAAAAACTGTATTCTTTACTATTATATGATTAAATTAATATTACAAATGAATGTAATACACGTAAAAAATTACAATATGTCAAAAGATATTGTTTGCAAATGCATGTAAAAGACAATTAATAAAAATATCCAACTCTCATTACATACGAAATATATTAATTACACAAGAAAAACAGTGCTTAACGCAAAATTCGTTGCGGATCGGAAACGGTTTAAATGCTCGAGATTTGACAGAATTTAACAACTCAATCTGTAGTCGATAGGTTTAGGCGTTAGGTCCCCATGAATAAAATAGGCAGGTATAGCAAGATCGAAACCCGCCCCGGCGGAATTTGCGGCGGCACATGCCGTAACATGGCCGCCCGGATTTTTTGCATTTTTTTTCTCGATTTTTTCAGAAATATTTTGTTTTATATTTATTATGAATAAATACACTATTAAATTTACTTACATGTTAACAGTTACTTTTTCTGTAAATTAATAGAATAAATTACAAATTGTAACTCCCGTGTTACGAATGTTGTTAATATTGTATATTCAATACATAATATACAATTCAATACAATTTTACCAATGCGCCCCATTGTCCGCTATTCGAAGCAATAGGTTTGCTTACTTGATTACTTTAGTTGTGTGTCATAATTGATTTTTCCCATTGATTGCTGACTACTAAAATTCAACACCCGACTATCGACTTCCGAGGGAACATGACAAAATGTATAAAACATATTTGTACATAACATATTTCGAAATGAGAATTAATGAAAAGTTCTTATTATTTCACCAATTCCGCCCACAAAGTTCGCGATCCGACGAAGTAGGATTGCCTACCTGGTAGGTTTATTAGCGTATAAACTGATTTTTACCATAAATAACTGATAAAGTATTTAACATTCAAAAACTCACTTTGACTTGAAATATTTAACAAAACAGCATCCGCCTAAAGATTAAAAGGCAATAACATTGCTTTAAAAAACTTTTACGTAGCACAATTGTTTTATTTTAAATACATACAAATACAATTAATTAATGGATAAGATTTACTTCCATATAAACAATTTGTTTTGCTGTGAATAACTGATTAATTAATAATACCATTGTCATAGTGCATGCGTTGTACACTCAAAAGTCAATTCATATAATATTTGATCCCTGCGCCGACATTGTCTGCGATCCGACGCAGTCGGATTGCCTACCTAGCTGGTTTAGTTTCCTTTAAAGCTTTTTGTAAATTGAGTTCATACAAAATTTTTATTTCAGTTATTGCGTCGAAATATTTCGTGATCCGACGCTCAAACCACAACATTCGACTTAAACATTTTTTCCTACTTTCGACGCCTGAACGTTGGACAATCCGCCGTAGGCGGATTCCCCAGCCAGGTATCTATTTACACCGGTTGAAGGCTGATAGCTAGACACTCAAAAGTCTACGTCTCAGCTTTCAAACGTTTTTCATTTTCGAAAGAAGACCGCCAAACAATCGAACGTCTTATCAATTCTCGACAACATCCGCCTTATCATACCGATAGAAGACTCGCAGTACCACCAAATCTTCATGTTTTTAAAACTTTCTGCTTTCAAGCTCTTCCATCCGTCCAACGGTTTTCGCTTACACCGAGTTTCACCCAAAGCGAGTTTCACGGGCCGCTAGTCTAATATAATAAAACGTGAAGACTTTTCCTTTTGTCCGCCAGTCGCCGACGCAGCAAATTGCAGAGAGCCAATCGTAAATTAGATTTTTTCCCGACCCGTTATCACCGCTTTACGTTATCGCGCTATCTCGAAGTCGACGTTTAGTTATTACTGTATATATCGGTTTTCGAAAACTTTTCGACGTTTTAACCCCTTTTTTGTAATTTTTTTGGCGTTTTACGGCCCCGACGTCGTGTTTTTCGAGTACTCCGTGTTTTTTTACTCCCGGTAGAGTGCCCGTTTACTACGTGTTTGTTTCGCTGCGTTCGCAGTCGCGTTAACCGAGACGGCCGCCGACCGACGTTCTCGCAGATTTAATTTTGACTTTTTCAGTTTTCGTAGTTCTTTTCACGCTTTTCTTCGATATTATGGTATGGTTTTTCGCGTAAACCGCGTCTTTTAAACGCCGTACTTTTACCACGTTTGTACGTGATATCTGTTAGTGTGATTGGACGGAACGATTAAAATCGCCAAACGACGTATGAGGTATGTACGTCCTGCCTACTCGGTATTATTTTAATTATTTGAATCAACACTGCAGATTATTTTTTTGGATATCAAACGTCCTGACCACACCGTATTTCTTTAAATATCAAATGTGTGTGTACTGCATTAGTATCTATTATCATATGTGTTGCAGGTGTATGGTCAATGTCGCGGACCATTGATGTTCGTATGTTCGCACAGTGTTGATTTACTCATATATTACATAATATAGTTAAATTACTGTTTTGGATTCAATAAATCACATTTTATCATTTTATTTACATTGTCTTATCCTTTATAACTCAGCCCTAACACCATTAGTCCAATGTTTTACCTCAAGTAGTGCTTTGTTGCACAGAAGTGTTTATCGACGATGCAGGTTCATTCGCAAAGCACTGTCAGCATGTACTCCAACAGAGTGAATTGAAGCTACACTATGTTTTTGATATAATTAAATAGTTACTTTTACTCAGGTGTTATATATATTACCAGCATAAACAGATTAAAACATACGGAAAATGTTAATAGTTCATAAGTGAGTTGTTGAATTAGAGTAGTTGATTAACTATGTATCGTGTGATTCTTATAAGCTGAATAAAATATAATGTAATCTACATAACGTGTGTGAAGTTGGGGTACCAAAGCTAGGGTACCAAAAACTAGTGATAAGAAACCTAGTAAGTTGTGTTGCATTTCATTTAATTTCAGGGGTGTCGTACTATTGTACCGAAACTATGGTTCCTTAATGAAGTAGATGTCGCCCTATGTCACACAATAATTTTTGTAAATAGTTTTAAAGTATATAAATAAATTCTATTGGCGTCATTACCTCGATAATTATACCGAACATACTGACATAATATTGTCATCACAACATAATGACAAATGCATAATAATGGAAAGTTAGGTTATAAATTCAAAATTCCTCAAAAAAGTCTAAAGACTATACCATTTAACACGTTATTCAGTCTACCTTTACATTAGCTAATAAGAATAACATGTAATTTTACTTGAAGTATTTAAAACATCACTTTTTACCGAAAAAGGTAAGTATGATACCTACATCTGTCTACCGTAAGTTTTTTATTAATTACGTAAGTACACACCTTATTATGTTTCTATTTCCAGTTTTTATGAATTAAAAAACCTAATTGCTGCTTGTATTTATAGAACATTGAATTTTTTATTTAGATTTTACCGATTTAATACTAGGTGTGTGTAGTACAACAATTTGGATATTTTAGGGACTGATTAATACCTAAGGTATGTCATTTGTTGTAGTGTTGTAAAGTGTTTAAATGTCTTTTAATTTGTTATAAACTATATCCTTACATATCACTTAGTATTATATACCAAGAGGTGTATTGCATACTACATAAACATCATTATCGATTGTATAGGCGAAACTAGATAATTTCATAAGGACAGGCCAAATGATAAATATCAAAAAAAAAAAAAATTCTAATTACAATATAAGTTTTTGATTAAAATTGTTATTTTTTATTAAATGAGTGTTATCCAGTCAGTATTAGATCAGGCCATGGCCTGACTGCCTGACCCGTCGTTTTGCCTATGGTCAATTGTACAGTAATATTTCATTGAATAATTACTATGTAATAATAATTGAGTTTCAGCATGAATAGTGGATTTCAACGCATATGCTGTTACAAAACTAATTTGATGACAAGAATAAATCATTTATCCATTCCAGCCCTGCTATTTACATTTACTGTTAAAGCATTATGATTTATGACAAGAAATCATCATTGAATCTGTTATAAAACACAATACTTTTGTATCCTTTTGACATTTAAGATTTAATACATAAGATTATAAAATTATGAATCAAATTTGTATTGTTCAAGAAAACACATTTGCATGTGTTGTTACCTAAGTTTGATAAAATGTTATTGTTAAAGTTTATTACATAAAATGGTAATTACTAATTCAACTACAATAACTTTTGAATCCAAATTTACTATGTAGTATGCTGTTGAGACCAGAAGAGTGTTGTATACTGGAATTTAACATGGAGCTAAGGGTTTCATAATCATTTAATTTTATATGATAAATAAATACATTTATATACCTACTTATTTATATGTTGAAAAAGTGTTACTTGTCAGTACAGACATGGTTATTTGTTTAGAATAAATAAATTATGAAATTCTCTTATAACTAATTAATTAAATTATTAGGTTTGTTTTAAAATATGAACTAATTATCATAGTATCATAATCGATTTGCACTTAAAATATTTGACATTTGTATCTGTTTGTAACGGTTTGTAATAAATAATAATTATAACCTTATTTAATATTTGTATGCTTAAATTATTTTAATTGTAATAACTATGTCTGCTATTGTCACAGTATTCACAAGTTCAATGGCGAATTGAAATAGAAGCGTATAATTTTGAATATAATATATTTTTGTAATTTTAAAAATTAAAACCTATCTATTTTAAACTTTTCAGGTGTTGTGATCCTGCTTTTCCCGACCGATTTCTGTACTGCAGCATTGCCTTATTTAGTTGTAGTTAGTATTAGTGGTAGTTGTAACTAAAAAAAAAAAGTAGTTTTAGCTGTAGTTTTAGTTGTAGCTGAAGTTTTTTTAAAAAAAAAAAACTCAAAAAAAGTAGTTAGTGGTAGTTGTAGTTGACAAAAAAAAAAAAAATTAGTTGTAGTTTTAGTTGTAGTTTTAGTTCTAGTTCTAGTTGTAGTTTTAGTTATAATCTTTGTTGTCGAAGAGGGTCTTACTCAGACAGCTAAAAGTGCCGACGAATTGTTGATTCCGACACGAAATAGTCGAAGAGTTAGCTCAGACATCAAAAAGTGCCGACGAATTATTAATTCCGACACGAAATAGTCGAAGAGTTAGCTCAGACATCAAAAAGTGCCGACGAATTATTAATTCCGACACGAAATTGTCGAAGAGTAAGCTCAGACATCTAAAAGTGCCGACGAATTGTTAATTCCGACACAAAATAGTCGAAGAGATCTTACTCAGACAGATAAAAGTGTGGACGATTTTTTAATTCATACATAAAACAATTTATAAGCTTTAAAATGAGTTTAAAAGAAAAATTGGATGAGGTAGCTCATTATATTGTGATCCAATATCCAAAATTAAATTTTGGGAATGTCTCAGTTTCTGACAGTTGTGTAACTAATATTTGCAATATCATCTTTAATAAAGAAAATGATCGTAGTTTAAAAAAAACAATTGCAAATGCTATCAATAGAAACACTTCATCTCTTCGTAAACGTATTGCAAGTATGAACAATACTGATTTATGTAATGTGTCAAAAATGAGCAATTCTGATTTATGTAATGTGTCAGAAATTAATAGTACAATAATAAAATGTATTGAAAAGTATAACTATACGTCTTGTGATTTCTTAAATTACAATAACAAAATTCTAAATGATATATGCAGAATCATTAAAGCCCCTGCAGATAGTTTTCACCGTAATAGAGTATATCAAAAATGTAAAAAACACTTCAATGTGTCTTTGTGTAATCCATCAGATGACACAAACCATATAGATTCAAATACTGCTTATATTAATGAGAATTCTGGTATTAAAAATAATAGTTTTGAAAATTTCACTTCATATTCTGATTACACAGAGCCTGAGCTTGTGCAAAATGACTATGTTTCACTTGAATACACCAGTGTATCTCCCCAAAGTGATTATAATTGGACGATGAGGGATCCACTAATACTTAGTAGTACTCCAATTCTAACAGAAAACATAATCGTTGAATCTGATTTTGTTACACCAAGTAAATTAGAATGCAGAAAAAGTGTTGGACTTGTGGCAAGTCCCCTTAGAAATGCATTTTTTAAGAAAACTCCTGTTAAGTCTGGTGTTGTGCTGCCTTTGGAAACAAAAAATTGTTTTCCAAAACAATATAACAGCAATGAATGTCCATTTTTGAAGGAATTTTCACATTTTCATATGATGAGTGGTCTCATATGTTATATACACATGTTAACGGTAAAAAACTTTTGGATAAGACTAAATATCCTATTATGTTCAGAAAGCGCATAAAAACTGTGAACAATACATGTGTTATTAATGCGAAAAGGGTTAAATATTTTAATAACCATTGCAATGTGCTCATGTATTGTAGTCATGAGGGGTGCAAAACTTTTAGAATAAAAGTTCAGGCTCAAAACCGAACGTTTGTGGCAAACGTATATAGTTCTGGTTTAAATTACCATCACAATCCAGATGACAATGGTCTCACGAACCACGTAAAAGGGTTTCAGCGAGACTTGAACAAGGAAGCGCTACAAAAAACTAAAGCGTTTTCTTTCAGGTCAGAAACTATTGACATGGCATCACCCACTCAGTTGAATTGTGGCAATTTGCAAGGCATTAAATCAGATGACGCCATCAGGAAAATCAGATCAGAGGCTTTGACTGCCGATGATTACGATAAAGATGATTTTCATGATATTTTATTGATGTGTAACGATAAAGAAAACAACTTTGTACAGCATGTCGGTATACCGTCAGTGCACTGCTATAGTAAAGAACAGTTGGACATACTAAAAAAACTGATTAAAAGTCAAAATGCAGTAACTGGTTACTTGGATGCAACTGGTACATTGATAAGGAAAATTGACAAGAACAGCAAAAGAGTTCTTTACTATGTTCTAGTCGTAAATGTCCCTTTACCTAGAAACTCGAGTGTCACGTGTCCCGTTGTTGAAATGATTAGTTCAGCGCACGACATAGTTGCAATTTCACAGTGGTTGAACGCTTTTAAAGCATTTGTTTTGAAACACAAACTGACTTGGCCCGTATTCACAAACATAGTGACGGATTTCAGTTATGCACAAATGAATGCCTTGTGTATAGGATGGAATGGTTTTACCTCCATATTCGATTACCTTAACTGGTGTTACAGAGTATTGGTTGAAAACAATGACGGGTCTAATGTCACGATCATAAACATCTGTGCGAATCATTATACAAAAATCATAGTAAACCATGTCTATACATATTTTCAATCAGAGTCAAACGACAGTAACACTGTAGAAAAAACTAAAATAAATAATGTTATTGATTGGATATGTTTACTGTTTAACGCAAAGAGTTTGGACGATATAGAAAATTGGTTCAAAATATTTTCATTAATATTGTTGTCTCCATGTAGTACTGCAAATACCAAAAATGCCATTAGTACAATGAGAGACAAGTGTAATGTTAATCACCAACTGTCGAATGAATCGAACGACGAAGGCAAAGATTATTCAGAAGAGATAAATAAATTTCTATGCGAATCCGACACGAGTAATTCCATGATGTACTGTAGATTTCAGTCTATCAAAGAACATGTTAAAACTGAAGTCTTAAATTGTGCTGTAAATTGTGATAATATAATTATTAATGAATATTATAATGAATCATATTTACACGAATTCATAGTCAAATGTGTACCTTTCTTAGCATTGTGGACACCTATTATGAATAATAAAGCCAACAATGGCATTGAAATCCGCCAGAGTAATGCTACCGTTGAGTCTTGGTTTAAAACGGTAAAAGTTGACATACTTGATGGTGACCGAAGGTGGAAATGCGGTCGGTTTTTAAAACTTATGAGACAGCGTGTGATCAATGTACACAAACAAATAAAGTATAACATTAGAAAAAAAACTTGTACGCGTGCACTTGATTTTGACAATAAGTCACGGCAGATAACTACCAAAGTAAATGGGAAAAGAAAAATCTCAGCAATTTCTAGTCATAACCATTTGGACGCAATAGAAAGTTGGGGGAAAAAAGAGAAACAACACAAACATCTTCAACCCACCAAGTACCGTCCTTTCAAAGCCCTGTCGTTAAGAATCCCAAAGTCTTCGACCACTGCTACAGCAGATGAAAATAACCGTACGCCCAAAGTGGTCGATGGTATTGAAAGTGTTGTGGTCATAGAATGTGACAATGTGACCAGGTTCACTGTTGATGAGCCTATTAACGACGTGGTTGTCCGTGATTTAAGTAAGCCATTGTCGGATGATTGTTTAATGAAATCCGTTTCGACACCTGGCAGTCATAAATCTCCTTTTCGACTATCAGTGAAATCTATAGATTTATACGACAACATGCTCCCTAAAGATTTGACGTATTATAAACCAATTAAGATGCCAAAGAACAGAGATTATCTAGTTGGAAAATATAATTACATATCTAGTGATCAAAATCATAACATTCTGACTGACCTTTACTTCCTAGATTTTGATTCATTGTCTGGAGAAAATTGGTTATGTAACTTTGTTATTGATATTTGTTTGTTGTCTTATGCTATTAAGTTGGATTTAACAAACACACACATTTTATCATGTCAAAATGTGACACAGCTGATGGGAAAAAGAGAAATAGGCGAAGAGCATAAAAAAATTTCTTTCACTGAGAACAGTATGGTTATCCTACCATGGTTAGTTAATAATAATTCTCACTGGATTGTAGTTTTTATAAATTTCAAAACCAAACAGTGTTACATCATGGATCCAAGTATGCCATATGACACAGAAAATCGACCATCAAAACTTCGTTCCAAAAAAGTATTTGAAACATTGAAATCAAATTGTACGTACGGTGACGACAAACGACAATGTCCAACGTTAACACTAATTGCATGCCCTTTAGAAAACATACCAATACAAAAAGATACATTTAATTGTGGAGTTTATGTAATATATTACGCATTTACAATTATGGACAGCTCTAAGTTTAGTTTAGAGTTTGATCCTAACATTCACAGAGCATATTTAAAGACCTATCTCTTGGAAAATTCTGAAGACATGACAAACATATGCCTATACTGTAATTGTCACTCAGATAAACACCGTTGTCATCAGGAAGACGAATGCGTAGAATGGGTGTCGTGTTCTCTGTGTTGTCGCTGGATAGCCATCAGTTGCATTCCTAAAGAAGACAGAATTGTTAATTACGAAATTAATGATTTCTTCTGTTTGTTGTGTCAAAAATTATAAAATTAAAATATATTAAACATAGACTTCAGTAAGTTGAACAAGTTCAACTTCGGTTAACTACCAATTTGTATAATAGTTGACTATTTTAATAATAATAGTTAAAATGTCTGGGAATAACTATTTTGTCAAACTAAAGGGCATTAAAAAAGTATTTAACTAAATTTATTTTTCAAAAGTATCACTATTTGTAGAGCTAAATGATTACTACAATATAAATAATTAATTAATGTTTGGTATTAGGAAGTAGTATGTGTGAATGTAAGACAAGAACACTTAAACAATTATGAAATATTTAAACAATAACTATAAAAACATGTTACTATATTTAAAACAATAAACCAACTATCTAATAATATTATTATCAAAGATTTTAGATAACTTTATAAGATATTTTTCGCATGCTAATAAAAAAAAAAATAAAAATATTCTATACGACACATAGATACGTAGTATGTAAAAAAAAAATAGCAATGTTTTGTCAAAATGCAATTAAAAAATTGATAATTGTTTCTAATAGTAAATGAAAAAAATATATTTACAGAATAACCACAAGGCAATACCTTAAATCATGTTTAAATTACTTTTCATTAAAAAATGCCCGGTTTAATTTAATTTTTATTAGCTAGTCTTGTTACAGTAACTTGTAAAATAATTTAATCCCAAGACTCATGTACTTAGGTATGTTAATCACTAGACATAATTTCAAAACACAATTTGTAACCACACCAGTCATGCATTTCATACATCTGCATAACTGACAGTCCGCAGTCTGATATTTCAAAGTGGGACGGCATTTAGTGTTTTGATTTGTTTAATTTATATTTAATGTATAAAAATATACTCACTTGAAGTTTCAACAATGATCAATCCAATATAAAAGGTACAATATGATCATCTAGTTGTTGACCTCTCCGGAACAAAATGTTGATGAAATTAAATTTCTGAAATAAAGATATGATTATAATAATTTTTAGAAATTAGTTACCATAGATAATCCAAATCAGTATTTAAAAAGATAAACTTTTTTACCATGTGTATCTGTTCATTAACACCTAGTTTTAGTCTTTTTCCGGGCAGTTATTAATTATTCTATAATGAAGTAATCAATGATTTAATTGAGTTGTATTTAAATTAAATTGAAACATTACATATGGCATATCAAGATACTAACTTACATGTGTTCCTATACAACAGTTTAAGAATATTACATTCAATAATTATTATAATTGGATCTCTATAAAAAAACCTATTAACTTACCGGGTGAACTAGGTAACGGAAGAGCCATTATTTTGTAATTACAATACATTTCAGTTGTGCATAACATATATTTAGTATAAAGTTAGCAATAAGAACAAATTTTGCAAACTGTTTTAGTTGAATTGATCAATATTCCAACTTTGTCACTAGTCAACAGCTCTGAAGACATACTCGCATCGCAATCATCTTTTCTATGAATATAAATAAACAAAAAAAGTGATTAAAAAACTATTGCTGTTCAATGTTACCTATATTCATTTTTACATACCTAGACATAGTGTAGATATAGCATGTGGAAGTAACATGTTTTCCAAATCATTAAGAAACATATTTTTCTCTCTCAAAATGTTTTCCACACAACATATCAGCTGGTAGTTTGTAATCAAATTGCAAACCTAAAAGTGTAACAAAAAAAAATAGCTAATTTATACTACAAAACACAATTGACTTAGTATGCGCGTGATGTATTGTACACTGTTTTGTTTTGATTTTTATAGATATTATGTCTTATTGTTTACTAACAAACTTAACGTAAAAACATAACGTATTTGTAGCTGTGTAAAATTATGTTGTATATTTAACAAGTACCATTGACTTGTTTGATAGTTAATATAATATATTTACCAAGCAGCATCTTTGTGGGGAAAAAAAACCAGTTTCTTTTTGCGTTTTCATTTATCCGCACAATTTCACTACGCATTTAAAAGAATAAACACTCTTACGAATCAACAATGTAATAATACGTACTATGTATATTATATTATAATGCACAGTATAAAACGCTGTGAGCGCTAAAAAACGTTTTACAACATTTTATTGTGCCTGTTACTTAGGTCGCTAGCGGCAAGATCCATATTCTATAAAGAATAAGCTAGCGGGGCTCGGGCACTTGGACCCCGTGATAACAACCAGATTTTTTATCACAAAATTTTCATAGAAGAAACGCAAAAATCGGAGCCAACTGAAAATGCAGGAGTACCAACAATGAAATATAAAAATTCCCTTATTTATGTATTTTTTAAATTCAAATATTATTGTATAATTCGTAAATTGAAAAGTATTTCGTTTACGAAGTGTTTTCCGGGAAAACCGTGAGAGATAGGACGAAAGTCGTAAGACATAAAATTTATCCCCATAACTAGCTGCATAGGTTGTATGCATTTGATTTTTCGAAAAACCGTTATTTAGGATTTTTTAACGTCGTACTTAGGTCGAACGATTTTGAAAACCCAAAATTTGAAATAACGAGTTATTGGAAAAAAGAAAAACTGATTCTGGTGTAGAACATTTTAAACCTCTGTGATAAATTGTCGTTGGGACTCCCGGGTGACCGAGAAAACGCGAATGACAATTGAAAATATCTAAATATTAAAAAGCTCTAAGTGTATCAATGTAACATAAAATATATAGTTTATAATATTACTCAGTCAACACTTTTATTCATAAGAGAAACTTTAAAGTTAACTACTCTAAATGTCAACAAAAAAATAATTAAACACATTATATATATATATATATAATATATAAATATATCTAATATATACATTTCTACTTCAGTAATATTAAGTAATAACTTTAAAATACAAACTTTTTAGTTCAGTTCAAATATAGTTGAATTACAATTTGAGATCAACAAAAAAATTAAAGTGCAGGAGTAGCTGCTTATAATTTTATGTAACTTTAACTGCATTTCTAAATACAATTTGTAAAATTTGAAAAAATTGTTAAATATATTATTATATGGGCGTTATTAAAACCTGTCCAAAAAAATTAGGAAAAATAATGAATAATTACACATATAGCGTATTAGATAGATAATTAATGATTTCATGATAGTCTTACTTTATATAAATTACCATTAGAATTTACCAGTTAATAATTTTTCAATGAAAGTCAGTAAAGTTAGCATATTAACATATAACCTATGTTATTTTTTTTGCAACAATTTAATCAATAACATATTATTTAAATTTTAATAAATATACCTAGTTTGATTACTTTTTCATTCATATGTTACTGTTTATAAAATAACATAAATTTATAAATTATTAAAAATATTAATAAAAAATATATCAATAATAATTTTTAAATCACAATGTGTTAAAATTAAATTATTGAATATTTTAAAAGTAATCATCTAATATTGTTAAATAATAGATTAAAAATATTAAAGTTACTATTTAATGTATCGATGAATACTATTTTGAACATAATTATCATTATTAACTTATAGTTTTAAATTTCAAAACACCAAGGAATTAGTATGATGACCAGGAAATAAAAACACATATTTAATAAAAAAAATTAATTTTATTTTATTAATTAAATTTATTTATGCTCCATTGGTAGGAGCTACCGTATCTGTGGCAGTAGCTGCAGCAGCAGCAGCTGCCTCAGCAGCAGCAGAAGCAGCTTCAGCTTTAAGCTTTTCAGCCTTAGCTATTGCTGCTTCTGCCGCTGCTGAGGCAGCTTCTGCTTTTGCAGCTGCTGCAGTTGCCATGTCTTGTTTTGTGGCGGCTGCTGCTGGCTTAAACCAGCAGTCAGCAGCCTTGTGGCCCCTTTTTGAGCAATGTGGACATTCTAGAAAAACAAAAGAATTTAATTAATTAAAAAATATCCATGATAAAATGTTAATTGGTTTTTTAATACAATTTTAGATGGCCTACATTTCTGCAAAGGGGCATTTAATTCAGCAAATGTTGAGTCATAAAAGGCATTTTAAAATAAGATGTTATAATATACGAAGAGTAATTTAACTGGATAATAAAATAACATCTGACCAACTGTTTAAATTATAATAAGCATGAAATATAAAATCATTACTTTTAGGTGAAAGTAAAACAAAGTGAACGTATAGAGTTTAAGTACAAATGAAAATTTTGAATATATTATTTTGCTATAAACAGGGTCGATGCTAGAAGTATTGGAACCCTGGACGGAACCATGTTCCCTTAACCCCTTTTCAACCTAGTTTGAGTAGGGAACATTAGATACTAATTATTTCAAATTGTGTAGACTGTTGATGCGTATTGAAAGATAAATTAAATAAAAATTATTTTCAGTTTGGCGTCTTGGGCAGCTACTCAAGGTGAGCATAGCTTTGGCGCCGGCCCCGGATATAAACGACTAAAAAATGGACAATTCACAGATAGATAACACCCCAAACATGCTTTCTTTGGTTGCACTGAAGACAGTGATAGGTATTATCAGGTAATTATATAAACGTTATGAAAAAAGTTTATGGTTATGAGTTCTAATCAATAAAGTACTTATAAGTGAAATAAGTAAGTAACAAGTTTAAAAAAAATTATACACATATTTTAGTCATTGTTAATGTGGTGTATTACTTACAATATGTGTAAGGTTTGATACACCTGGATATAACATTTATGTAGATAGAACTCAACTATAAAAAGCGGGTAAGTGAGTATCGCTCTGCTGTACATTAGGGGGTGGGGTGGACCTCGGACTAGGGTAGGTTAAATTTGAATGCAATGATAGGTATCATTGTATACGAAAAACGATTCTGAACGGAGATGATTTGTCAGTCTAGGATATATTATATTTAAATATTGTCATATATTCTATTTTGAAACAAATTCAAACATTTAAGTAAAAGTTTCAAGATCTTACATTTAGTAATTTTTTAAAAATAAAAAAAATCGAAAATTATTTATTAGTAAAACGTTATTTTACACGTGTATTTTTGATTTCAAATTAAAATTAAAACTTTAAACACTCGTAAAATTGTTTAAATTGAATAATCCTCAAACTTTTTTATAATTATTCTAAGCTTAACTTATGGACAGCATAGTATTAAATTTTCAATTCTTAGCTTTTGATAGTAAAATATATATAAATTTTTAACTAGCAAATAGTTAAAAATATTCATGATTTTGACGAATTTTTGTCAATATTTGAACTTCAAATGATAATAAAAAAAAAATTGTGGCTATGTATTTTTAAAATTTTTGAATGAGAGTTAGAACAAGTTATGTGGACCCTTCAATTACATTTTCAAGTAATTTGTCCCAGCTAAATTTTTTTTATCAACATATATAAAAAAATAATAAATAAAAAAAAAACACACATCATTGTAAAATCAATAGATTCATCACTAAAACTAATTAGTAGGTAATACCAATAAGTATACTTACTATTTCTGTTGTACTGGTGATTATTATTTTTGCGGCCACCACTACCTCGGCCCCTTTTACCACCACCGCCACCACCGCCGCTGTTTACGCCATAATTATATATTATGGTAGACATCTAAACATAAATACAAATAGTTAAATTATAGGTATAAAGTGTATATTATAAGTGAGACAAAGTTATTTTAACCTTATGGCAGGCGCGCTACTGCATATTTCATGAGCAGGCGCGTGTCATACTTTAAAGGACAGAAAGCTTTTCATATATATTTAATTAATGAAGGATAAATAAATAATTTTTAATAAAAATATTTTTTTATATTTTTTTCGTACATTTATTTTTAAATAAAAGTAATTAAATAATTTTTAGAATAATACTACTATACTATATTGTCTATATTAATAGTTAGGTATTTATTTAAAGAAGTATTATTCAAAAATATTAATTGATTATTATGTAATACAATCATTAAATATATTTAAAATTGAACTTGGGTATAAAGATAAGTAAAATATTAGAGGTTGTCATCAATATCGTACTTACTTTTATGTGTGCTGTGTGGTCCTAATGGCTAATGGTAATAAATAATAATAATAATTATAAATTATAATTTATAACCGTAGACAGTCCGTAGTGCTGGAACGCGAAATACAGAGTGACACGGCGACCGGGTGACGGCTATCGGCTCTACCTCTATTTCAACATTTTCAACGGCTACGCGCAAAATACATTTATAGCGCTTTGCCGCAGACGAGTATGACGTGTCCTAGCGGCGAACGTTCGCACTCAATTTTCAATTTTGACAAATTCCCGCGTTCATGAGTCATGACCCGTATAAATTCTATATAATATAATTGCTAGTTATTTTTAAATTATTTTACCGATTTCCGGCCGTCGCTTATTAGTTGTAAATTAATAATTATATCATGGCCTTATAATAGGTTATATATTATTATATAATTATTCTTTCTAGTAAGACTTTTTGGTCCCGACGATCTTTTATTATTATTATTCAATTGGATCAGTTTCATACAAAAATTCAAATATTATACCGTATAAATTATAAAAATCACACTATTTTATTTTTACCTAACAAACGTTTTATAACTTTTTTTTTCGAGATTTTAACTTTTAACATACATTTTTAGTATGTATTGTCACTTATTCTAAATACTATCTACTAATATACTCAGGGCCGGCTTATAGTATAGGCGAGCTAGGCACCTAGCTGGGGCGGCATTTTAAAAATTGACTCATAGATTTTTTTTATTTCTATTGGTATTATATAAGAAAAATATTTAAAAAAATTCATCCGTGAAAACCAACTTAGGTACCTATAAAATAAAATAATATTGTCTAAAGTTATAAATAAATCTACCGGAGAGAAAGTATTTAAACGTGAATATATTTATTTTTTTATAGCAGTAATTGTATTGATATAAATAATATAATATTCATACGATATACAAATGTGTTTTGTTCTTTGTTATTTGTTATTACGTATTTCGTGTAATGGTGAAATGGTTTCAATGAAATAATATCGTTCTTATCTATTTATATAAAGCTAAATAATATTGTTATTACTTAAAAGTGTAAAACCCTCGTCCAGCAGCGCACATTATTTCGTGAACTCGTAATGGAAATATTCTATTATAATTTATGAGGCATGACATAATTATAGTATATTATAAATTATATTATAGTACTGTAGTCTTCGGAAATTCGGAATTCGACACTGTCCAGGCCCGTACTGGCCTACCGGGCAACCGGGCAGATGCACGATGCGCCCCATGAAAATTACGTCTACATTAAGCATTTTTTTTCCCCGTAAAAACTGAATAATATTGAAGTTTAAAATTTTAAACCACTTTGGTAATGATTTCTCTTAGAAAAATACGGATGTATAATTGATATTATATTATTATGTATATTGACTTATTCAATATTATGAGTTGTAACTTATAACTTATAAGTGTTATAATATTATAATATACATTACTGCGTAAGTTGATATTTTATTATTTAAATATTATTTGTCAATTTTTCAGTTGATGAAAGGTTATTTCTAGTAATTTAACGTTTTACTTTTAGTAGATAATCATAATTAAAAGGGTATTAGGGTGGCCAGACGTCTCGTACTATACGGTTAATTTACTAACTTAGGTATTTTAAAAGACTGTCCTGTAGTCCCCACGAATGCTTTCGGGACGCTTAATGCTTATATATGTCCTGTAAGGCTGTATTCAAATAATATATCCTCTGTGTATCGCCATATGATAAAAATTCAAATAATCGTCATATTAGTAATTAAAAAATTAATAAAAAATATTATTTAGGAAGGTTTCTAGCTACAACAGATTATTTGTTTTATTTTGTTTACTGTTTATCAATTTTTTTAAATAAAAATATTGATAGAAAGTTAATTTATTATTATTTATGATAAAAAGATTATTTTAATTTTTGAATCTCATATAGGTAGGTATAAACTAAGTTTTTCATTTTTAATAACACTAAAAAATAATCAAAGATAAAATAAGAGTATTATAATAGGACTCTGATATTATATTAGCAACGATTTATAAAAAGGTAGGCAATATAAAATAATTATAAACTATAAAAACTTTCCAAAAACAAAAAAAGGGAAATACAGCTGAATTTTTAAAGGTTTATTAATATTTTAGGAATCAATTTAATAATTTATTTTGGGAGGGCTATTAGGATTTTTTGAGGGGCTAAGCCCCCCCTAGTTGCGCTTATGCCCCCCAAATCTCAAACGCTATTTGCGCCTATGATTACGTGTTTACGTTTTTCAAATTTTGAGTTTTCAACAGATCTCTTTGAAATTCAAACCTATAGTATTTTAATGTAAGACGAATCAAAAAGGATCTATGGTCAAAATTTGTAGAACCATTATTTACTCCGTAATCGGGATGTTGAATAGTTGAAAAACGGATTACGCGTTTTGCCGCATATCCAAACGTTCTCTTATGTATTGTATAGGTACGCCACCATGTTAATTCGTTTTGTCGTAATTTTTTTTGAACTTTTTTCGCGTAAAAAATCATATCAAATCAGTACATTCCTCTTGATATTTAAAATCTTTAGTGTGAAAAATAAACAATTTTCGTAATTATATCTACACCGAATAAGTAAATACTTACAAACGTGTTAAACGGGTATAAACATCAAATAGATGTATTCTCGATGTGATTTGATGAAAAACTACTTCTAAATAAACTATTTTTGATGCTGATGGTATAATTGCCAAATGTTAAAACGTGAACAAATCTAAAACTAGTAAAAACGAAAAAAACGTTCAAAAACATAATTCGTTAATTCGTTATATGGGAGTATACCATAAAGAAACGTATGCGTATACGAAAAAATAAACGATTCGATTTTCAATTATTTTTGCACCTCGATTACGGGGTAAATAATGATCCTACGCATTTCGACCATAGAACCTTTATAACTCGCCATGGCATTTATAAGTCAGCACTCAAATTTCAAAAAGATCGAACAAAAACTCAATTTCAAAAAATTCGGAAAATACATAAAATCTAAGTACCAAAAAAGAAAAAGAAAATCATAACTTCCCAACAAAACGTCCGATTTCTTTTGTTTTGGTACCGTTCGATTTTTGACAAAAATTTCTAAACGATGCGTAGAAAAAAATTGTTCTAATCACCCAAAGTGTAAGTGTCCTGTGGCGACAAAGTCCAAAAACTGCAAAATCCTAACTTCCGACGCCAAAAAGAGGGGTAAAAAAGGCTCCTACAGTTTTGACACAAGACGTCGATTTTTATCACCGATCTACAAAAAATCGAACCTAAGAATTTCAGAAACGTGGAACAAAAAATAAACATTTTTCAAAATATCCATGGGGGGGGGGGCATAGGACCCTCCGACCACCGAAAGATTTTATGTAAAATAACTTAAAACAAAACTTTTGGTGAAGAAACTATGCCCCTACATCGAAACCCGGCCGAGTAACATTCGACTAAAAAACTCAGATTTCAGAATTCTGAGGCCCCTAAGTGGGGTAAAAACGACTTTTACGGTCTGAACAAAAGACACTACTTTTGATCAGCGTCCTCCAAAATACCAGAATCTTGAGTTTCAAACATGTCGAACGCCCACTAAGGTTTTTAAAAAATATATTTGGGGGGGGGGGTCCAAGGTACCCCAACTACGGGGAATTTTTGGAGGGGCCTAACCATTGTCTAGGGACGTAACTTTTATAGCTGTAGAGACAATAGTTTTTTTCGTACGAATTTTTCAAAATTATAATATATGAATATAATAATATCATATCATTGCCGCATGACGCCAGAATTTTAGACTTGACACGGTGTCACGGTAATCGTTTTCATATCATTTGAAGGTGGTCTTCAAATTGGGCCTGAAAACGAAGTATTTAGGTTTTTTGTAAATAAAACTTTGGAATATACGTTTAATTTCGTTAATAACACGATCAAGTGTAGTTAAATTAAATATTTCAACTTAAAATTTTTCTAATTACACAATAAACACCACCAATCTTTATGCAGATTGCAGTATTTGCAGTTAAACTTCCATTAGGTACATAATATAATAATTACAAATTATAGGAAGCTTAATTTACTTAATTATTAAATAATGGACTTTGCCTTAGTTCTTTAAAAGTATGGGTTTTACTATGAAAGAATTTTGTATGTCTATTTTTATTGCGGATGACATTAATCACACTTAGGTGATTAAAAGGTGATGAATTGTATAGTTTTATCAATAGCGAGTTTTATGTAGATTACTTTAAAATTATTGGATTAACAAATATTTAAGTAGTTTATGCCATATAGTTTCAAAAATATGACAACAAATTGAAAATATTATGAGAAATAAGAATATTCGCCTTATTCATGCTTTAGTAAATTATGATAACAAATTATTCGTTACTATTTTCTATGGGTTTGAAATATGGTTGTACATTAATATGGTTTATTTATTTATACATATTTTAGTATTTATTGGTTGTCTATACTTGTATTATTATGCTATGTTTGGTTTATGATCGTAGTGATCGTATTATAAATAGAAAAAAATAATGAATATCTATTATTGTCTTGCGTTTATCATTTACCACATTGAATATTTCTTCCAAACACCGCCGGGCTGCACAGGCCATAGTCATAAACTCATAAATAATATTATTATGTACTGCCGTACCTACAGGGATTGAATTGGAAATTATAATAATGAATAAAAATAGTTTCTAATAAATGCATTGAATTAATGCCTCAGAAATATTGCCAGTGAGTTCTACTCAGACTGCGTTTTGTCTATGTCGTACGTGTCGTATTCACGAGTAGGTACGAATAAATGAGTCAAACCACACCACAGACATGTATATTATAATATGTATAATATACATGTCTGTGAACCACACTGACCATACTATAAGTACCTATCTATTTACGAAGGACGGGTAAAACCATGGTGTGTTGATGCACCCTGGTAAAAACATAAGTAGGTATACGTTTTTGACGAACAGCGATATTATAATGGTCGAACCCATCTGTTTTTAATCCGTATTAAATAAATATCTGATAATTTATTTTTGAACAACTAGACGCTATCTACCTATTATCATTGACTAACCATAATTGTTTACACAATTACCTAATAAAAACCAAAATATAATTATAAATAAATATACGAGATGGCTCACATGGGCAACCTAATTTAAGATGATGATTCTGAGTTATTTTACTATGGCATACTTTTTCAAATCGGAGTGACAAATTTTAGAATATAATAGTAAGACACGTATAAAACATTTTAACATCATAAAACAATAATATTTAAATTCCAAAATCACGGAAATAAAAGTAAAAAAAAGACTAGTCTACAACGAGAAGAGAACACATGACAATATAACAAACCACGATTTAGTAAGTGGTCGTTATATGAGAGTAAGTATATTACAGTATCTTACTCTCTTTCCAATTCGCCATTGGACAATTTTTGGAAGCCACCAAATTATGATGGCTCATAAAAGAAAAGATCAGTAAAATTTAGTATCGTAGTACCACAGTTTTAGATAGACGGTCCCGACTCCCCTGGGACGGTCGGAAAAATCAAAAACCGCGAATGGATCGTCGTGCCGCGGCCGTGCACTCTTGGTACCCTGGGATGTTCGGACGGCTATTACTATGTCCCCGAAAGGTCTGTGCACTCTAGATTAATTTTCATCGTATTCTACATTTTCCGGGCTTTAGTAATTTGTAGGTTTAAGAGTGCGCCACCGACCGGAACACGGTCGGAAAAGTGGGTATAGCAATAAATCAAAGATTTACTAATGTTTTGCAAAAAAAATGTGGGATACCTGAAGATTTGATTATTTTCATATAAAACAATAACTTAAAAATAGATTTTCATGGCGCCATCTTGTGGTTAACGGCAATATAGTTGGCATGCGCCCGGATTATAATAAATAGCAACCGTGCATACAAGGTTTCTTATCACTAGTTTTTGGTACCCTAGCTTTGGTACCCCAACTTCACACCCGTTTTTTGTAAATATGAATACTATGAAAATAATAATAAAAATATTAAAATAATGAAATATAATCTAAATACAATTCCTATTAAAGGAAATATTTTAATTGTCGATCATGGTAACAATATTTCTGGAAATGGAAAAACGTATGCTTCTAAAATACTAGAATCACCTACATGGCTCGAAATTTGTAAGATAGCTAATGATTTAATAATTACAACCGGTACTTTTTATTTCAAATATCTCCATGATATTTGTGTTGTTCAAGATTTAGGAAATATAAAAATATGTAGTCTTGGTATGGGAGGTACAGATTCCGATTCCAAAATGATTAGAATATAATTATATTGAATCATCAGATTTTTAATAGAATTGTTCTATTAAAAATATTTTTTTAAATGCAATGTATGAGGATTTGATTTATATTTTATATAATGTTGTATATATTTTATAATCTATTTGTTCAAATTCAATATCATTAAACTAAAAGTTTAATTAATTATATGAAAAACAAACATTTAATTACAAATTAGAAAAATTAATTTCAGTTACATATATTTGTAAAGAACTTAACTAACTACTAATATGTAGTGCAGATAAGCATATAAATCAATTAATTATTTCTACGTCGACGTTTAGTTTTTACTATAAATCCTCATCTTTAAATATTTTTTAAATAATTTTATATATAGAAAATTTTATATTTTCCATATTCAGAAAATCATCCATACAATAGGCAACATTAGGTTGTCGTTGTTGATTTTCATATTCACGTTGTTCTTTTATTAATTTTTTCTTGAGTTCTTTTTCATATTCACGTTGTTCTTTTATTGATTTTTTCTTGAGTTCTTTTTCATATTCTTCACACCGTTTTTTATATAGTTCGATTTCTTTTTCATATTCTTCACACTGTTTTTCATATAGTTCGATTTTAATGAGATTGAAAAGATTTCGAGAGGGATGAATTTTTGAGAGATGAAAAAAATTATAATCACTATCACTATCACTATCACTATCACTATAACTTTTAACTTTTTTATTTCCCATTTCTATTATTTATTATAATAAAAATAAAAATTTTTAAACATCGAAACGTTAAAACATATATTAAAACATAACAACATAACTACGTTGAATAATTATGTATAACTGTATAAGTATAAGCTGAATAATTATGTATAATAATATTTACTTATAATAATAATAATATAACAATTAAAATACTGGAATTCAAAATAATAATAATAAAAAAAAAAATGGTAAAAAAATGCAAAAGCAGTCCTGTTGTACAGATATCTGAGCTGGCCAGCTTTTTTTTTTTTTTTTTCCTCTCACTTTTTTACAGACATCTGTACAACAGAACTACTATGATATCAAGTCTTCATCGTATCAACACAATGGGGGGGGGGCGGTATTTATTTATAGACTCCAGGGACCAGATGGGGGGAACATTGTAATGACAACATAGACTGTACCACTACAGCAGTCCATCGGTAATGCATACTAATGAACAAACTACACATTGTCCACAGTGCTATAGCCTATAATCATCAGGAGAATGCTTCCCATCCGGTTTGGAACCTACTACGATTATGAACATAATTGAACCAAATCAGTGATGAGAGTTCAGCGCTAAACTCCCACTACATGATTCGATCCAGCTATGTTCACTCTCAAAACACACGCCTTACCCACTGCGCCACAAGTTTAATTGTATAACAAACACTATTTAAATAAAAAAATATCAAACTACTATGATGACACCCTGTAAATGTATACAATAAGTATTATTGTCATTCTATATATTAGATAACGAAAAAAAAACGAATAAAATTTATCGCTATAATGATAATAATATGTTTGCTATACATTATAATATTATTACAAATAAAATAGAACGAAAAAATAATAATATTTAATTGTTTCGTAAAACGTCCAACGTCCAACGTCTTACGTTGAACATCTACGTTGTTACGTTGTTTTGAAAAAAAATTTTTTATTAAAAAAAATATATATTTACTTATATAAATAAGAAATGGAAATGGAAAACTTTAAAACAACTTTAAATAAAATCAACAATGAACATAATTTTATAAAATGTAGTGATTTGGAACAAGGAAAACCGTACGTAGTAAAATGTTTTAAAAAAATTGATACAATGTTTGGTAAAAGATTATCTGTTGTATTAAACGATGATGATTTATTAACTTTACCTGATAGATATACAAACGAATTTACAGAAGAACAAATAACAATGTATAATGACAAAAATTCAAAAATTAAATTTAATCTTATTTATAATGAAAAAAAATTAAAAAATGGTAAAAAAATGCATGTTATTAAATTTGAATAAAAAATAAATTTACTTTTATAAATGGTATTTATAAAAGTTAAAAACGGCTGCATTAGGTTATCACATCCAAAATTCAATGCTAATAATAATTTTAAAATAGGTCTCGAATCAATGTTTTTAAAAGAGTTAAATTTGATAAATATTGAAACAAACTGTAAAATAAAAATTGATGGTAGAGTAGTACATATAAAAAAGGTAAATATACTATTTCAAATTTAAATAAACTAATTGAACCGGTATTTTTATCATTTGAAAATAAAAAAATTCAAATTAAATCCCCATGTTATTATAATTTAGATGAAAAATTGAAAGAATATTTAGGTTTTCCAAACACAACATTTGATTTTTCATTAGTTGGTAATAAAACACTGTATATACCTACTCCCGATGAAAAATATATAAATATTGATAAACAATATACATTTACAGTAGATAAAGATAATTCAATTTATAAAATACCTATTGGTATTTATTCAATAAAAGAATTAGAAACAATATTGAATTGTGATAAAAATTATGATAACACAAAACTTATATTTAAAAAAAATGTATTAAATATTAGTACTAATTATAAATATAATTTTGATGATGATTTATTAAAATGTTTAGGAATGTTTTATATTGTTTGTGCACCTAATTTGTCTTCATATATGTTTAATAATGTAGAACGTATTTATGTAGGTGTTAATGAACCAAAATTGTATACACAAGGTTTTTTAAAAAATATAAGTGGTGCTATATTTACTCAAAGTAATGAAATTGGACCTGAAGAAATAATTAATAAAACAGAAATAAATGGAAACTATTCAATTGAACAATTAACAAGTTTATTACCTTCGACTATCAAATTACAAAATGATAATAATTTTATTTCATTAAGTTCAAAAAATTATTTTTTATTAGACAAAAATTTAAATTTAAGTTTAGGGATTGCTAATGATTATTTATATACACATGTAGGTGAAAAAGATATATTAAATAATAATAATATAAATAATAATAATATAAATAAACAATTATTAGAAGTACATTGCAACATAATTGAAAAATCTGTTTCATCTATTAATGAAAATGTTATCGAAGATGAGCTTTTGTTTGTTTTTTATTATGATTCTAATAATCTTTGTATAAGATCTAATCCAATAATTTACAGACAAGTAAATGTACGCACTATTCAAAAGATAGAAATATATATTATTGATCAAAATAATAACGTTGTTAATTTTGATGATTTTATTGTTAATCTTGATCTAATTGAAGAAAAAACAAAATAAATATAAATATAAAAATATTTTTCAATAGAAATATTTCTATTAAAAAAAAAAAACATTATTTAATCACTAAAAGATTCTTCAATTGTACCTTTTTCAATATCAAATAAAAATTCATCTTCTCTGACGAAAAAAACATAACAAATTGTGTTTTTAGGTAAATCTTCATTTAAATCAACATGTAAAATAATATTTTTCTTAGTTGTCTACTCAAGTTAACAAGATATATTGCTCTAAATTTTTTAAAATCGTTTGGATTATTATACATTAACGGATGTTCTTGATGATTTTTAAGATAATTTCTTTTATACTCCATCAAACTCTCATAAGCTACACAAAATTTATCATTCTTAAAATCTAGATCTTGAGTTTCTTCAGGATAACGTTTTCCATTTATTTCAAACCAATAATTTTTTACATTACAATGATCAAATTCGCAAGGATCATGATCTTGTGTATTTAATTTGTTTGTTTGAAATACTACACCTGCAAACTTAGGAGAATTAGAACTTCGATTTTGATTTGATAAATCGAGTTTTATAGTTTTTCCTGATATATTTCTTTCTTCAATATTTTGCCATGATCTAAAAATAAAAGTATATAATTTTTCTTGAGACAATTTTGTTAACTCATTTATCAATAAAACTTTATGAACTCCATATTCAATAATTGGAATTTGAAGTGTAAATTCTTCAATAATAATCTTTCCATCTTCTGTTCCTGTTATAACTTTTTTTAACAAAGCATCATCATCTGTATTTCTTGTAAAAATTATTTCCATATCACCTTTGAAAACCGGACATTTTACGTCTTTAAAAAATCCTAACCCAAATTGTGATAGTTTACCCATAGCATTAAAATAACCTCCGCCTTCAAATTTGCTTGCAAATCCTGAGTTTATAGTTGGTCCATTTTGATCTACTAAATAACTTACCACACCTTTAATTGTACTAGTAATTCCTACATATTCACATTCATCCAATACTTTACCATTTTTTTTAACTATAATATTAGAAAATAAATATGCAACAAAATTATCGATTAGTTGTATTTTTGTTCC